>OX422208.1:213046508-213646508 GCA_949130495.1 Sambucus nigra | reverse complement strand
CTATCTGAGAAGGAGCCCTACAACATAAATTTCAAATGTAACAAAGCCAGAGTAAGAATAGATAGTATAGGAGCCAGACCACATGCAAAAGAAGAAATGCTAAGGAATACTTATGAAGGTGTGGTGGCTGTAGGCTCGACAAAAGAACTGCCTACTAAAGAAAAAGGTGGAGGCCTGGCCGGTAGAATGGGAGCTATAATCACTTGTTAGATAGACAAATGTACAAGTGAGTTAACAAGAGAAGTCATGAGCTAATAGAATAAGAAACTAGAAAAAATACAAGTACTTGAAAATATAGATGAGTATCTGCACAGTACGAGAGTCCACAGAAGACCCCTTCGCAGAGGTGGGGAACAGTAGAAAATTGCAGAATAAATAAAAATAGAAAAAATCAAAAAATAGTTGAACAAATAAAGAACAAAAAAAGATCTTAAAGTATTAAGAACCTTACCTCCCAAGCAAGACCTAAAGAATAAACGACCATGGAGTTCCTCTCGGGCAAGAAATGAGGTTTGCGAATAGGGGTGGGTGAAGACGAGAGGGTGGTCCCTACTCCTGAAGGACTAGTCACCTCTTGAGAGAGCATGCACAAAAGAAGAAACCAAGTTAAAAGGTTAGAAAATGAAGGGAATAAAATTAAAGTAAGAAAAAAGGGAAAAAAATAAAGGAAATGATAAAGGCACTTACAATGGAAGGGAGAAGGGATTGCCCAAAGGGAAGTTGCCTAGTGGTGGGGTTGAAAGAAGGGGGAGTAGATCATAGTATCATCCTCATTCTCAAGATCCCTCAAAACTGGCAATAAAGCACCAGTGTTAGACCAGTGATCATGATGAGGATCAACGACACCAATATCATTTAAAGAAGAACTGTTATCATCATAGGAAGGGGGGCTTCCATAATCAACCAGTTCCTCTTCAAGTAAGTAAGATGGGGGAACAAGCATTGGAAATGTCATGACTGGTAGTTGTATTAAGTAAAAGGGAATGAGCTAGAGTACCTTCAGCAATAGGGCCTGATGGGATGGATAGCTCCAGAGTTGAAATACTTAAGGCTTTACAGCTTTATTCACAAACATTCTGGTAAATCTCTTCAATCCCAAGGGTATCAGTGTCTGACCCTTGGTTTGGAACGGAGGGAGGAGAAATTGGCTCAATATTAGTATTCTTCTTCTTGCTGCCCTAGTAATTACAATAGAAGGAAGGATATAAGCATTAAGGGAAGCAAGGACAAAGTTAGTCACATCAGCATTTGGGTGTTTCCTTTTAGAGGGGACCTTAGACTTGGCTTTGCCCTTTGCCTTAACTAGTTGGGGTTCAAGGTGTTTCGCATAAATGGACTCCTCGGGCAAGGGCCTCACAAGGACTGACATGACTTGCTTGAGGGGGGTCTTAGATATTGAGCTACAGAACTGCAACTCCTTTTGAGTCCTCTTCCCCAAGTATTTGTCATTATTTGGAATTTTAACGAGGATGGTTTCATAGGGCACATCTACGATACAATTCTTGATCAAGATAATCTGGCGCTACCTAAGGTTGAACTATGAACGATTAAATGAGGGAAGTTAATCATGAGCAGGCACAAAAATACCTCACAGGTTTTCAGTCCTGTGAAGCATCCATTCGTGAGTAAAGTTGGCATATACTTCTAAGTATAGTTCTGAGGGAAAGGTACTCGATGGATAAGTGGGGGTATGGACTCTATGATCATAGCCAAACTGCCTCCTCACTCGCTCGAAGTGAAAAAATTCTACACATTGGCCAAGCTCCATCAGTGAAGGAAGATTACAAGGAATGAGCATTGCCATCATAGGAATGTGGTGGCATTTAGACACAGATTCCGCATCATCGGGGAAGTAAAAAGTTCCTCGAGAAGCTGATAAGGAGTTCTATGAGCCCCCCGGCTTGCAGTAGGGGCAGAAGGAGAATTCATCCACATTATTAATAAAGGGGCCCAAAGGTTTCTTGGTATATTTTTTGTGCCACTTGGTAATTCGAGCGACATCACTATGACAAGCACGTGCCTCTGGGACAAAGTTTGGAAACCTATAAAAAAGAAAGGCCATTAAGATAGATGAATTAACAAAGCCAATCACAACATGACTACCACTGGATCATTCCATATCCACATGTGAACGATCAAGTCATGTACACATAGAGCCCAAAGTAAGGGCTGCGAGGGGCACATCCTTCCCTCGAGAGTAACTCGCGAGGAGAATCGTCTGGTCTCCGTGGTCGTAGGTAATTTGCCGAACCACATATATTTATATGTTGTGTGTGACAATGACATGTTTTTCCTTTGGTTTCTTTATAGATTCTATTCATTGTTAAAATTTTCACTCATATAATCTATCAATTTTAACTCAAATTCAAACACAAATCAACCAAACCAAAGTAAATTACCCCCAATTTCTACTTAATTAGTCTTATTACAAATTTTATAGAATTAATCCAAATAAATCAAATCTTAATCATAATTAGGGTTTAAAGTTGCATAGATAGGTGTAATCTAAATCAAGGTCAATCATACAAATATTCAAATTAAACTTGCTTCAAAATTTGATGAAAAACGAGGACCTAAATCTCCTAGAATTCTCTCATCTTCCTTGAGAATCTTCTTCCCTCTAATTTCTTAGATCCTGTACATACAATAAATTAACCAATTGAAATTGGAAATCACCAAAATCATAATAAATTGTATTGGGTTTAACACGATATTATAGTTGACTACTTCATAGTCATTGGGACCCGACGTCGAGGGGACAATCTAAATAAGGAAACCATCAACATCAAACCCCGAACCAATCACATTTCAAAATATTTATTAATGTTTTATAGTGTGTTAATTTCCAACTTAGTCAGATAATACCTATATGTATAAATACAAATATAGTGATGTCAAACTTCACGAGCAGGTAATTATATTTGTTTAAGTATATAAAAAATGAGGTATTACATTCCTCTCCCCTTAAACAAGGAATTTCATTCTTGAAATTCAAATATTAGCTCACTGGAATAACTCTGGATGCCTTGCCTGCATGTCGTCCTCTCGTTCCCAAGTGGACTCATACTTAAATGGTGTCCACACTGAACTCTCATTAAGGGAATGAGTTTCAATCGCAGAATCTGCTTCGTCTTATAGTCCAATCCCATCAAGATCGATATTTTTATATGCCCATCCCTTAGGAATTTTCTCAACATGAACAAATGAAAAACATCACGAACCCTCTGAAGATGATCGGGTAAGGCCAACTGATATGCCATCGGCCCACCCTATCTTAAATCGTAAAGGGACCTACGTATCATGGAGCGAACTTCCCATTCGATCCAAATCTAACCACTCCGTTCATTGGGGAGCCCCTCAATAATACTTGATTCCCCACTTATAACTCCAATTTATGCGTTCTCTTATCCTCGTAACTCTATTGGCAGTGCTCGAATGAGCGTCACTTTCTCTGAGGTGTTCCGAAGGAGATCAAGATCAAACATCCTTTACTTTTCTAACCCAACTCAATAAATGGGCGAATGACATGGTCGTCCATATAACGCTTCGTACGGTGTCATCCCAAATAGTCTGCTGATGACTATTGTTTTATGCAAACTCTGCAAGAGGAATCTGTAAACCCTATAAAATTCTAAAAAAATTACGCAAACAGTAAATGTTTACCGTGTTCACCGAAAAATAAAATAGTTTTATATCGTGACGTTATCAAAGACATTAAACATTTATTGTATTAATAAGACACAAATAATAAATATTACTCTCCATCTCTGTAAAAATGAATGAAACACGTCTTTTCATTTTTTAAAATATTTTATATTGAATATGGGTCTTATTTTATAGGGTTCGATTAGTCGCTTTCAAACCTATGAATTTCGTAAATTTTGAACTTGTATATCGAAATTTATAGTTCTTGAAAGCTTGAAACAGAAAAAAAGAATTACCACCACTTTAAATTTGGAGGGAATGGAGGGAGTGGGGTATATCAGTAAAGAAAAAAATCCGTAAATTAAAATATGGGACTTAATTCATGATTGACTAGTCAACAAGACTTAAATAAGAAAACACTATTCCAATAGGACTTATATATAATTGTGGGGTAAAAAAATCTACGAATAATAATAGCGTGATACGTGGCATGCGTGCCGATCAAGATGACAACCCATATCCGATCTAACATGATAAGGACGACCAGAGTCCTTGATAAAGTATAAACTAATTACATCAATAGACACTATTTTCTTGTAACTCAAACTCTACAAGGATATGACTTATCCAATTGTAACCCTAATTCTATATAAAGGGGAGACCCTTCATTGTGAGAGGAGGTCTCATAAGCTAAAGAAACACTTTCATGTAAATTTTATCTCAAGTTTATAATAAACATTGTTGAAGCCCCATAGACGTAGGGCATCCATGGTCGAATCACATAAATCTTTGTCTCTCTCATTTATTTTATTGTCTCATCACGAGGGCTGTCTTTTTTTTTCTTTTTTGAACTTCCGATTTTTTCAATTTTCGATTCGATTTTTTCCAAAAAAAATCGGATCGGGAATTGTATATAATTATGAATTTTTGATTTTCCAATCCAATTTTTTTGAAATAATGTTGATCCGTTTTTTCTGAATTATTTATAATTTTTTCCGAATTATTTTTTGACTTTCGATTTTTTAAAACTTTTCCATATCCCACATCGATTGGGGAGAGGGTGAGACCTCCAAAGTGTGCTCTGTGAAAGGGAGATTATCCTCCCAACTTCTATACAATTGAAAAATTGGGTCAAATCCTCATGCATTTACATGTTGGGTTAAACCGTTTTCGTTGTTTCTTTAAAATGAGAATTTCGAGTAATAAAAAATACTAAATTTATTTTTTTGAAATTTTAGAATTTTAGAAATTTCAATATATTTTATGAATTTCCAATTGTTTTCGATTTTTGCCAACTTTTCGATTTTTCTGAATTCAGTTTTTGTTTTTCAATTTTTTGAAAAAAATGGATCGAAAATCGGATTAATTATTTTATCTTTGAAAAATTGCAATTTTCTTCGACGAAGCATTTTGCGATCCGATCCGGCCAAACACATGTCTACTCATCATGATTGTTGGGCACCCCATTCAGGTGAATTTTTTGACCACCAAATAATAATCCCCAAAATGACAAAAATATATATTTCAAAATACGAAAGAACAAAAAATCGAGAAAAATGTAAACAAGTTTATAAAAAAACAGGGAAAAAATATATTTTTTAAAAATTTGTTGACCAAAAATATATTTAAAGATATTGAAAAATCCAAAAAAATGATAAATACTTGAAATGTTTCTAAATAAAAAAGGAAAAATGAAAAAATGTTTTAATATCTACAAAGGGAGGAAAAAAATAGAAAGATTTGAAGAAAAATATATTTAAAAATACTAAAAATGCAGAAAAGAATTAGAAATACTTAAAACATTTCTTAAAAAGTATCCGTCCAACCGAATAAAAATACTGAGAAATACTTAAAATTTCTCAACCGACCAACCCCCCAAAAAAATCTCCGTCCAAATGAAAAAAAATTCTCCACCGGTAAAAATTCTCAAGCGGCCAAATAAAAAAATGTCCGTCCAAACCAAGACTAAATATTCAACTCAGCAAACCAAAACATCTTCGTCCAAATCTGTAGTGCCCTAATCATCATCGTCCGACATCAGTCCCCAGCAGTGTGCGTGGGGTTTGGGGTTGTTGGGAGAGAGAATGGGGAAGGTTTGAGATTGAGGTGGCTTTTCCAAATGCGAGACGACTTTAGGTGGAGAAAGAGATAAAAAGGGTTTGGGGTTTTACCCTTTTTGACATTCACAAAATAACGTGTTGATGATTAATTTTTTGTCCAAAAAGTTAACCATAGGGATTGCTTTAAAAAATTGGGAATTAAGCATAGAAAATAAAAATTTAGGTGACAAAGTGAAAATTGTGATAAAATTAAAAGAGAAACGTGTAATTAACATGAAAATATATAACCCAAAATTGGGATTTACAAATTTGTTACAACAGACATTTAAAGTTGAATAACAAAAATTATAATTGAAAGAGTTAAATACGCAACTGAGAGCTTATATATATATTGACCGGACGTATATTGAAAAGGACTTAATTACACTATTACTGATATGGAGTTTAAGAATTCAGGGATTTGTTTGTTCTCTTTGTCCAACTCCTTCTGATTTTGAAGATATCATAATCTTCTTAATGAATGTGACTTTACAATACGGGTCTTGACTTGGCTCTTGTCTATTGCTTATATTGGATGATCCAAAGATACTATGACCAAGGTTATTAGGGTGAAACTTAACCCCATAATTTTCGGTGTTGATGTTATATCGTGGGCTACTTGGACTGCCAAAACAGTGTGGATGGATTCATTAGCAAAAGACTTAGGGTGATGTGCCTAGAAAATAACAAAAACAACTGTCCATGTATCCCGGATTCATCCTCCTTTTGGGCAGGTTAAAGTGAACAGTAGTTGAAGGGATCTTGTAGGGGTGGCAATTCGGGATAGTCGTGTCATTTTCGGGTCGCGTTGATTTTTATTTTAGTATTAGTTTTGGGTGCTCTTAAATCTATACAAGCTAATCGAGTTATGTTCGGGTCATTTTGGGTTATTACTGTAAACGGGTTATCGGGTAAAAAATTGCCAGCTCTAGGATCTTGAGACTTCAACTTATGGTGGCCCCTTTCGAAATCATAGGGATTTCGTGAGAGGGTACTTTTACATGATAATTGGTTTTCTACAGCTTTTTATGCATTGCTTCTTAAAATGACCATTGCCTTGAGATTTGAAAGGACAAACATTGGGATCTTATTTGGCTAGAATGTGACTAACCAGCTGTCTTTTAGTGTTTTTGTAGAAAAAAAACTACTCTCCTAGGAAGCTCAATGTTGTATGGAAGGTTGGTTAGACTTGCTTATCTTAGGCTCTCTTGTTCGCACATTTAGAGAGAGAGAGTAATACATTGGTCAATAAAGTTACTAATGAGGGGTTGCACTATGCAGAACTTCAATTATGGAATTACTTGTCCTTGCTTTGTATGGTACATTGAGTTTAAGAATTACCTTTTCTGACCTATGCATGCTGCAGTTGTTGATGACACTTTTATATGCATCCCAATGTTCTTCTGCCAATTTTCTTAACAAATTCAGTTATGTTTCAAGTGCTAAATTTGCCTCTGACAACTTTTTCCATGTGTCTAGGGACTTTTGTGGGTCATATTTTTGCCAACACCGACCATTAATGGTGTGGATGATCCTCCTGAAATCGGAACTCATCATCTCCCCTATGAGACTTGAGAAACTCCAAATCAAATGGAAGGACAACATAATAGTTAGATTGTTGGGTAAAGTGATAGGGTACAAGGCTCTCATCAACGAGATCCCTTCTTTATGGAACCTCCAAGGTGATTATGAGGTTATTGTTCTTGAAGAAGGCTATTTTCTATTTAAGTTAGATGTGAAGTGTGACTACATCCATATGCTTACGGATGGACCATGGATTATCAATAATCACTACCTCACGGTGAGAAAATGGGAGCCATTTTTTAATCCGAAAAAAGCTTCATAAATCTATACTGCCATGTGGGTAAGACTTCCATGCTTATATATGGAGTTTTTCCAAGAAAAGTGTTACATGAAATTGGAAAACTTATTAGAGTACCTATCAAAACAGACACAAATTTAGCTGGGACATATAGGGGCAAGTTTGCAAATATTTGTGTTGCTATCGATATTTCTAAACCTCCCATACCTAAATATCTCATCAATGGAGTAGAGTATGACTTTAAATATGAGTTCCTTCCTTCTTTATGCTTTAAATGCGGTATGGTTGGCCATAAACAAGATTTTTGTCCCTCAATTAGGTCTTCAGTGATTAATCTGGTGAGCCAACCGGAAAATAACCAGGCTACAGATGGGGGGAATTCTAATGGCATAATGGCAACGAATAGCTCCTATCTATGAAAGAATTATTAACCTAGGAAATCGAATGCTGACAACGGTACGGATTTCGACCCATGTAGCTCATACAATGCAAAAATCACAAGCAACTATGGTAGCTCTCATAATGCTGGGATGCAGTCAAATCAAAGGCAGTACAACCGGTTTAGCGTGTTGAAAGATAAGGAACATAATGGTATGGCTGCGATTAAAAAGAATGGAACGTCCCAGCACTTGCGTGTTAACAAAAACCATAGAAATAAAAGGATATCTACAGGTACGACTCACACTAAAAATGGGAACGAATGGTCTACTCTAGTTGATTGGGCCATGACTAATAAAAATAAAGGAGCACGTGACATTGGCAAGTCACACCAAGCTTCTGTTAGGGCGGAAAGTAGCTCGGAAAAATTATTGAAATTATAAATCAGCCACATATTAACTTCCACGTCGTGGCAGCTAGTAGGGAGAATAAAGAAAATCCCAACTCTCCACCAAGTTTATCAGATACTTCCAACCGTACTACATATACGGCTAACCCAAACCCACTTCTATCTGTTATAGCAAACACTCTCCTACCCAAAAATATTTTAAACCATAATGGATACTTATATGGAGCTACACAGGATACCCCTTGCCATGATAGGGGACACACAAATAATACACAAAGAAATCTTGAAGGAGGTGTGTAACTTTCTAGTGGAAACCATGGTGGACGAAGCATTAGTGGTAAAAATTCTATGGAAATTTGCTCAAGTCCGTCTGAGGATACAAGTAAGTCCTTACCAGCTACGAGAGGACCGAAAGCTAGCGGTAAAGATTATGTCTACCATGTCAATGACATAAATAGTAAAAATGATGAAGAACCAACTACCATAGCCTGACTCGGACCCTCAGCCTATCCATCATCGCTTGTTTTCAATGAAAGTACTCGTGTGGAATGTTAGGGGTGCGAACCGTTGTTTAAACCCACATTGATCAAATTAAACAACATGTATGCGCCTAAGGTTTTGGTTATTCTGGAAGCTCAAATCCCCCTGGCAAATATGGGAGCTTTCTTTAAAGATTTGGGTTTCAACGAGAACGAGAAATCAGATCCGGATGGTAGGGCTGATGGCATTTGGGAACTCTGGAAGGAACCTTTTATTTCTATTTAGCCTATCACTGTGTCGAGGCAGGCCATCTACCCACTCGTTACAAAGAAGAACTATAATCATTGGCTTCTCCGGGAAGTGTATCCGAGTTCGCTCCCTATTCTTAGAAGAAAATTATGGGAAAACCTTCGTGTCCTTACCGACCAATCCAACGTCCCTTGGCTGGTCACGGGAGACTTCAACGACCACCTAAACAGTTGCAAAAAAAAGATCTTCACCAATGTCCAAGCAAATAGCGATTGTTCTACCTTCGCTAAGAATATCAAAACGCAAACTCTCATAAATTAGCAGCACGGGTCCGAGACTCACCTGGACTAATAGTCGTCGGGGTTTCGCTAATTCTATGGTGAGACTTGATAGATCGTTAGAGAGTGCTAATTGGCGAATTATGTTTTCGAAGACGGTCGTGGATATTCTACCTAGAACGACCTCGAACCATAGCCCAATGCTCATCTTCACGGAAGGTAAATTCTGTCCCAAGTCTCGTAATAAACCTTTTAGACTTCTTGCTGGTTGGTTTGAAATGGCGGATTTCGACAATGTTATTAAAGCTAGTTGGCAAACTTCGAATAATATTGACCACAACATAAACTTAGTTACTAAAAATGCCATGTATTAGAACAAACATGTTTATGGTAATATTTTTAAAAGAAAAAGACGACTCCTTAATAGACTTAAAGGGATCCAAATGTCTCAACAAAATCATTTTTCTCATAGCTTGGACTATTTAGAGATTGACCTTAGGAAAGATTATAATAATATCCTACGAGAGGAGGAAATATACTGGAAACAGAAATCGAGAGTCCAATGGTTAGTGGAGGGAGAGAAGAACACTAAATTTTTTCATACCTCCACCATTATCAGGAGAAGAAGAAACAAAATTGATAGGTTATGCATTGATAATGAGTCGTCTGACGATCAATAAATTATAGGAAAACACATAAATGATTATTTTGTGAACTTATTTGTGGAGCCTAATACTTCCAATGGTGCAGATTTTTTTGACCCTTCGTTACTGCCTAAAATTAGTGTCGAGGACAATTGGACTCTTAATTACGAGGTCAATGAATATGAAATTAAGAGAGCCCTTTTTAGTATGAAACCGCTTAAAGCTATTACGTCGGATGGGTTCCAACCCATGTTCTTTCAAAAGTATTGGGACACGATTGCCCCGAGCCTTGAGTATGTGATAAAGGAAAGCTTCGTGGAGGGACGTGTGCCTGACCATATGAACAAGATCCACATTACCCTTATTCCCAAAATCGATAATCCCAAGTCTATTAGCCAATTTCATCACATTACCTTATGCAATGTCATGTATAAACTTTTAGCTATGGTGAGTGTGAATATAATCAAACCCATTCTTATGAAAGCCATCAGTCCGTACCAAGCTAGTTTTCTTCCCGGTAGACAGGCCACGGATAATATAATTATCAATTAAGAAATTCTCCACTCCGTCTAAAATAAAAAAGGTAAAACGGGAGGGATTATTTTTTAAAATTGATCTTGAGAAGGCCTATAATAAGATTAGTTGGAATTTCTTAAATAAGTCCTCTTTGCCTTCGACTTTAGTCCAAACTTGATTGACCTTATCACGAGCTGCGTCACGTCCATTAGTACGACCATTTTATGGAATGGTTACCCCATCCCTTGCTTCAATCCTACTAGGGGGCTTCGCTAGGGGGACCTTTTATCCCCTTACCTTTTTGTGCTGTATATGGAGTATCTTTCGTGCAGCATTTCGAAGAAAGTTGATTGTAAGGAATGGAAAGGTCTAAGAACATCTCTCGGGGGCCCTATTATCTCCCACCTATTCTTTGAAGATGACTTGATTCTTTTCACTGAGGCTTCCAACTCCGCGTGCTATTTGGTTATGGAGTCGCTTAAGGATTTTTGTCATATCTCAGGATAAATTATTAACTTCTCCAAGTCTAAAATGTTCTGTAACACCCCGCCTAATTAAATACCGGGTGGCCAGTCCCATACCAAATTAAAACAGAATATACAGTTGGCTCATTCTTAGCATCACTGTCGAAAACATTTACAACTCACCCAATACCCAATTAAGCTGGTGTTAAAAACTTTCCAAATTTAAATTTCAACAAAACCATTTTTAGTTTTAGAATAACACAACACATTTTATTCTACAACACTGATAACCCAATAAATAACACAAAAGAATTTAAATGCAATTGGAATAAACATTCCCAAATAATATTAATCCATTAAAGTAATCCCATCAATAACGACTGTATTAAAAAGACCCGAATACAATAGTATTTGACCTCGATAGAAAAGATAACTGAAATCCTTTGGGCGACATGCCCTAACTAAGAATACTGTGAATCAAATGAAGATAGGCGTCTAAGCAAAACTCCATAAATCCATGGCCTGTCATAATCCGCTAAGGTTGGTGTCCCTGATGCTGGACACCTGATATAGAGATACAATAGAAGAGAAAATATGCAAGGAAACGGGTCAGAGCCCGAATGTGTAGATTATTTTTAAAACAGCAAGTATTTAACAAGTGCAATAAAACATTTATTATGTACATGTAAGATCCAACTCTCACTTGCTATTCTCACCTCTCAACTAGAGTGCACACTTAACGTTTCCTATTAACCTCCTAGTTAATGGTTCCTCTTTTCTAGTCTCCATATTATAATTCCATTCCCATATCATAATCCCCGTATGTCCCATACCATACGTCACATTATTATTCACTTACATTTCTCCTTTATATGATTAGTTTCTCATTAACATGAATCATTACTCATTAATATGAATCGTTTCTCATTAACATGAGTTAAGCTTTTCAATTCTGTAAGCATAAACATTCATTAACTTAATTCCATTATCTTTCTCTATTCACCGTTATCTACAATTATCACCGTAGATAGATTTAACCACAATATATCCATTCAATCATTTAATCCATTATATATATATTCATATATAATACGGCACCCTGAGTCACAGCTGCGGTGCAATGCATTACTCTGCTATCATGTCCCATCATCGCAGGTCGCCGAATAGGGGACTAAAGGTTCGGTAAGATTCCACGAACCACAAATAATAACAAACAAATTGGAGGCGAACATAGCTCTCGTATCCATGGGTCACGCACATACCTACGTTCCCACAGTCAGCGGACTCATCAACTCCCCGATAAGTCTTTCATAGACCTATGTTCTCGAGCGACAAATCAAAGATCCCATGGATTCATCAGGATATGACTGCCCTTACGCGCAAATTTCCCACCGATAGCAAGTAAGCTAGGTATGTCATAGACATAAATCATCAATCAATCAAATAGGTATTATCATACCTATAATATAATATCAATAAGGTAATTATCACTACCCTACGTAGCATTATATCTCTTTTAAATTCCACGTATTAAAATATCATATCTTTACTTCATAATTTAATTATCCTCGCATCCTATAACATCTCTCCACTCCCGACGTCGTTAAGGTTCATGCGCGGAGCGTCTCGCAAAGCGAAATCCAAACAAGGAACCCCTCCAATACACTACTACTTAACTTTGTCGGTCGAGGAGGTCCGACAACTTCAACTATGCGATCGGGATAACCTCATACCTTCTTTCAACCAAATGTGTTCTAAACTCCCATCTCTATCCAGGAGACACATCACTACGCTCTTGTATAACACTCCGTCCTTGAGAAATCAATATTGAGCTTAAACTCAGTTCTTGATGTTCAAATTGTAACCCTAAGGCTACCCTCACTTAATACACAAGATTCAAATAGGTTTTTCCTCAACATATATTCAGTAAGAAGTCACTAATATCCTACTGGTCCATAACATCATTTCTCCCGAACTACTACGAGTTTAGTTCTCCTTTTAATTAAGGTTAAAACCGATAGTTTCAAATCTCTTATAAACACATATTCATTCACTTAGGATTAAACCCTCTTGTAAACTTAAGGATACCCAGGTGTTATATTAAATCACCCCTACTGGTCCTATCTTAAATCCTCATACATCCCCATTTGGAATTTAAGAAATGAATCTAGCAACCGAAATTCCATTCAATATAATTTTCATCATTTAAATCACTCGAATCCAAATCAAATTAATTCAAATCTTATCAAGGGTTTACTGATATTTTCTAGGTCCCATAATATCCAAATAATAATCACCAAAGATCCACAAAAGGTTTGGGATATGAATCAACATTTAAAAAGAAACAACTTTACATAATCTGGGGAGGTCGATCGATCGAAGGTAGGGGTCGATCGATCGATCCCTCAGGTCCAAGCCTGGTTTTCTGCATTTCAGCAACTACGGGTTTCACCATTTTTACTCATTCAAACCTTCATATTAACCTCCAAAATGAGTTATAATTATTACTACATGATATGTCAACATATATGAACGATTTCCAGTACTCTAAACATCTTAGGATCATCAAGGGATTGGATTAAAAAGCATGTTTATCTCCTTATTTCCAGAAAATTATCATCATATCATCTTCAAGAACACATCAATGGTTTTTATAATTTCTTCAACAGATTCATGACTATTTCTTGGATTATTATCATCCTAAAACATGAGTTAAATTCCTATATCATTTCAGTTTTCCAGAACTCCATTTAATACTCCATTATTTCTTCCAAACATGAATAATCTTCTCTTTTCATACTATTCTAACATGGACAATATATGAACTTAAATTGCCATTATCAAACACTTGCCTTTACTGTAGGTCTGATCCTTTGGTGTAGTATATCTCAGTTGGTTGTCCCTTCTCCGGTCAAACTCCGGTGGTGGTTGGTGGTGGTGAACCTTGGTTCTTGTTCTTCTCCTTCCCAAGTGGGCTTTTCCCTTCCCAAGCACTCTTACACTCTCTCTAGGAATATGGCTTTTCTAATTTGTGAAGAGGAGATGAATAACCCCCATACACTTAATCTACCAATACTTATAATAGTACCAAATCCGAAATCACTATTCATCCCCCCTAGAAAAATGACCAAAATGCCCTTTCGGGTTGTCTATTCATTTCCAAATGACCCGAGACTCAAAATTAACATCCAAATAGACTTTACTGACTATTTCGAACCTTCCGGACGCAACTACACAGTCGAAATGACTATAAGGTCGATAGAAAATAAATTTCCTTTTTAATTTAATAAACTAGTCCCGACACGTCCCATACCGCGTCTGATTAAAAATATAAATTACCGAATTTATATCATACAGTCATATCAATGACATCACATTCATATATTACCTAAATATCTTTAAGTAATATTCATAATCTTCCATTTTAATATCCACCATCCGGATCAAACCCGAATGAATTAATTAATAATAAAATCCAATTAATCCATTAATTTAAAATATAACCCATTTTAAAAGTCATTTAAAATTACGAGGTATTACATGTTCGTATTCCCTAACGTCACTAAGAGGGAGGCCCTCGATATTGCCTACATTTGTGGTATGAGTCTTACCAACGATATTAGGAAATACTTGGGCACTCCTCTCATTAATGGGAGTGTTTGAAAAAACACCTTCACCGACATCCTAGATAAAATGAAGAGGAAGCTTGTGGGGTGGAAGGATAACTTACTTTCTATGGCCGGAAGGGCAACGCTCATCCAAGCCACCACATTCGCCATTCCAATCTATAACATGCAGACCATTCCCCTCCCGGTTAGTGTGTGTGATGAGATTGATATGATAAATTGTAACTTCCTATGGGGAGACATTACCATCGAGAAGAAGGTCCACCTTGTGAAATGGGATATTGTTTGTCGCCCTAAAAAGCGTGGAGGGTTAGGAATCAGGAAAGCTGAGTTGAATAATATCGCTAACTTATCCAGACTTGGGTGGCGACTCATTGATGAGGATAAATCCCTTTGGGATAAACTCATGAGAAATAAATATGCTAATAACTCTAACCCAAGATCTTAGGTTAGAAAGAACAAGGCCTCCCACATATGGCGGGGAATCTTCAAGAATAAGGCCGGCCTGAACAAAAACATAAAGTGGAATATTGGAAAAGGGTAGGACGTTAACCTCTCCGAGGATTGGTGGTGCGGATATCATCTTATTAAACCTCACCTGAGGATTAATCTTAGTACGGACACTAAAGTGGAGGTACTGATGGATCAAACCTCAGTGCCATTAACCACTGCATCCACCCCACGGATACCAGTGCCGTTCTGAACACTAATATCCCAAGGATTACTTCTCGAGTTGATAGAAATATATGGACTCCTAACCCGGATGGTAAATTCTCCATCAACTCTTGTTATAGATTGTTGGTGGGTAGAGACCTCAATGTGCCTGGTCATAACGAGTGGAATCTTGTTTGGAAAAAAGAAAATACCCCAAAAATTAAAAACTTTCTTATGGACCATTCTTCATGGAAAACTCCTTACTAACCAACACCGCTTGACGAGAAATATGAGTAGTGACCCGGGGTGCAACACGTGTGGTAAAATTGAGGACATAAGGCACGTGTTTCGGGAGTGTACCATTGCCAAGGAAACTTGGATTCTCATGCGTCGTTGGGTGAATCCGTGGAATAAGGGTACAGAGAGCTTTGGAGATTGAATAATTAAAAATGGCTTGTGTAGTAAGCAGGATATATTTTTTTATCTCCACTCTTTGGCATCTATGGAAAATTAGGAATCTTCGCATTTTCGAGGCTAAATCTTGCTTGCCTACTATGATTGCCAAGTTTAGTGTAAACTATTCTTTTGAGATTTTTCGAGAATGTACTAAACTTGACAAACATACGGGGCCCAGTAGTTCTCCACTAATTTTATGGTTGTGTCCTTATGCAGGTAGCTTGAAGATCAACACGTATGGCAGTTGGGATAATAATACAAGGGTGGGCTCCTTCAGAGGCATTGTACACGACGGGAGGGGAGAGTGGATCACAGTTTTTTTGGGAAAAATCACTGGGGCTCTTCCACTTCGCGCTGAGCTTGAAGGTATCTTCTATGGATTGATCTTGGCTAGAGACAGGGGGTGGAAGAGTGTTAGCCTGGAATCAGATTGTAAGACAACTGTAGACATAATTAATGTCGGGGTTTGGGCAAATCACCAGCATTCAGCCATCATATTTGACTGTAGAGATATGAAGATAGATCTGAATATAAATGTGAGTTTCATTTCGAGAGAGGAAAATCGATGCGCGGACTAGCTAGCCAAATATGCTGAAGACTTCTTCATGTTGGAAGACCCCCTGGACCAGTTACGTGAGATTATCGATGAGGAAAAGAACAAGAATCAACTGGAGGATTCAGACTCAAATTAAGAATACATGTTCTCCTTGCGTGGAGTTAGATTGGATTTCATGTTTGGTGTTGTTATTTATGTGGATTAGTTGTTGTATCTTGGACATTTTGTTGTTTATCTAATCTAATTTCCTTTTTCACCAAAAAAAAAAACTGTGAAACACATTGTGATCACGAAGGCTTCGTTTGATTATCAAGGAAGTTGGGCGAAAAAATGATTCCCTAAAGAAATGGAGTAAATACACATATATAGTTATAATTTTACAATAAACAAGAATACCATATTCCTTGTTTAAATTATTAAAAAAATATAATTAATCTAATAAACATCCACATAACTTAAACATTACAAATTATGAAATAAAAATTAGGAACAACAATTAACAATATAATTTTACATGATAATATAAGCAAGTTTCCTTTGACTTTTCCATAAATCCTGGGTTTTGTGGAAAAATTTATCTTGTAGGAAAATCTGAGGACGTGAATCCCATAATTATCCTGCTAACCAAAAGCAATAAAAGTTTATACTTTTTCTTTCCTTTCACGAAAATCAAACGCAACCTAACGTAACTTAAACAAGAAACAAACGCTCCAGTGGCTTCCACAAACAATAAAAATTAATTAACAACATTACCAAATAATAATAATAATAATAATATGATTATAGAATGGAATGTTGGAGTGAAAGTCTAGCCCCAAACAAAGATTTTGCTTTGTCAATTGGTTGTATTACTTTTTGTTATGGGTATTTATGTCATTGTTTCTAATTCCAAGATCACTCAGTCTCTCTCTCTCTCTCTCTCTCTCTCTCTCTCTATATATATATATATATATATATATATATATATATATGTGTGTGTGTGTGTGTGTGTGTGTGTGTGTGTGTGTGTGTGTTGTAAAATAAAGGAGCATAGAGAGAAGTATATAGAGAGATAAATTGTTTCTCTTTCTATTGGTGTACCAACAATGAGGGGGTAATCGCCTATTTATAATACAAGGTAAGCCTACCAAAAGCCCCACTTTTTCGATGTGGGATGTGGGATAATGAACATCCACTTACAATACATATTTTATAACACTCCCCCTTGGATTTAAACTATATCCACTAATCAATGATTGTTTCCTCATTAAAGCCTTACTAAGGAAAACTCATTGGGAAAAAAACGAAGTGAAGGAAAAAGAGTACAATTTATTGTGATCATTGAGTCAGTGTTGGACATGCTTAATGCTGCCTCGTCAAAAACTTTACTAAAGAAAACCCAGTGGGACAAAACCTAGTTAAAGGAAAAAGAGTACAACGCACAAATGTCCCAAATTACATGTTCTTGTGTCCTCCCCCTGATACGATGCTCCCCTGATTTATATGTTTAATTTCACTGTTGGTGGAGTCGACGCATTCCAATCTCGTACACAAACTTTTGAAATTTTGCCTTTGGCAGTGACTTTGTGAAGAGATCAGCTAGTTTATCACTTGAACGAACTTGCATGACTTCAATCTCATTTTTCTTTTGAAGCTCATAAGTGAAGAAATTTTTGGGTGAAATTTGCTTGGTTCTGTCTCCGTTGATGAATCCTTCTTTAATTTATGCTATGCATGCTGCATTATCTTCATAGATAGTACTTGGAATATCTGTAATATAAGTCAATTGACAAGAACTAGGAATATGCTGAATTAAAGATCTCATCCACACATTCACGGCTAGCTTGATGAAGAGCCAAAATTTCAGAGTGGTTAGAAGAAGTAACTACTAAAGTTTGTTTAGTACAACGCCAGGAAATAGCAGCGTTACCATAAAGAAATACATAACCTGTCTGAGATCGACCCTTATGAGGATCAAATAGATGTCCAGAATTTGCATAACCAACTAATTTGGAACTATTAGAGTTATAGGAATAAAATAAAACCATGTCAGTGGTTCCACGTAGATATCTTAAGATATGCTTGATACCAGTCCAATGCCTTTTGGTTGGTTCAGAACTATATCTAGCAACTAGATTCACAGAGAATGAAATATCCGGCTTAGTGCATTGCGCCAAGTACAATAATGGACCAATTGCACTTAAATAGGGTACTTCTGGACCCAATATTTCCTCATCATTTTCGTTAGGATGGTATGGATCTTTCTTTATGTCCAAAGACTGGACAACCATCGGGGTACTAAGTGGGTGCGCTTTATCCATATTAAAACGTTTTAATACATTTTTAGTATATTTAAACCGATGGACTAAAATCCCACTAGAATTTTTCTCGATCTGCAGGCCACAAAATTTAGTTTTCCCAAGGTCTTTCATCTCAAATTCCCTTTTCAAATAATTAGCAGTTGTTTTGAGCTCTTCTGGAGTCCCGATTAAATTTATGTCATCCACATTGACTGCTACTATTGCATATCCTTTTGAGGATTTCTTTATAAATACACAAGGGCAAATTGGATTGTTTTCATACCCTTCCTTAGACAAGTATTCACTAAGACGATTGTACCACATTCTTCCAGATTTCTTTAAACCATACAATGAACGTCTCAGTCAAATCGAGTACGTACTCCTCAGCTTTGCTTCAGGCAAAGAAAATCCTTCAGGGATTTTCATGTATATTTCTGTGTCTAAGTCCCCGTATAAATAAGTGGTCAAAACATCCATGAGTCTCATATCAATATTTTCAAAAACCACCAAGCCAATCAGATATCTGAAAGTTATACTATCCATAACAGGGGAGTATGTTTCCTCAAAATTAATCCCAGGTTTCTGCGAGAAACCTTTCGCCACAAGTCGTGCCTTATATCGAGTGATTTCATTCTTCTCATTTCTTTTTCTTATAAAAACCCACTGATAATCTACCGGGTTAAAAACTTATGGGGTTTGTACTATAGGTCCAAATACACCACGTTTATTTAAATACTCGAGTTCTACCTTGATGGTAATTTCCCATTTTGGACAATCTACTCTTTATCGACATTCATTTAGAGTACGTGGTTCATTATCATTATCACTGCCCTTAGAAATTTGTGTAACTACTGAATATGAAAAACTTCATCAATGACAGTTTCTTTTCGATCCCACATTTCTCCCGAATATGTATAAAACATAAAGATCTCGTTATTATTATCAGGTACCTTTGCCTCTTTAGGGGCTTGTATAGTCACTTCAGTGACTTGTGTGTTTTAAGAAATAATAACCTCTTCAGGAGTTTCAGATAAAGTGGATATTTTATTCATAACCTCTTCGGGAGGATGATTAGGGCATGTTTTTTCATTTGATCCCCGCTTTCGGGGAGCTGAGTCTTTGGAACCTATAGGTCTTCCACGCTTCTGGCATGCAACAGATTCATTTGCTGCTAATGTCAACGCTTGTCCCACTGGTACATCAATGCTAACAGGTACATTTGCAGCAGGTACATGAGACTTGGTTAATTTTGCAGCATCATTGAATGCATCGGGTAATGTATTTGCAATTTCCTGAATATGCAATATCCTTCTCACTTCATGCTCACATTGAGCAGTACGGGGGTCTAGATGAGACAAAAGGGAAGTGTTCCATGCTAATTCTCTTCGTTCTTCTGGAATGGACCGTACTTATGGTACGTTCTTTCCTCCCCTAACGGCGGGAAGAGCGTCTCATCAAAATGACAATCCATAAATCTAGCGGTAAACGTATCACCTGTTAGTGGCTCAGTATAACGAATAATTGATGGCGAATCATAACCAACATATATTCTCAAACGACGTTGGGTACCCATTTTGGTACGCTGGGGTGGGGGATGGGTACATGCACTGAACAACCAAATTTACGCACGTGTGATATATTTGGTTGACATCTAGACACAAGTTAAAAAGGTGAAAATGGGTGATAAGCAGTGGGTAGCGTCGCATGTCCCCAGACAGAGACTGAGAGTTTAGATTGCATAAGCAAAGGTTGCGCGATAAGTTGCAAACGTTTAATCAAAGACTCGACTAAACGATTTTGAGTGTGGACATGCGAGACTGGGTGCTCAACATCAATACCTTGTGATAAATAATAATCATAAAAAATTTGAGAAGTAAATTCTCCCTAATTATCTAAACGGATAAATTTAATATGTTGATCAGGAAAATGGGCTCTAAGTTTTATGATTTGAGCAAGTAATTTTGCAAAGGCCAAATTACGAGAAGATAACAAGCAAGCATATGACCAACGAGTGGATGCATCAATTAAAACCATGAAATATTTAAAAGTTCTTCTAAAAGGGTGGATGGGTCCACAAATATCCCCTTGAATTCTTTGTAAAAAGGATGGTGACTCGAAAGCAATTTTGAGAAAATATGGCTTAGTAATTAATTTACCTTGAGAACAAGGGGTGAAAAAATGATCACCGGGTAAGGTAAGTAGTTGGTTTGTTAGCGAGTGCCTATATGAGTTATTTATGATTCGACGTAACATGCTTGATCCAGGGTGACCCAATCGGTCATGCCACAATATTAAATTATAAGGATCACTGAGCTTCCGGCTCATCTCGTATGTGATTCTACAACATTAATTATTGTATGGTATAACCCCTTGGATAAAGCAGAAAATTTCTCTAGTGTAAGCTTTTGGCTTCCAACACTAGAAGTAATGCAAATAAACTCTTTATTACCTTCATTACATGTTTCAATATGATACCCGTTCACTCTTATGTCCTTAAAACTCAATAAATTTCTTCTGAAATTTCTTGAGTATATAGC
Organism: Sambucus nigra; assembly: GCA_949130495.1. Classification (NCBI taxonomy): domain Eukaryota; kingdom Viridiplantae; phylum Streptophyta; class Magnoliopsida; order Dipsacales; family Adoxaceae; genus Sambucus; species Sambucus nigra. The sequence continues at coordinate 213,625,416 of OX422208.1, read as the reverse complement.
ATTATTTATGAATAAGCGAGTACCATTAGGTAACACCACGTGGACTCTTCCGGAGCCTTCAATGATCTTAGCAGGACCATCTATAGTGGAAAAATTTGTTGTATTATATCCCAAGTCTGAGAAAAACCTATGGTTTTTCAAAATGGCGTGGGTTGTCCCACTGTCTACCAGACAAGTATCATCGTTTGCGCTTACTTTCGGATCCATACCTTTAACATAATTAAATATAAATTGAAATTTTATCCACCAATCATATAAGCATAAAAAAATGTAAATCAATCCATTAACTAATATCTATTCTAATAAAAAATATATAAAGATAATGATAAACTACTCATGTCACAATACTAAAAGTTAATCTTTATATTATAGAACTTTAGGTTCTATTTCAAATCAAGTATGGATCTTCGGGTTCATAACAAATCTTCCCATTCCATACATTAAACTTTTAGTTCATTTTAATTTACAAAGGTTCAACATTGACGTTCATGGGATGTTAAGGTACTTTCCCTAAATAATAAAAAATTTCGCTTTTGATTTTGAGAATATGCATATGGGAGCTTCAGGTCCCAAATTTATAAGAACCACAGGTCTCAAATTTTGAGAAGTATAAGGACTTTCTCTACCCTATAGTGTCAAAACTTCAGGTTTGATCAGATTTAAAAAAAATTATTTGAAACTTCAGGTCCAAATTATAAATTATTTGGGGACATTAACCCGAATATTTAAATAATCAAAACTTTGAGTTTTGATTACAAAATATTTTTAATTGGAACTTCAAGTCCTTAAGTTAATAATTTGAACTTCAGGTCATCACTATTTATTTGTGAGAACTTCAGGTTCTACACATAAAATTATTGAACTTCGGGTTCAATTTTATTAATATCTTGGGATTTGAAAATCCCCACCCCATTTTGTCAAAACTTCAGGTTTGATCACAAATATATATTTGGAGCTTCAGGTCCAAATTAAATTATTTGAGTACGTCTAATGTCCCGAAAATAATAATAAAAAACTTTAATTTATGATTTGGAACTTCAGGCCCAAATTACAAAATATTTATGGACATTTAATGCCCCTCCCGAACTATAAAAATAATCAAAACTTCAGATTTTTATTCATGGCATCTTTTATTTGGAACTTCAGGTCCAAAAATTTAAATAACGATTCAAGTCCCAAATTTAAAGTTAATTGAGAACTCCAAACCCCAATTATTGAGAACTTCAGGTCCCCCAAATCAAAGCTTCAGGTTTGATTAAAGAAAAATTTATTGGAACTTTGAGTCCAAAATGTAAATAATTGTTAGGGTAGTTTTAGTATTCCTTGACCTATTATAGAAATAATCAAAACTACTAGTTTGATTTTACGACACATTTTATCATGTTAAAAAATTGAACATCAATTGCGAACTTCAGGGCGCAAAAATTTAAATAAGGATTGGAAACTTCAGGCCCCAAAATTATTGAAACTTTGGGTTCAAAATTGAATATCATGTAGGAACTTCAGGTCCTAATTACTGAGAACTTTCGGTCCCAAAATCAAAACTTCAGGTTTGATTTTATGGTACATGTTATTATCATGTAAAAAAAAACATGAACTATGCTTCCAAAAAAAAAAATGAACGGTGTAATTATCTTGGTATTAATTCAAACCAATCCTCTCTTCTCTAACCTAGTAACGTGTTCCCTTGAGTTTTTGTTCTTGATTGAACACTCGTGTTGATAATGTGTTGTAAAATAAAGAAGTACAGAGAGAATAGAGAGGAGTTTATAGCTCTATTGGTGTATCAACAATGAGGGGGTAATCACCTATTTATAATACAAGTTACGCCTACCAAAAGCCCCATTTTTTCAATATGGGATGTGGGATAGTGAACATCCACTTACAATACATATTTTATAACAATATATATATATACAGTGGCGGATCCAAGATTTCCGTTCAAGTGGGGCGAAAGTTTGGAGTAATGCCGGGGGTTCGGGGGCGGGAGCCGCCGAGGCGATTTTTTTTTGAGTTATTTCGAGTTTTATACAAATTCTAGCTTTATAATACCCAAACAAATACTATCAATCATTATTAACAATACTTAATTAATTTCAAGAAATAAACAACGCTTAATAATTATACACAATACCCAAAATGAATTTCTCCAAGTTGATTTGGGACAAACAAATTAATTCCTAACATTTGGAAATATGGCATAAATCAAAATTTGTCTACACCAAAATAATCCACACTTAAAAATGTGGGCCCCCATTGCCACTAAAATTATAGCCCGAAGATACCTATAATTTGTGAGTCCAGTCCACTTCAAGTTGTAGTCTTCAACCAACCTTGGTTTGAGGTTTGAGTAACAACACGCTGGTAAATGAAATTGCCAACCACTCCCATTTCTTGATTAAAAACCCAATTGATTTCGAGACCAAACAACCCCTTATCTTCATAAGAATTCTTGCAACCAAACACTCCATTAGGGATAAACAAAACCCTAGATACCTCATATTTTTCTCCTGCGCCGCTTTTGCCTTGGTGCACCCAAACCAGATCCAGCATCTCGTCAGATAAATCGCTGTCGACGACGAGGTCCGTTCCTCCTACTCAGGCGAGATCAAGCTTGAAATGAGGAACACGAGGGCAGAGGAACCCTAATTTTTTTTTTCAAATCTGAACTGGGGCGGCCGCCCCAGTTCGTCCTGACGTGCGTCCGCCCCTGTATATATATATATATATATATCGCTCACTTTAACCGGGTACAAAGTTATAGTTTTAAGATTTTATGTCCAAGTCTTCTAATATGCAAATCTTCTCCATTCAGCTAGTATATTATAGTATGTTCAGTTTCTATAGTAGTGTGTTTCTCCACATGTGATAGGGTTGCTGAGAGAGCTTGATATACAACGTTGATCTCATTATCAATAATTTGAGCTTGTAGAGCAACTGGTGAGCTAGACATACATTGTTATCAGGAAGTGCAAGCAAACATGTACAAGAAAGAGGACACCAATCCTCATCTAAGCAGTCCTCTTTTTTCTGCGATGCAATTCAGATTTAGCAGCCTATGAATTGTTTTGTTGCAAGATTTTGAATGGCAATCAGGATTATTATTATTGAATGAATACCTTCTCTTTGCTCAATTATTTTTGTCATTCCTCATCAATGAACTACGCATTAGTCCCTTTAGTTTTATGTTTTTTGATATAATAAAAAAGGCTAAAGGCTCCAATCCATGTTCCCATCTTTCTCACGAGTTTTCATCATATATCAGTATTCCTTGTGAATCAGTAAGACATTACTCATAGGGGGCATGGCTAATGGCACTCCACTGATTCTAATGGCACTCCAAATTTTTGTTAAAAGACAAAACTATCCTCACCCTAATATCAAACAACTCTTAAACATTCTTAATAATTTTTTTTAATTAAATAATTACAAAAATTGTTTTATTATAAAGTTAAAAAAATAGATGTTTTTTTATTAAATAAAATTGTACATTTTTTTAAAAAATAACTTGTAAAAAAGTTTTTTTAAATCATTATTTTTTTTAAATAAACATATTTTAAAAAAACAGTTGGATATAATTTATTTAAGAAAAAAAAAATATTTAAAAAAATACAAGTTATATTTACTAATAAGTGTTGTATGTTCAACAATTAACCAGGGTTACAATTCTTTCTCAAATTATTTTTTTAGAAATTATTTTTTTAATAACTATTTTGTGGTAAGATTTTTTCGGTTAAAAAATAATTTTTATATATCTTAGATTTTTTAATAACTGTTTTTTATATATAGTTTTTTTAATAACTATTAAAAATGACAGATCGATTTTTATATATATTATTTTAATAACTGTTTTTTATATAAAAAAATGGCTCATTCGATGAAAACTCACTCGATATTTTTTTAATTAACATTTAGTCCAAACAATTTTTTTTGTTCCAAAAGTTCCTTCATAATATAAAAATGCTCACAAACACTATTTCTCTCATATCCTAAACGCAAAATATACTTAGCTTATAGGAACTAAACATCAATTATCTCTTTTTTAACTTTAAAAAAATTCTTTATTTCTTAAAATAGTTAAAAAAAGGTAAACCCTATTTTAACTGTTTTTTATATAAAAAACTGTACGTGATTTATTAAAAGACAATTAATATTTTCTATATTAATTGAAAAAATAACTTTTTGTTTATAAACTGATGAAATCATTTTTGTTTTCGTGAAACCATATTTTTTTTAGTTTATAAACTGTACATATTTTATTTTATACGGATTGGTTAGCATTGCTGGCCAGAACACTAACCAATCATTAATCTAAGATATATAAAAAATATTTTTTAACCAAAAAAATCTTACCACAAAATAGTATTTAAAAAAAATAATTTCTAAAAATATAATTTGAAAAAAATTGTAACCCTGATTAATTGTTGAACATACAACATTCATTAATATGTATAACAGTCATTTTTTTAAATAACGATTTTTTTAAAATAAGTTATATCCAACTTTTTTTTAAAATATGTCCATTTAAAAAAAATAATGATTTAAAAAAAATTGTTTTACAATTTAAAAAAAAAAATTTATTTTACAATTTTTTTAAAAAAAATGTCCAATTTTATTTAATAAAAATTTGTCTATTTTTTTTAATTTATAATAAAATAATTTTTATAATTATTTAATCAAAAAATTATTGAGAAGGTTTGAGATTTGTTTGATATTAGGGTGAGGATAGTTTTGTCTCTTAACAAAAATTTGGAGTGCCATTAGAATTGGTGGAGTGCCATTAGCCATGCCCTACTCACAATAGTCTTCGCTATTCTATGAGCAGCAAGGTTAAAGGTCTTTCCCATCTTTCTCATAAGCTTCTCTGCATAAGTTTTCTAATAAAGTTCTATACTTCATGAGAGTTAAACAAGAAGGACTTTGTTTGTTAATTAGCATTTAGGTGTCTCAACCTACTCACTTGAGCCCCTAAATCCGTTTAGTGTCTTTCTGTTATTGTTTGTGGTGTAATGACATCCCTCCATCTCTCTCTTACGACTAGGACGTTGGATGCCTATCAACACTTTCAAGGTCCACATTAGTAGAGCTTATCTTCCACTTGCCCTTCTCCTTGACACGGGTTACACCTCATGCCTATAAAACATCACCAGCTGTACACATCCGTCATGTCCTATATACCTCAACATAATACTATCCTCATAAATTATGTAATTTAACTAAGTCAATGCATGGTCTCAAGTAGTCTCTTAGAGCGAGGTTTGGCGGATTAAGGGATATTGCGAGTCTTGTGACTAAGGGCCCGTTTGGCAATCCAATTCCAAGGCTTGGAATTGGAATTGGAAGGCCAATTTCAATTCCATGAAATTCAAATTGGCCTTCCAATTCCAATTCCACGCCTTGGAATTGGGTTGCCAAACGGGCGCTAAGTTTTCAGTATTCAACAATGTTGGTAGATGAAAATCATCATATTTTACAAACATACTGTGTTCAGTGAGCCATTGTTAATTGTGTATGTGGAAGCCGTTGTGATAATAGGAGAGGATGGTAAATAAAGAGTTACAAATGGTTCTGTAAAAGCAAGTTTCATATGATGTATATGGGGGAGCTGAGGTACTTCTGAAGCATTGAAATGACCAAATAATGTTGCTCCAAGACCCTGCCTAAGACCAATGAACCGGATAAAGATCCTGTAATACCCCACATTATTTTTCTCTTAAATAATTAACTTTGGAAATTTAATCTAAATAAATATTTTATTCGAATATGTTAAGTGAAAACTTATTATTTAGTGTGCTTGTGTATATTGTTCATTTTTATTCATGAATATGTCATTTGCGTATAATAAAAAGGAAATTATAAAGATTTATGTGCGACGCAAATAAAAAGTAATTATTTTGGCATAAATAATTTGGAGCACGTTTTCGGACTTATATGAACTCCTTTAAGTGGTTTAAACCTTTAAAAATAGTCTTGGGTCAATAACATATGGGTTGAGAAAGTTTTGAGCTAATTAAATGATGGATTCGGGCTCATTTGGGGGTCCAAAAGTTGGGCCCATAACCCAACTCGAGATTAAACACTTAATGAGTGGTTTAGTGGGGGTAAACCACTTCCCCATTATCACATTAATTAAACCTAAATAGAAGCCACGGGAGAAAGAAGTAAGAAACACCCAAGATGAGAAAAGCGGAAGAATAGGAGAGAGATTAGTAACTTTCAAGGGTTTCTCCACTATAAATTTCAGGCAAGAATTTCTTGCATAATTTATGTCTATAATTTATTTCTCAATGCAGAATTTTATTCCCTTAGATTTATAAAAATTAGGGTTTAATGGATGTGATTCTTATGATTGAATACCCACATGTAGAGGAATGATAAATCAAATTTGATGATGATATGCATGTAGAGGAATGATTACATGTAAAAATTATTTCCTGAAATTAGGAATCTAAATTTGAATACTTGGGGTTAGAAACGTGTAAGTCGAACCAAACCCATAGAGAGCAAAAAGAACCGATCCTGTGTGGGTTGAAGTTTTTTGCAAAGACAGTGTAGGAGGGTAGTTTAGATAAGATGGAGGCGTAACCCCTTTTGAGTACGGTAATGATAAGTTAATTAGTCAAAACCTTGGATTAATTGTAGGACATACACACACACAAACTCAATGAAGATGAACTCAGTTTAAACTCCCCAAATCTCTCGTATATAACTCAGAAGATAGTAATGAACTTAGAAGTAACTTCGCTAGAAGGAGAGAGAAGTAAGCACCCTAGATACACCTTGGTAGACAACCAAACACAACAACCACTCTCAAGAATCTCTATTAAATGTTAAAATCTTTGTAATAAATAACAATGGTGGGTGAGTATACTCTCTCTAGTTTGTAATAACTCTCCCTGATGTATATTCTCTCTAGTAATAACTTCTGAACTGTAAAAAAGATCTCTCTTCCTCAAAGGTGGTTGTGGTCCTTAAATAGCCCCCCACACCACCCCCGAGGCAACTCAATCATCAATGATTGTGAAAGACCTCCCTCATACTTTATGTCACAAACATTAAATACCTGATGCACTAGTTGTCTCCACGTCATAAACATTAAACGCCAAGACATGCCTTTTGCCTAACCACTGTGTGTCAGGGGCTGTTATCGCAGAGGTGGCTCACCAACTGCCTGACAGCCCCAAATACCATGGTGGTTTAATCAAGTGCATGTCTGACATTGTTTAGCTGGCTAGTGACATCACATATAGTAGATGTGACACAAGTAGAGGGCTGTTTGGTTCCCAACTCAACGCCCGATGGAACTCCAAGATGCTCCGCCCGAGATTCCACGATCAGGGTCCTTCGGTGTTTTACCAAGTGTATCTAAAATGGTCAGGATAAGCCCCAACGGTGCCTCACTTCTCAATCCTCCAAACTAAGTCCCTCTAGAGTTCCCACGACGAGGTCATTCGATAGAGCATGAAAGCTCTCCCAGGCCCTGCCAAGCCTGGTCTCTCGCGAGTACCGTTTGACCTCACACTAAAACTCATTATTATTCTCGTTATATCATTACAATCGTTATAGCTTATAGTCGATATAAACAAAGATACAATATGACTAACACAACAAGCTAAAATATAAGCTGCTACGCTTGAGGTGCCACGCTGAGCTTACCTCGGTGCCTTAATCCCCAAAACACTGTTACTAATGTGGAATTACCTCTAATCTCAAAATTACCTTCAAGCCCCCTCTACATTTGCCCCTTCGTGGGGGAGATTTGTTGGAACAAGAAATGTCAGCAGAAACTTCTCAAATCGATGAACCTTCTCTTCGTGAAAAAATTCTGGCTTCCTTTCCTTCGTTAGAACCATAGCGTTATAATCTACAGGAAAAAGTAAAATTCTCCCCGATGTACCTGAGCCGAGGCACTACGACTTGTTGGGATTTTGACGAAGGGACATCGCCACTTTTTTCTTATACTGAGCTTCAATCGTTCTAGCTTTTTATTATTTGAGATTCTTCCGAAAGGCCTGCTAACCTTCTCGAATACTTATTTTAATTTTTGGTAAGTGAAATTCTCCCTTGTAATGCTTCGCTATGTTCGAAAAAGTAGAAATTTTCCCCGATGCAGTCGAGTCACCAGTTAAACAACGTTTGGACTTGTGGCGAGGGGACATCGTAGCTTTTTTAAACCGTTAGGACATCTTTTTCGTTGGGAGTTTATTGCATATGTCTGACAAAAATTCTAGCCCCAAAACTCAAACTTTCTTAGGTAAGCAAACCTTTCTATTCCCCAGGCGTCACTTTGTAAATGACGTAGTGCTGTCTTTTTAGCTGTCAAATCACTTTTTGAAGTGCCACGTGTTCATTTGAAATGATGATAGGCGACCGTGCACGTGCGATGGTGGGAAACTCAAAAATCAGGTTTAAAAGGCTTCAAATTTCAAGCCCTTATCTTTCTTTATTCTTCAAGCTCCCGTATTCCTTAGAGAGATAAACTTTGTGCGAACTCCATTGTTGCCCAATTCTTTACTCAGTCTCTTCCCTTTCTCATCCGTTTTTACGCCACCACCTGTGGTTGTGCTCCTCGCTCCTTGTTCTTAGCCCTTCTTACTCAGTTATACCTTTCATCGCCACTGTATTATGGCTGCTCCAAGTACTTCTAAGGTTCCCACCCCCCTCAGCCAAGCTCCCCCTCTGCCCCTGCTGGCGCTGGTGCTGCCCCTGCTGGTGCTGCCATGAATGCTACTCGTTAAGAGCAACTACGCTTCTATCTTCGGGCGCCCATCTTTGACGAAGATGATAAATTTTCTGATGCATGCAAGACTTGCCATTTCTCATCCAAATTAGACCCTTTACTGTTGGGTGATGAGGAAATGGATTGATCAAAGTGGGTCTATCTACTCCCAGAGGGGACTCTACGTTTTCGTTTAGACCGTGGTGACTTATCTTATTATCAGATTGACTTCGAAGCACCTGGGGGGCGCCAACCTATTTCAGTGCCTGGCATACATATATGCAGAGTTCTCACGCTGCTGCTCTTGCAAAGGTTGGTTTACATCGAGCTTACTGGTTTGGGGAGTTCACCCTCTCTAAGCACAATGCGACGCTACAAGTGATAGTTTTAAGATGGAACGTCACAACTCACACCTTCTTTATTGCGTGAGGGGAGTTCACCGTTACACTGGAGAACATCTGTGAACTCCTGGGGTTTGAGCCAATGGGTGATTTCACATATCACGGTGAGGCCCTGGATGTCGAAGAGGCTGCTGATCGAGCTGAGCCGGATCGAATCTGCCGCAGTTGCACTGGTTCCTCAAACAAAGCCACATTTACTCCCCTTATCAACTATTTTTTTAAAGCTCTGACCCCGAAGGATGTCAGTGCTATAATGGGCCGAGGTAGAGGTACATCCCTAGAACTACCAGCCTACATACTTGTATTGCTTTCACGCTTCTGCTTGACTGGGAAACCCAACGATCAGCCCAGGAGGGACCTTATTAATATTTCCATTCGTTTGGCCAGGGGATTCAACCTTCCTCTGGCCGCCATCGCCTTGGGGTCCCTCTACACTTGGTTGGATCGAACCCACATAGACACTGCACGATCACTGGGCCGTTATAACTTGGCTAATTTTGCCAACACCATCATTTTGATGGGATTTTTTACACCCGTTTTCCTGCCATCACCGCCAAGTCTATTCCTCTGCCTGTGGGCGCTATCAAGCCCCCACGCCTCCTATGTTTTCACAAAAAATAAAGTCGAAAGGAGATAATGGAAGTTTTTGATGTTTTAGACTCCTTTGTGATGAGGCTATACAGTGAGTCTACATTTGCCTATAGTTGGGATTTATTTCCTTCTGCAACCACAACGGTCAAGTTCATCCCAGTTGTAGAAGATCCCTCACAATTCGTGGTACTTCTATTTACCCCTGGGTTTCTTCCTTCCTATACTGAATGGGGGTACACCTCAGAGCCCTACAACCCTGACAGATGTAGCAGGCAATTCAGGTTTGATCAGGGCCCCCCTCGACCTGTGTTTCAACACAACCACCCAAGGGTCACTTTCGTTGAAGCCTGCACCTTCTGTACTGCATCCGCGGTGATTGGTGTGACGTCCACCATCGACGATCGTGTCACCCTTCCTAGTGCCATTAGGAAGGGAGACATATCCACCTCCTTTGCCACCAAGTTCCATTTGGGGCAGTTGGAAATGATTCGTGAGTATATTCAGTCCCCCCTCAATATTCTCAAGTCCTTGCTTTCTCTTCTTCTTAACTGGGTCTTAAAGGGAACTCCATGCTTGGGGTTGAGTTTCCCTTGAGTAAAACCATTAAAGAATCTTCCCAGGAGATACCTCCTCATTTCCCAATGATCCCAACTCTGCCACAAAACCTAAGGCCATTGCAGCTCCCAAATAAACTACCCCTTCGACCAAAGCTACAACGGGAGAAGGTCCTTCTCAGCCACCTGCTAAGAAGGCTAAGAAGTCCAAGTTCAAGCACAAAATCCTTTGGAGGCGTTTCCCATTGCCTTCGTTCCCCCTCCTATGTATCCAGAGGTAGCTGAAGAGCTGAGGAGGCAGGTGCAAGATGAGGTTGAAAGAATAAATGCTGAGTTTTAACGGCGCGCTGTCGTCATTCCTCCTTCGACTGCCTTTCCCACGATCATGGTTGATCCGACTGAGCCATTGGCAAATAGGAGAAAAAGGTTGATGGTATCTGAAGTTGGTGATGCAATGAGCATATGGAAGAAAACTCTGGCCACTAAGTCCCAGAAGAAACGAATAACCGATATACCTCCATCTACTACTCCCTCTGTTGCTGCCCCCTCGCCACCTTTACCAGTGGTTATATCTTCTCGTTCTCCCTCTGGATCTGAGGTATGTGTGCATTCTTTACTTCTTATTCCCCTTCTCTTAAGGTGTGTTGCATTTGATCATTTATTAATAAGAAAATGTTTTGGTGTAGGGAGTTGAAGAAGAAGGGCCTAGTCCCCCATTTCCCCCCGTAAGCCGTTTCGTGGGGGGGGGGTTGCGGTATCTATCTAGCAGACATTACCCTTCCCCGTTCCCCCTTATAAGTCTTACTTATTCTTTCCGTTCATCCTCCCAACGGGCTAGAGATGCTGGTGTGGGGGATACTACCGTTGAATCTACTGAGTCAATGAGCCCACCCCCAGCCTCTTCTGAATTAGAACCTCAGCCCGAGGCTCTTCTGTCCCTTATTCCAGTTGCAGGAAGTTTCCCCGAGGTAATATATTATCTATTACCTATTAGGTCTAGCAACATGTCTCTACTCCACCTTTTTTCTTTCTGTGTAATATGCTGAACCTTGACATGTTGTGGTGCCCCAGGTTGAGATGGCGTCTCTGGTAGCCAGCATTCTTCTTCCCCCTGTACTGGCGAGACCTCTGACTGCAATTTCCATCTTTAGTGCCATGACGGGGGTAAGTAACGTTTATAAGTATTTCTCTTTTTTTTGAATACTAATTTTTCATTTCTAACACTTGGTTTTGTTGCTTAAGCTTTCTCCAAGTCTCTCTCCACCCTTTGCTCTTATTGGCCTTTTCCTTTCCAAGGCCCAGGTTGATGTTGCTTCTCCTCATTTCTTCTGTACCCATCGACGTTGGGGAATCTCTTGAAGGTCCAATGTCTTCCACTGATGATACACCCATGTTGGCCTTAGTACCTTATATTGGCGAGGGCGGTTTGCCTACCGTTAAGGCTTCTTCTGCTAAGGGCCCCGTTGAAGCTACTGAGGCTACGAGCCCGCCCCCAACGATTTCTACCATTATGGCCGCTGTGGTGACTCCCGTTCTCCCTTCTACTACTGTTGCGGTACCTCACAAATTTCTCTCTGCATTTATTATTTTCTCGAACTTCACTTGTGTTTGTGACTTAACAATGAAAACACTTGCTAAGTATTTTTTTCATAAACTCCACCTATAAGGGTGACTTAACAACGAAAACGCTTGTTAAGATTTTTTCATAAACTCCACTTATATCAGTGACTTAACAACGAAAACACTTGTTAAGATTTTTTCATAAACTCCACCTATATCGGTGACTTAACAACGAAACACTTGTTAAGATTTTTTTTCATAAACTCCACCTATATCGGTGACTTAACAACGAAAACACTTGTTAAGGTTTTTTCTTTTTTTCATCAACTCCTTATTTCCTCTAACTGTTTTTAGGTTGCTCGGGAGGATTCTCCACCAGTTCCTTCGCCTCTTGCCTCGCCCCATCGAGAACCTGTCGCTTAAGAAGAATCTAACCATAATGATCAAGGTTCCACAACCGATGCTGCTGCAGAGAGCGAATCTGGCTGCGATCCTCTGCCCGACCTAGCTCCTCACCCCTTATGCCTGATGGTGCTTCAACGTTCCCCTCAAATGTCTTTCAACCATCGTCTGGTGGTTAAATAACTTGTAAATCATCATCCTGAGATGTTCACGTGGATTGCTTGCATTTAAACATCTCCATTATGAGTTACAGGCTTAAGGGCATGGCTACCGTCATTACTGAAATTGCCAACACTCCGACCTCAAACGTTACCAGGCCCCTCCTTAACCAATTTATGGGTTATCTAATAGAGTTGGGTCGCGAAGGCTTCCATTTTAGCTGGATTATCACGCATTTGAAGACCTTGAAGTGCCAACGACTGGACAGCCAGATGGAACTCTTGCAAAAATATCAGGAGGATCAGCGGGCTAAGGAAGCTAAGTTGGCCGAGATAGCACCTCTTCTTGGAGCCATTGACAAGGAGGTATAGGACATCGAAGAAGCTCTACGTATGGCGAAGATGAAACTAGAGAAACTCCTGATCGAGCGAACACAGGCACAAACATAGTTAGAGGTCTCTATCAACGCTCAACGGTCTTGCCAAGTAGCTTCTTCAGGCATATCTGGAGATTTTTTCTCTTCTCAAGACCCGTGGTTCCTCTTAGGCCAATGAACTTGTATATATATTTTTTCTTTTCTTCTCATGTAATTCTTGGGCAATAGCTTCCAATTTTGTAATGCCCCAAAGTTTATGAATGGAAAAATATATTTATTTTCTCATGCCATTTCTTTGTATTACAACTGTTTACATAGATTGTGAAGTGTGAAGTTCTGTAATTCTTTCATCTCTACTTGAGTTATAATAAAAAGAACTTGCATACTCATCAGAAAAAGAACTTGTGTACTTATAACAATAGCCAACTACATCAGTGGTCCAAACATAATTGTGTACACCTGATAGACTTTTAGCCATTTGTTGTTAATCTTGAATGACCTGTCTTCTTCTATCTTAGAAATTAAGCAATAACCTGAGTCATAAGATTCTTTTACAATAAAAGGTCCCTCCCAATTAGCTGCAAACTTGGGTAGAGGAAGCCCCCTGATGTGTTTCACTGCTGCTTTCAATACAAGGTCTCCCTCCACGAACTTCCTTGGTCTCACTAAGTTATCATATGCCCTGGAGAGCTGTTTCATTTACATTTGAAAGTGTTGCATCGCATGATCTCAGTGTTCATCCAACGCTTCCAACTGCATGTGTCTATTCTGAGGGAGCATGCTACTTCGCAAAGCATATCGAGTAGAGGGAACTTCTAACTTCACTGGGAGAATCGCCTCGGCCCCATAGACAAGAGAGACCAGTGTATACCTTGTGGGCTTCCTTTTAGTTGTTCGATAGGCCCACAATACGGCTGGTATCTTGTCATCCCACGATCCTAGGAAATCCTCCATTATTTTAGCCAAGATATTAACCAAAGTTTTGTTAGTTATTTCGGCTTGACCGTTTCCCTTTGGATATGCCACCGTCGAAGTATGATGGACAATGGAGTACTTGTCTGTGTGCATCGTTACTTTTGAATTGACGAAAGGGGTTCCACTGTCTAAAAGGATAACCTTTAGGATCCTAAAATGGCAAATGATGTATTCTTTGATGAAGTTGCTCACCACCCCCGCTGTTTCCCTTCTCAGTGGTATCACTTCATCCCACTTTGTGAAACACTCTGTTGCTACTAGTATCCATATCTTCCCCCACAAAGAAGGATTTATTACCCCCACCAGGTCGAACACCCAAGTGTGAAAAGGATAAGGCGTTGCCAGGGAGTGCAGGTCCACTGATGGGGCATGGATCATATTTCCATGAAGTTGATAAGCATTGCACCTTCGAACAAACTCAGCAGAATCTTTTTCCATCGTTGGCCAATAGTATCCCAAAGTCATCAGCTGGTCATATTACTTGGCCCCTCCTATATGAGCTGGATCGTGTGCCTGTTTGAGGACCTCCGCTGCTTCTTCTTTCGTGATGCAACGCAATGGCCTGTTAAAGTATCCCCTTCGATAAAGCTGCCCCTCCTAAACGTAGAATCTCGAGGCCCTTTGTCGGAGTCCCATCGTATCAATTTTCTCTGTCGGGACAACTCCAACTTTAATGAAGTCAATATAGGGCTGTCTCCAGTCAGCCCGAGTCTCTACAAAATGACATTCGACTTCTTTGAAGAATAACTGGCATTTATCGCACTCCCGTTATAGCTCTACCGCGTCCTGTTTCATTCTTGGCCAAAAATATCCCTCCTTTTGAATTCTTCAGTTGATGGGTATCTCAGTTGTTTCACAATGTTCTTCGTGTTTTTTTTAATCTTCGCTCTGATTCTTATGGGCCGATACACCTTGACATCCATCCTCCTGCATTTCTGAAGTAAAGGTTCCCCTGATTCGTGAAGTATTGGGATAATTCTCTCAGCCCCAACGCTCCTTCCCCAGATTCTAATTGCCTTTTGATCTCTCCCCTCCAGTCTGCATCCTCTTCCATTTGTTGAATTGACTGTACCATCGGAGGATCTGTTCTTCGTTGAATCACGATGGTAGTTGTATCGTTCCTCATGACCATCTTCTGGGCAATGGTGGCATATGCGTCTGGGTGACAATTCATCGTTCTAGACTGTCTCTTAATCTTGGTCCGGTGGAACTGGCAGAGGAGCCTCTGAATGATTGTTTTGTATGGTTCCAGGCTCATGTGTTTTAACGTGTACTCTCCAATCACTTGCTGAACCACCAAGTTTGAATCCCTTTTGATGCAAAGTGAATGGATCCCCCTTCGAAGAGCCTCCAGTAATCCCAACACCAATGTTTCATATTCTGCCTGGTTATTGGAACAAGGGAAATCTAATTTGTAGGAAAGGCAAATCTCCTCCATTCCTTTTGAAAGAATAACCCCTGCTCCTCCTTTCTTTTTCATCGAAGATCCATCAAACTGTATTATCCATTCCTCATCCGTTGCGTCTAGGTGGTTGGCCTGTAAATTGTCCCCTGGAATACTTTCTTTAGGTGGCTCAAACTTTCCCGAGGGGAAAATATCCAACAGATCAGTGTATGCCTGGCTTTTGATTGCACGAGGAACCACGAACTTCAAGTCATACTCGGATAGGATGAGGAACCACTTAGCTGCTCTACCAATCAATATTGTTCTTGCTAGAAAATACTTAATAGGATCACATCTAGTTACAATATGAATTGTAAAATATAACATATAATGTCTAAGTTTTTATGCTATAAATACTAAGGCTAAATAATGCCTTTCTAAGCTACTGTATCTGACTTCTGGTCCATGGATGATCCTGCTGAGGTAGTAGACCGACCGTTCTTGCCCGTCATTGGGGGAGCCATGGTCTGTGGTGAAACGAGCAGCTTCTTCAGTCCGTCGAGAGACTCCTGGTGAATCTCCTCCCACCCGAATTTCGTGTTCTTTCGCAACAGCTGCATCAGCGGGTGTGTTATTTCGGCTAATCCAGGCACAAATCTCCTAATATAAGAGACTTTACCGAGGAAACTCTTTAGCTCCTTCGCCGTTCTTGGGTATGGCATTTCAAAGATCTCCCGCTGTTTGTCCTGGTCCATCTGCACCCCTTGCCGATCAACCACAAAGCCTAGGAATTTCCCACTTGTCACTCCAAAAATACACTTCAGTGGGTTCATCTTCAATTTATACTTCCTCCAACGGGAGAACACCTTCCTCAAATCGCTCAGATGGGACTCCTCCTTCCTCGATTTGATGACCAAATTTATGGAAAAAGAAATGAAAAATGGCCATCATTGTTCTCTGGTAAGTCGCCCCAGCATTCTTGAGACCAAACGGCATCACCTTGTACATGAAGTTGCCCAACGGAGTTCTGAACGTTGTTTTCTCTGCATCCATAGGGTCCATCTTGATCTGGTTGTACCCTACATACCCATCCATAAAGCTATACATCTCATGACCAGCTGATGCATCTATCAGGCTATCGATGGAGGGCAGAGGGAACTCATCTTTGGGATAAGTTCTGTTCAAATCTCTGAAATCCACACAGATTCTTATTTGGTTTTTTTCTTTCTTTCCCACTGGGACAATGCTAGATAGCCAGAGTGGGTGCTGTATCGGTGTGATGAACCCTACCGTTAGTAAGCGTTTAACCTCTTCCTTGATCTTCAAATCTAGCTCAGGCTTGTACGTTCTCGTCGCTTGTTTGATTGAAATGGCTTAAGGCATTACGTTCAACTTGTGGCAGCTCACTTCCTCATCCAACCCCTCCATCTCCGTGTATTTTCACGCAAAAATATCTATAAATTCCCGAATCAACTCCACCAAGGCCTTTTATTTCTCTTCACCGAGGTCTTTCGAGATGAAAATGGGCCTTGGGTCCTCATCTTCTCTCGTCAGGTTCAACTGCTCCAGTTCTTTTGCCTGCGGCTTTGATCGATCCGTCATATAATCTGGTTCCTCGACGACTTCCTACCCAAGTTTCTGTATGCTGAAGTTATCTATCACCATAAATTGTCCCCATTGATCTACCAGAAAGCATTCATATATCGGGTTAACCTCATCACCAATTTTTCGATCTCCGGATCACACCATTATAATCGATATACCCCTTTTCCTTCCTCGGTAACGACCTTCTTGCACTGTCTGCTAGTAGTGGTGACTGCCTTCCTCTTCTTCTCTCTAGAAGCCTCGGCCATCCTTTCTCCTGAGAATCGGCTCAGCACGCTTTGTCGTTGGACCTCACGTTCCATCGAATCCACTCTGGGCCTCATCCTGTCTTTGAGCTACTTCGAGATGTTTTGGGGCCGAGGGACCACCTGGTGAGCTTCTTCGGTCATCACTCTTGCGCTGCCTGTAACCTCTTTACTCTGCTCATTCAAGGTCCACATCCTTTCTATGATCGAGGGAACCCATGCTCCCTCTATTCTTCTCGTTAGGACTCGGACATCCTCTTCCAAATCAATGTAAAATGCCGCGTCTACCAAGTGAACTTCCTCGATAGCGAAAGGCCTCTTCGTAGCCCTAATGGTCATCTATGTCCCTTTAATATTTGCCTTAGTGCATTGGTGGTACGTAGAAGGAACTAACCCTTAGTTGTGCTTCCACACCCTTCCTATTAGCAGATGATAGGAAGTTGCACTCTCTATGACGTGGAACTTGATATGGGAATTCAGATTTTCCATCACAATCCCAACGTTAACATACCCAATGGATTTTGAAGATTGGTTATCATACCCCAAATTGCTAAGGGTATGGGGACCAACCTTTCTTCCAGAATATTGGCTGCATGGAAAGAGTTGATTGGCATATTATTAATGGAAGCTCCTCCATCCATAAGATTCCTTGCAAAGCTAACTCCGTTGACGCTGGTGGTCACATACAATGGCCTGTTATGAGGGAACCTTACAGCCCTATCTGCATCACTGAAGGTTACTTCTGACAGAAACCTTCTCACCAACCTTCTCCATGGTCCCTTCCATCTTAGTGAAGGGACTGCGTTCTTCCTCGCGATATCAAGTATTACCTGGGTTATCTCCAACTTACTCTCCTTCGGTATCCCCACATGGTCGAAGAACCAGGTGAACTTTGGGGATTTTGAGACTACACAGTATTCTAAAACTGGGTCTACTTCCTCACCTTCAACGCTATATACGTCCTCCACGTCTTTGGCGCTTGCCTCATTGTAGGCTAGTACTACATTATCCATTCCCTTCGTACAATCTTCCAGAGCTTCTTCGAACTCCTGCTGCTTTGACATTAGCTCTCTTCCTTCTCTCTCGACTTCCTCGTCATAGGCCACCACCAGATTGTCCCCATGTATTGGGAGTGGGTTGTTGTTAACGTTCTACGAAGGGATTTGCAACGTCCCTGGCTTTACATACTTATCAATGATTCTCCTCTGCGTGAAACAACTTTCTGTTGGGTGCTGGATCTTTCGATGGACCTGACAATACTTAGGATCCGCCCTTGTTTCCGTATCGAGTTCCCCAACGGGAATGCCCTTTGGTTTGTAGACCGTTCCTCCCTGGACCATCGCGTTGTAACATCTGACTGCTTCCTCCACCGTACAAGGCAATGGTGGTGGGTCCTCCCTATTTCTTCCAAACTTCCTCTTATTATCCTTCTTTGGTACCTTGCCCCCATCTCCTCCCTTAGTGTACACTACCCGTGGGGGCTGAGACCTCCCCCCCGCGGGTTATATCGGCTGCCTAAACATCATGGGCACCACCATCGGATTGGGTCGCACCACCAAGGGGATATTTCTTACCACTTTTAAGAATGCCAAAAAAGTTCCCTCGCGCGTCTCATTGATAAGATGGCAGATGTACTCAGGAAGCAGCCCCTCAGCACATATTTGCAATAACTTGGATTCTTTGGCCTCCTCCCTCACATTGAGGGACCTTTCCCTGAACCTTCGAACATACGCCACCACTTCTTTCCCACGTCGTTGCTTCTCCCTCCCCAATTGGGTCAAAGTAAACTCGTCTTATGCCAGAAATAACTTCTGGACAAACAATACGTGCATCTCTTCCCATGTAGAAACGCTGTTAGGAGACAAATGGGAATACCAAGTATATGCTTTATCGGTTAAGGATTTAGAAAACTCCCTCAACCTGAGCTTTTTATTATTGCAATGCGCTCCCAAGTGTTCAACAAAGCGCTTAATATGCTCCTTCGGGTTCCCACCTTTCCCTGTGTATTTTTCAAAAATAGGAGGAATATAGTTCTTTGGATAGGGCACATCGTTGTATTCCTGGGGATAAGGTGTTCGAAAGTCATCATAGACCGAAGCTACCTCGCAGCGGATTGCGAGGAGGCTTGTATGAACTTCAACATCTCTTTCTGCATCTCCTTTCTCATTTCCTCCATGGGTGATGCTACTGGGGCAACAACCAATGGAACCATGGGCTGAGTGCCTGTTGCAGCTGGAGCAGTCGTCATAGTTGGGGCCGTTGATACTCCTGATCTTCCCACTGCCGGGTTAATAACAGAGGGCATGCTCACTGGGACCGTTCCCATTACACCTGCACTTGGTGGGGCCGTTGGGGTTGCCCCTGGTGTCACGAAGGAATTGGCTTCGAATCCTCCCAACACCATTGAAGCTAACGGAGTTTGCAAAAACTCATAAAACTTACTCATGAGGAGTGCCTCCTGATCGGGTCCCAACCCTACACTCGTGGAAGCTTGTGTCACCCCTGGAACGCCTATCGTTGCCTGAATCGGAGGAACCTCTATTCGAGGAGCGCCATCCCTTAGAGCCTCCAGTTCTCTCGCAACTTGTTCTTCATTGTGTTGGATGTCATCAAAGTTGAGCCTTCGGTTAACATTATCTTGCGCCATACTCCATTCTTAGAAGAATTCCTCCCCAGCAGAGTCGCCAAATGTAGGAGGGTAGTTTAGATAATATGGAGGCGTAACTCCTTTTGAGTATAGTAATGATAAGTTAATTAGCCAAAACCTAATGAAGATGATCTCAATTTAAACTCCCCAAATCTTGTATATAACTCAGAAGATAGTAATGAACTTATGAGTAACTTCGCTAGAGGGAGAGAGAATTAAGCACCCTAGATACACCTTGGCAGGCAGCCAAATACAACAACCACCCTCAAGAATCTCTATTAAATGTTAAAAGCTTCGTAATGAATAACAATGGTGGGTGAGTAAACTCTCTCTGGTTTGTAATAACTCTCCTTGATGTATATTCTCTCTAGTAATAACTTCTGAACTCACAAAAAGATCTCTCTTCCTCAAAGGTGGTTGGGGTCCTTAAATAGCCCCCCACACCACCCCCGAGGCAAGTCAGTCATGAATGCCTGTGAAAGACCTCCCTCATACTTTATGTCACAAACATTAAATACCTGATGCGCTAGTTGTCTCCACGTCATAAACATTCAATGCCAAGATATGTTTTTTTGCCTAACCACTGTGTGTCAGGGGGATGTTGTCGCAGAGATGGCTCACCAACTGCCTGACAACCCCAAATACCATGGTGGTTTACTTAAGTGCATGTCTAACATTGTTTAGCTGGCTAGTGACATCACCTACAGTAGATGTGACATTAAGTAGAGGGTTGTTTGGTTCCCAGCTCAACGTCCGATGGAACTCCAAGCTGCTCCATTCGAGGTTCCACGGTTAGGGTCCTTCGGTGTTTTACCAGGTGTATCTAAGATGGTCAGGACAAGCCCCAACGGTGCCTCACTTCTCAATCCTCCAAACCAAGTCTTTCTAGAGTTCCCACGACGAGGTCATTCGATAGAGCATGAACGCTCTCCCAGGCCCTGCCAAGCCTGGTCTATCGCAAGTACCGTTTGACCTCACACTAAAACTCATTATTATTCTCGTTATATCATTACAATAGTTATAGCTTATAGTCGATATAAACAAAGATACACTATAACTAACACAATAAGCTAAAATATGAGCTGCTATGCTTGAGCTGCCATGCTGAGTTACCTCGGTGACCTAATCCCCAAAACACTGTTGCTAATGTGGAATTACCTCTAATCTCAAAATTACCTTCAAGCCCCCTCTACAGACAGAACCGAACCGATGGAAAGAAAAGGAACCGATCCGTTAGAGTAAAAGCCTCCTGTAAATGGTGAACTGAGCCGATTTATTTGGACCGGATCGGTTCGTCTAGGTAGAAATTTGGGGCATGAATGTATAGCTATTGCGGAGGTGGTGGGTGATGTATAGTGAATTGAAATGTATATAAACTTATTGGTAAATACAATTATGATTCTGAGTATTAACTAATGGGTATCCTCGTGCATGTTTGAAGTTAACTTGAGACTTAAAAATATTATGGTTAGGTTAATTAAATCCTGGAACAAAATTATACCTATATCCAAATTAATAATAATTACCTATGACTAGATGGTTAAGTAATTTTTCAGATGATAAATAATTGATGGATAAATGATGGTATGGGATTTGGATTGGAAGTTTATGGCAATTTAGGAATAATTATCTTATATATTAGGAAAAATAATATGAATTATATTATATTTGTGTGTGGACATACCAATGGACTTTCCTATCGGCTCGGGGGTTCGCGCGTTCGGGCCAGTTACCATATGTCGGCACAGGTGGGCTTGACGATGTGTAGGCATATAGGTACTACGTAGAGGCTCCACCCTCTAGAGGTAGGTGTGGCGCTGACTGTTCCTCTATCACCGCTGGGTATGGGCTGTACTGGTACCCTACGTAGGGACCACCCCCAACTGTATGTGTTTTGTGGTGTCCGTTTAGGATATCTGGATTCCTTCGGACTGTCCGATTTGGATGTTAGGATTCCTTCGGAATTGCTGATAGAGCACGAATATGATGCCAACGGTAGAAGCCATTGTGTGTCATATATATGGAAGGACATAAATTATTAAATTACTCGAATATTGTGGAAATAAACTTAATTGTCTAAGGATATAGGCACTGTCTAATATTTGATCCTATAACGCATAATAAATGTTTTTGCTTTATATTTGATAAAGAGGGAGACCAGAATTAATGTAAGTTGATAAATTTTAATAATGAAGGGATTTCATATAATTTAATCAATTGGTAAGGGACTTTCTCTAAAAATTTAAATGATGTCACAAGTTATTGTTTGGGCATGCTTTGGGGTGCGAATGATATTTTGTTTAGATGAAGGGTGAGGTGTCATACGCATGTGAGTGTCGAACAGGGGGAATATTTATTGTGCATCGACTGTATAATTACATTCATATTTTATTCAAGTTAATTTTTGCACACCTCTGGCTCTGACCCCAAATTTAAATGTCCCCCCCAGGTGCTCCTAGACAGGGATAGTTGGATTGTGCTGTGGCAGTCCCACGATCTCGTTTACTCTCTAGATTCAGATTCATTCTCTTTCTAGCACAGGTGCTTTTCAGATTCAGTCATTTATTCAATGGTATATTTGCAAGGGCATAAGTCCGACACTCTTTTATTTCATATCTGTTGGAATTTGATATGTTAGTTGGATGTTATTATTATTATTATGGTGGCGTGGATTATTGGATCATTGTGTATGTGTTCTTCATTTATAAATGCCAAAGTTTTGAAAAAATAATTTATTTATATTTTCTTTGGTATTAAGGGTATTAATTGACAAGCAAGCCCTATCTTCGGCGTATCGTGCCCGGCCAACCTTTACTCAGGGGATATTACAGTTGGTATCATTGCACGGTTTTAGTGTCCTTAGGATCTTTGTTTACGCTCATTATGTTCCGCGTTGCGTTCTTTGGTATAGAGCTTATATTTAGGACTCGTTGTATTCATATGATTAATACTAATTCGAATCTTGTTTGCTTTCAGATGGAAAACGGACATAGGGGCACACCTAGGAGAGTAGCCCCACCAGTCGAGGAGGAGGAGGCTCGCCCAAAACCACCTCAACCACCATAGGCTCCGCAGATTCCGCAATTGATTACTCCGGCGGAGATAGACACTATAGTGTCCCAGGCAGTATCCACAGCGATGGCGGACATGCTACATCCTTTTCCGCCGCCTTCGGCACTACAGCAGCCACCACAGCAGGTGGTTATCCCAGCACAGGCACCGGGCTATGCATAGGACCGCGCGAGGGAGGCCTTTGTTAAGGGACAGCCTCCAGAGTTTACAGGAGGGTCTGACATTCTAATTACTAGTCGTTAGGAGAAAGACATTGAAAGGCACTTAAGGATAGTGGAGTGCACGCCCGTTCAAAAAAAATGTTAGCATTTTTTAGATTGTTGGGAACCTCTCTTCAGTGGTGAGAGGCAGTGACGATGACTAAGGAGAGGGACAGCCTCACGATAGACTAGTTCTGCAGTCTGAAATGAGGACTAAGTTTATGAATAAGAAGCAGGAGGGACGTACATTCGCAGAGTACGAGGAGGAGTTCACCGCTCTCTCGTATTTTGCAAATGAGGATGTTCGGACAGAGCATATGAGGATGAACCATTTTATCAAAGGGTCAACTTGGCATATTAGGAAGGATCTTTCGGGAAATCTAACCTTCTTGACGTACAACCAAATGGTTAATGTTTCACTCCTTCATTCTAAGATCAGAGGGCATTTCTGAAGATCAAAGGGGAAAAACACCACGGAGGAGAGCCATCTAGCCAGCAGGGCAAGGCGAGTGGGAGTAGTGGGTCTGGGGCCCTGTGACACAGGGACACCCCACCCATCGATAAGAGTAATAGGTTCATGGGTGCTGATGACAGGTAGAGGTAGGGCTGGTAGGACCAGGGTTAGGCTGGTCAGGGCCATCAACATAGGGGCCATCAGTTCAGGGGCCAACAGGGCCAACGATTTGCACGGATGCCGTTTTAGGGAAATTGCTACACTTGTGGGAAGAGGGGCCATTCTGTAAGGTTTTGCCCACGGGGGAATCAAGCTGCTCATGGGCAAGGAAGTTTCAAGGGACAACAGATGCCTCAGGGACACGGCCCACTCATTCCATCTTAGGGAGCCACTGCAGCACCTGCCACCCCACCTCAGGGGACACAACCGTTGCAGTATGGCCGGGTCTACCATGTAGCAACAACAGATGGACCCGCACCTCCACAAGCAGTTGTGGGATTGTTTTCGATTTTTGATCATGTTGGTCGTATACTTTTTGACATGGGTGCATCACACTCTTTTATTAGTAGGGGGTTTGCACGAGAGTCGGGTATGATAGACTTTGTCACATATGTAGTATTGCACATTCTCTCACTAGTGGGTAGAGGGGAACCAGTACGGTCAGTGTGTCGGGGGATTGGCATTGAGATAGGCCGACTTACTTTTGTTGCAGACTTACTAGTGCTGGATATGCATGAGTATGATGTCATTTTGGAGATGGACTGGTTAAACACTTATAAGGAATGTGTGGATTGCTTCGAGAGGTCCACCGTCTTAGCTATTCTAGGGTAAGAGATGTACCTAGTTACGATGCATCATCTAGGGGGTGGGTCGAGCACGCATCTATATTATATTGAGGAGGATACCTCTTCGAAGGTTTTGGTAACTCTAGATTCCATTCCAGTGGTTAGGAATTTTTCAGATGTTTTGGGAGAGATTCCGGGGTTACCACCGAGTTGGGAAATCGATTTTATGATAAATCTAATTCTGGTCACCCAGGCTATTTTCCCGCACTCCGTATAGGATGGCTCCATTGGAGACGAGAGAGCTACGAGACTAAATTGAGCAGTTATTATGGCAGGGGTTCATTAGGAGGATTACTTCACCCTGGGTGCTCCAATGTTGTTCGCCAAGAAGAGGGACAGATCGTTATGGCTTTGTGTCGACTACAGAGGGTTGAACAAAGTCACGATTTGATATAAATACTTGTTGCCACGCATATATGATTTGTTTGATCAGTTGAGGGGTGCTGCTTAGTTTTCAAAGATTGACTTGAGGTCGGGATACCATCAGTTGAGAGTCCGAGAGCAGGGCGTCTCAAAGACAACTTTCCTTACTTGTTACGGGTCTTACGAGTTTTTGGGGATGCCATTCGGGCTAACCAATGCACCGACGGTGTTTATGGAATTGATGAACCGAGTTTTCAGGGACTTTTGGACCGGTTCGTTATAATATTCATAGATAATATTCTAATATATTCTAGGACTGCGACGGAGCACGCAGAGAATCTAGGGGTGGTCTTACAGACACTTCGGGATCACCAGTTGTATGCAAAGTTCAAGAAATGCGGATTTTGGCTTAGGGAAGTACCGTTCTTGGGTCATATTATGTCTGAGCGGGGGATATACGTGGACCCAGGGAAGGTTTATGCCGTGATGAAATGGGGACAACCCACTACCCCCATCGAGGTGCACAGCTTCTTGGGATGGCCGGGTACTACCGTCGTTTCATTCAGGGGTTCTCAAAGATAGCCGAGCCCTTAACGAATTTGACGAGGAAGGGGGTACCTTTTATTTGGGATGAGGCGTGCCGACAGGCATTTGAGAAACTGAAGACAAGATTGACTACATTGCCTGTTCTAGCTTTACCTCGGGCGGGAGTTGACTACAAACTTTATACTGATGCGTCCCTGAGGGGACTTGGCGGGATACTGATGCAGGAGGAGACGCCAATAGCTTATGATTCCCGAAAGCTTAAGCCTCACGAAGGACATTACCCCACCCAAGACTTGGAGTTGGCAGCCGTGGTTTTTGCCTTACGAATGTGGAGACACTACATTTTGGGGGAAAAGTTTCAGCTTTTCACATATCATAAGAGTTTACGGTATTTGTTCACACAGAGAGAGCTGAACATGCGATAAATGAGGTGGCTCGAGTTTGTAAAGGACAACCAGTTTGACATTCAGTACCACTCGGGAAAAGTGAATGTCGTAGCGGATGTGCTGAGCCGTAAGACGTTTTTGGAGTTGGCAGCGGTGTGGAAGGCGAAGTGGAAGTCACTTCGTGGAGATGATGAGTTGATTCGAGCGTTTATGCCAGTCCTCACCATCACCCCTGAGATCATTATTCGGGTCGTGAAGGAACAAGCAGAGAATCAACCTTGTCAGGAGCGGGTGAGACAGTTGCTAGCCAAGGAGGTGGAGCATTTTTCTATCGGGTCTGATGGTAGTTTGAGGTTCCAGGGGAGAATGGTTATTCCAGATGATGAAAGGTGATCGAGCGGAAAAAGTGTGTTCGTGTGAGGACACAATCGTTGTGTGTTTCGCCGCCGCGATACAAAAAACCTAAGCTATTACTACACTTGCGAGGCAAGCATAACGGTAAGTCGGGTATCGTAAGAAATCCACAGGGAGTGATTAAATTTTAGACTTTAATTGTTTTAAAACTTCTGAAAATAAAAGGGTGTAAAAGAAATAAGAAAAGGTGATATGGTGTTTATGGTGACTAAATAAAAGAGAAGTTACGCTAAAATAAAGTAAAGCGAGGATCGGGATCGCATTCCACCACACGGGCTAAACAACTACTAATTAGAATTACGGTTCGAAAACATTTAATCGAGCATTTACAATTAAGCATAAACATCACACAAGAAGGAATTTAACCCAAAGTTGCGAGATTAAACATTTAACTGAAAATGGTCACACGCGGATTAAATTCGGATTGTCGCTATAAACACTAAAGTTGCGTGACAAATAAAGTTAAACGCATAACAATCCAACTTTAATACACGCGATTTCAATTAAACGCAATTTTACATAAAACCTAATTTTCGAGGTCCAAACCCGCAAATGGCGGAAATGCAATCCCGACCCTATTTATCTAAGGTCAAGACATAAATGAAACTAATTAACAAAGCTATAAACTAATTAAGCAAGGAATAAATAACTAAAACTAATTATCTAAGCATGAAAGTAAACAACAACAATGGAAATAAACTAGAACAACTATATTAATGGTAAAGGAAATGAAAAGTTGTACAAACCCCAAATGGTTATCATCCCAAAGAGAAATGAAGAAAACCTCTCCAAACCAAAACCCTAAACTAAGCTAAAAATGAAGAGATTTCTCTTCAAAATGAAGAGAAAGTGTTATATACAAAATATCCTATGGCAAACTTGTAATAAAAGGGAAGAAAACCAAAAATCTGGAGGGCCGAATCGATTCGGAAACAGGGGAATTTCGAACTGCAATTCTGCAGCAGGGGCGAATCGATTCGGTTTTGGGCCGAATCGATTCGCAACCTACAGGTCTGAATTCTGCAGCTTTGTCCTGTTTTACGGAAAATGCCGCCATTTCTTCGTTATAGCTCGGAATGAGGCACGGTCGGAGGCTACGCGAAGATAACTCAAAGGACTACAACATCCAAGAAGACATTGGGCCAAAAAGCCAAAATATGAAATGACTAAAATGCCCTTGAATGTGACCTTGAGTGTACTTTTCATGTCAAAACCATCCTAAAAATGCCATAACTCCATCGTTATAACTCGGAATCATGCACCGTCGGCGGCCACGCGAAGAGAAATCAAAGGGCTTCAACTTCCGTGAAGAGCTCGGGATTCAAACCTGAATGATGGAATTACTAAAATGCCCCCGAAGATGCAAAAGTCGACGAAACAATTCTGGAAAGCGTCCGAACTTCATACTAAGCATCCAAATACCTACAAAAGCTCAATTAACCCCTGCAAAACATGTTAACATAGAAATCCGAGGTTGTCTGGTTAACGAGCATAAGTATAGGGATTAAGATACCCAAGGGGGCTAATAAGGCGTAGGTTAACGGGTGAAATACGCAATATTTGCGTCGTATCAAAAGGTTGAGACGAGCCGTTATGTCAGAGGCTCACGGTTTGTTATACACGGTGCATCCTGGTGGGGATAAGATGTACCATGATATGCGCTGTCAGTATTGGTGGGCCGGTATAAAGAGAGATATAGCTATGTTTGTATCCAGATGTGCTACTTGTCTTCTGGTGAAAGTGGATCATCAGCGTCCCACATGCACTTTGCAGCCTTTGGAGATCCCGGTGTGGAAATGGGAAAGCATATCAATGGACTTTATTACGGGGCTACCTACTTCACGGAGGGTGCATGATTAGATCTGGTGATTGTCGATATATTGACAAAGGTAACTCATTTCTTACCAGTCCGGACAAAATTTAGCTCCGATCATTATGCCAGACTCTTCATTGCAGAAATCGTCAAGCTGCATGGGGTGTCACTTAACATAGTGTCAGATAGGGACAGGACATTTGTGTCCCACTTTTGGAGGAGTTTCCAGCTGGCCTTGGGGACAGAGTTGAGACTGAGCACTTCATATCATCCTCAGACCGATGGGCAGACGAAGAGGGTGAACCTGATGCTGGAGGACATGCTACATACGTGTATTTTGGACTTTAAAGGATGCCACAGTTGGTGGAGTTCGCCTACAATAACAGCTACCAGTTCACTATAAGGATGGCACCGTTTGAGGCACTCTACGGGAGGCCTTATCGTTCGCCCTCATGCTGGTTAAAAGTTGGGGAGAACAAATTGCTAGGTCCGGACTTCATTTAGGATACTGCAAAGAAGGTAGAGATGATTCGGGCCAGGATACGGATTGCCCAAGATAGGCAAAAGAGCTATGTGGATGCGAGGATGAGCCACTTAGACTTCGATGTTGGAGACTAGGTGTTGATTAAAGTGTCCCCCATGAAAGGGGTGACAAGATTCGGGAAGAAGGGGAAGTTGGTACCTCGATATGTGGGGTCATTCCCTATTTTGGAGAGGATTGGGCCCGTAGCATACCGGTTGGGATTACCGGAACACTTACAGCGGATGCATGATACCATTCATATATCCTCACTGCGGAGATTCCTTAGAGATGAGACGGGATACCAACATATCGATGTCGATGAGATTGAGCTCCATCCATATGCTACTTACGAGGAGAGATCGGTAGCCATTTTGGATAGAGGGGAGGGCCAACCGCGGTCCAAGATTGTTCCTTTAGTTCGGGTGCAGTGGGGGCACCACCGGGAGGACGAGACGACTTAAAGGAGAGAGGATGATATACACACAAAGTATCCAAGAACTCTTCTAGCTAGGTATGCACTTTCTTGATTCCGAGGACGGACTCCTATTATTTGGGGGAAGAATATAAAACCCCGCATTGTTTTTCTCTTAAATAATTAGTGGAAAATATTTTTTTTTCGAATAAGTAATTAACTTTGGAAATTTAATCCAAATAAATATTTTATTCGAATATGTTAAGCGAAAACTTGTTATTTAGTGTGCTTGTGTATATTATTCATTTTTGTGCATGAATATGTCATTTGTGTATAATAAAAAGGAAATTATAAAGATTTATGTGTGACACAAATACAAAGTAATTATTTTGGCATAAATATTTTGGAGCACATTTTGGGACTTATATGAACTCGTTTAAGTGGTTTAAACCTTTAAAAATAGTCTTGGATCAATAACATATGGGTTGAGAAAGTTTTGGGCTCATTAGATGATGGATTCAGGCTCATTTGGAGGTCCAAAAGTTTGGCCCATAACACAACTCGGGATTTAACACTTAATGAGTGGTTTAGTGGGGGGTAAACCACTTCCCCATTATCACATTAATTAAACCTAAATAGTAGCCACGGGAGAGAAAAGTAAGAAAAACCCAAGAAGAGAAAACATGAAGAACAAGAGAGAGATCAGTAACTTTCACGGGTTTCTCCACTACAAATTTCAGGCAATAATTTCTTGCATAATTTATGTCTATAATTTATTTCTCAATACATAATTTTATTCCCTTAGATTTCTGAAAATTAGGGTTTATTGGATTTGATTCTTATGATTGAATACCCACATGTAGAGGAATGATAAATCAAATTTGATGATGATATTCATGTAGAGGAATGATTACATTTAAAAATTATTTTCAGAAATTAGGAATCTAAATCTGAATACTTGGGGTTAGAAAACCGTAAGCTGATTCGAACCCACAGAGAGGAAAAAGAACCGATCCGGAGTGGGTTGAATTTTTCTGTAAAGACAGAACCGAACTGATGGAAAAGAAAATGAACCGATCCGGTAGAGTAAAAACCTCCTGTAAATGGCGAAGCGAACCAATTCATCTGGATCGAATCGGTTTGACCGGGTAGAAATTTGGGGAATGAATATATAGCTATTACGGAGGTTGTGGGTGATGTATAGTGAATTGAAATGTACATAAACTTCTTGGTACAAATCTGGCTCTGAGTATTAACTAATGGGTATCCTCATGCATGTTTGAAATTAACTTGAGACTTAAAAATGTTATGGTTGGGTTAATTAAATTGTGGAACAAAATTATACTCATATCCAAATTATACACATATCCAAATTTGTGGAACAAAATTATAATTATATCCAAATTAATAATAATTACCTATGACTAGATGGTTAAGTAATTATTTAGATGATAAATAATTGATGGATAAATGATAGTAAGGGATTTGAATTGGAATTTTATGGTAATTTAGGAATAATTACCTTAAATATTATAAGAAAAATAATATGTATTATATTATATTTGTGTGTGGACATACCTGTGGATTTTCCTATCGGCTTGGGAGTTTGCGCGTTTGGATAGTAACCACACGTCGGCACAGGTGGGCTTGACGATGTATAGGGCATATAGGTACTACGTAGAGGCTCCACCCTCTAGAGGTAGGTGTGGCGCTGATTATTCCTGTATCACCGCTGGGTATGGTCCGTATACAGGTATCATGCGCAGGGACTTCCCCCAACTGTAGATGTTTTGTGGTGTCCGTTTAGGAAGTCAGGATTCCTTCGGACTGTCCTATTTGGATGTTAGGATTCCTTCGGACTTGCTGATAGAGCACGAATATGACGCCAATGAAAGAAGCCCTTGTGTGTCATATATATGGAAGGGCATATATTATTAAATTACCCGGATATTGTGGAAATAAACTTAATTGTCTAAGGATATATGAACTGTCTAATATTTGATCCTATAATGCATAATGGATGTTTATGCTTTATATTTGATAAAGGGGGAGGCCATAATTAATTTAAGTTGATAAATTTTAATAATGAAGGGATTTCATATAATTTAATCAATTGGGAAGGGACTTCCTCTAAAAATTTAGACGACGTCACAAATTATTGTTTGGGGATGTTTTGGGGGTGCGAATGATATTTCGTTTAGATGAGGGGCGACGTGTCATACGCATGTGAGTGTCAAACAGGGAGAATATTTATTGTGCATCGACTGTATAATTACATTCATATTTTATTCAAGTTAATTCTTGCACACCTCGGACTCTGACACAAAATTTAAATGTCCCCCCCAGGTGCTCCTAGACAGGGATAGTTGGATTGTGCAGTGGCAGTCCCGCGATCTCGTTTACTCTCGAGATTCAGATTCATTCTCCTTCTAGCATAGGTGCTTTTCAGATTCAGTCATTTATTCCTTGGTATATTTGTAAGGGCATAAGCCCAACACTCTTTTATTTCATGTCAGTTGGAATTTATTATGTTAGCCGGATGTTGTTGTTGTTGTTGTTGTTGTTATTATTATTATTATTATTATTATTATTATTATTATTATTATTATTATTATTATTATTATTATTATTATTATTATTATTATTATTATTATATTATTATTATTATTATAATTATTATTATTATAATTATTATAATTATTATTATTATTATTATTATTATTATTATTATTATTATTATTATTATTATTATTATTATTATTATTATTATTATTATTATGGCGTGGATTATTGAATCATTGTGTATGTGTTCTTAATTTATAAATGCCAAAGTTTCGAAAAAATAATTTATTTGTATTTTCTTTGGTGCTAAGAATGATAATAATTAACAAGCTCTATCTTCGGCGTATCATGTCCGGCGAGTCTTTACATGAGAAAATAGGGTTTGCTACAGATCCAAATAGGAACTGTAGTTCCTGTGGCTACCCCAATGAAAATCCTTCCTGAGACTAAAGGCTAAAGTGACTTTGAAGTGGCCACACAACTTTTCAATAGGCCTTTAAGTAGTCCGTCAACCAGTTTCACTTAAGCTAATAATTACAATGAGAATCTTGTCCAAATGATTTTTACCTTTAAATAAATATATATATATATATATATATATATATATATATATATATATATATATATATAGAGAGAGAGAGAGAGAGAGAGAGAGAGAGAGGGCCCTGTGCACACTAAAGTTTGCACATCATTTTTTAAAAATAGTTAAAAAAATATTTTTGACCTGATTTTTTTATATGGATTCTTTGAAATGCTTAAATATCACACAAAAAAATCAACTCAAAAAAATATTTTTTGCTATTTTAACAAAATCGGCCAAGCTTTCACAACTTTTAAGTACTTTAAAAACTGCGAAAGTTTGACCGATTTTTTTAAAGTAGCAAATAAAGTTTTTTTGAGTTGATTTTTTTTATATGGGTTCCTTGAAATGTTTAATCAGGTCAATTTTTTTTTTGGCTATTTAAAAAAATGATGTGCAAACTTAGTATGCACAGGAGCCTGCCTCTCTCTCTCTGAGAGAGAGAGAGAGAGAGAGAGAGAGAGAGAGAGAGAGAGAAAGTCTCCTGTAAGGACTCCTTATAGTGCAAACCCCGGTACATACCTTAAAATAGTAAAAAAATGAATTTTTTGATGAAACTTCTTGGATATGATCTTCAAGGTGAGAAGTTCATCTCCAATTTTTTTCATCAAAAAATTCAATAAAAGAACCGTTGAGATGAGATGATATGTAAAAAATGATATAAATATGCATTTTTAACCGTTGAAATATTAGTGATCATCTCACCCACTTTTTGATTGAATTTTTTAATGAAACTTCGTGGATATGATCTAACCGTTGAGATGAGGTGAAATGTAAAAAATGATATACATATGCATTTTCAACCATTGAAATGTTGGGTCGGCGCTAGCCGCTTTATTGATCGAATTTTTTTATGACACTTCATGGATATAATCTTCTCACCATCGAGATCATATCCACGAAGTTTCGTTAAAAAAATCAATTAAAAAGTGGGTGAGATGATCGCTAACATTTTAACGGTCAAAAATGCATATTTATACCATTTTTTTACATATCACCTCATCTCAACGATTTTTTTATTGATTTTTTTTATGAAAAAAATTGGAGATGATCTTCTCACCATGGAGATTATATCCATGAGGTTTCATCAAAAAATTCATTTTTTTAGTCTTTCAAAAAATGGTATATATCGGAGTCTGCACCATATGGAGTCTTTACATGAGATGTCCCCCCTCTCTCTCTCTCTCTATATATATATATATATATATATATATATATATATATATATATATAATAAGGAGTAGAATTTTGCTACTATTCCTTAAGTTGATAAGCTAATTAGGGGCTAGGATTAAACCGACAATGCAACAATCCAAGGGTTAAGATTATTTTGTTGTATTTTCCTCTTTTGTCCCTTTAATTTTTGGTTTCCCCCTCTTTTCCTTTCCTTCTATTTGGTTTACCTATCTTACTTTAATTCAAAACAAGGGTTAAATGGGTAAGTTACTTGTTTTCTCTACTAGAAAATACACGCAAGTACACAAGTTCCCTTTTTTGACCTGTCTTTCTCTCTCTCTCTCTCTCTCCATTTTGCATTTCTTCATTTTTCTCTCCTCCAATTAGCAGTAAGTGCGATCTCCATCTTAGGTTTTCTATTCTTCAACTCCATCTTCCATGTACGATTGCCATCTCCATTGCGATCTCCATCTCCATTATAGGTTCTCAGTTTTTGGTTGTTGATTAAATTGTAGGTTAATGTTCGGTTCATGCTTGGTTCACATTTTTTTGCAGATCCATTAGGTAAACGTTCCCTCCCTTTCTTCGATTGAGATTTTGTGGTTTTTTTTGTTCAAATTATAGTTTTATAAACCCTAATCTTTGGATGAGAATCATGTGATTAACATGACTTTCAACATTTATGCATGTGATTCTTTTATTTATTACAAACTCATATCTTATTTACTTATTTACTTATTTACATTCTCTAATTTTGGATTTCTTGGTTCTAATATTCGAATTTATTAATTGCACTCTCAGGTATTCCCTGGCTGGCTAAGATTGGGTTTTGTACATTTAAGA
Source organism: Sambucus nigra (assembly GCA_949130495.1). Taxonomy (NCBI): domain Eukaryota; kingdom Viridiplantae; phylum Streptophyta; class Magnoliopsida; order Dipsacales; family Adoxaceae; genus Sambucus; species Sambucus nigra. The sequence continues at coordinate 213,591,609 of OX422208.1, read as the reverse complement.
GGTTTTACTTGGCAAACTCAGTTTTCTATTTAATTATAAACTCAGGTTTGTTTTAAGAGGTTGGGTTTCGTGGGTTCTTCTATGTTTTTCTGGTTTCAAACTTAATTTGTTCTTCTATAGAAGTTTAGTGTGTACATTTGGGTATTCTTGCTTATTTACTTATTTACATTTTTTAAAACCTCTGTTCGCTATTAGTTTGCAGATTTAGGTTTCTATTAGGAGGTTGGGTTTTGTGGGTTCTTCTAGATTTTTTATGTTTCAAACTCAATTTGTTATTCTATAAATGTTCAGTGTGTACATTTGGTTTATTTATCTCTGCTACCTTAAGTATGTTTGTGCAGAGAACTAAAGTCTGGAAGTAGTGTTCTAACATGTTGAAAGATGTAAGGATACATTTGTGTGTGAACTCAATTTGTTCTTCTATGTATGTTTTTTGGTGATTAATACTAATTGTTAGGCATCATAGGGTGAATTTATGCAACATAGGAACCTAGGTGTTGTTATTCGAGATGAATCTGATAAAAATACAATTCGAATTGAGGCACAATGAAAAGTAGTTTGACACGATACATTAGTTTTTATCACTGATCTCTTAATAGTTTAGTATTGTGTTTATACTGTAAATCTTCATTTTTAACAGTTAGTACTTCATTTTAGGATGTTTTGTACAAATTTGGTGAGAGTTATTCACGATGGTGAGCATTTTTAGGATTTTTTCTACAATTGGAAGCCCAGGGGCAAGACCCAAAATGTATTGACAATGGTAAGTATTTTTAGGATGTTTTCGAAGTTGAAGTCAAGCTGTGAAGGCTGAAAGTAAATACCGATTTTTTTAGGGATTATGTATCATGCAAGTTTGAGGGATTATGGATCATGTAAATAATAGACATGATGTCATGTATCATGCAAGTTTGCTATATACAGTTTGCATTTGGATGTCCTTATATAATCTTTGTTGTTTTCAAATTTGGGAATCGATATGTTTATATATGAATTTGCTTTAAATGATCTCTATTATGAATATTGGTGTTTTTTGTGCTTTATTCAATGACATGCTCTATTAATTAAGAAAAACACTCATATGCCCAACATTTATGATGCTTTTGTTGTAGAATCTCTAATGTTTCAGGTTTATGCATCACAGGTTTTGTACTTTCGTTTGGTGTGTGAACCAACTTTCTGTATGTTTCTCAATTCCGGGCATATAACATAAGGATTAAAAAACATTATGTACTTCGTTCTCTATTTGTTTATGCGGTACGCCTTGAGTACTTTAGTATTTGCTAATCTGCGTTAGCATCTATTTTGAGTATGTGGGCGATCTTTGTACTTCATTTCGTATTTGGTTTTCTATTAATATGTTGATAAATATTGTTTGGATTATATTGATAGTTCTATTTAACTAGAGAAGAATTTAATTGGGCTTAGTTTAATGTTTCAGTCTCTTTGTTTGTAAATTTTTATTTTTTATATTTTTTCGCCTTTCTCAATTGTCAACGGAGTAAATTTAGTTATATAGTTGCTTAAATCTTCCAATTTGAATAAGTTAGTTCTACACTTTCTTAGATAAATATAAGTTTATTTTGTGTTGGTAATCAATATGGTCATATATGTTGCGTAGGAGAGAAGGAAACAAGAGATGTTCCAGATGGAGCGTTGTGAGTAATCTACCTTATGAGGAGGCGAAGATCGGCATTCATTCCGTGTGGGAACATGGTTTGTTTTTAATGTTGTGCACTATAAGTGGAACGCGAATTAGCGCCTAAATGTCCTGTGTGCAGACAGTCAATCCAAAATTCGGTGAGAATATTTGATTCTTGATCACCAAAGAGTTGTAATTTTTTAGTGTTAAAAAACAATGTGAATGAGATGCTTACTTTGAATTTTAGTGTATATATTAGTTTTCTAAATTCACCGTTGAGGATAATCCTTAACATCTGCCTAAAGTGAATTTGGCATTTTCATTTACATATAGTAGTTTGGACAGTCAAGAATGTAGCATTTTCATTTACATAAACACTAATCTGCCTAAAATTCAGGTATGATGATCTGGCCATCATAACAGATAATCCTTAACATATAAGGCAGATATGTGAACTATATACACTAATATTTAGCAAGTAAGGCAGATATGTGAACGTGAATTAGAGCCTAAAGTGAATTTCAGTGTAAATGAAAATGCTACATTTAAGCAAGTAAGGCAGATATGTAGATGAAAATGCTACATTTAGTAGTTTTCTGAATTTTGAGGATGCTGAGGATAATCCACTTTCTCATCTATTTAAATGTAGCATATCTTCTTTACTTGCTCAATATATGCCTTACTTGCTCAACCTTAGTGGCATAGTTCACTATGACTACCCTCGCTGGATAGAGATTATGTCATGATGGTTTTTTTGTAAATTTTCCATTTTCCCTCTAAAATGTCTCAACTGTTCTATTTATGTATCCATCTTCATGTCGTGACCAAAATACCTGGTGTTGGTTTGTACTTTAAAACACCTTAAAGTTTCCTTAACACACATGAAACCTTATTTCGTTAGCACAGTTATTGGTGATAGCATCTTAAATGGAAAACATGTGAGTGGCATCTATTCCTAGAGTTTTCTCTCATCTCATCTCACATCGATATTTTACATTTCAATTAGAACTAACGATTACATACATATGAGTTTCTGTTGCAATAAATGTAAGGCTACTGATTTCAAGGCAACCTACTGATTTCTGTTGCCGGGCAGCATATGCATTTATTATTTTCAAGACTTTGTGAGTAACTTCTGTTTGTGTTGATGCCCTTTATATTTTGCAGCATATGTTGATGTCCTAACACCAAAAACATTAATTACTCTTTTTTCCCTCATTTGAAAGTAAAATATTAACTCCTTCAACTTTTGAATCATAAAGTCATTACATGTAAAGGGACCCCAACAAGTCACCCATAGATGTTGAAAACATTGCCCAGCCTTTTCCTAAATGACTACAACTATTGAACTGAATTTGAAATCATTGCCTAATTGAGACTTCAAACTATTATATGAAAAATTAATCAGATGCTAAAGCCTTGCATTGCCATTTTTTGTGTAGAAAAATCCACTATTTTGGAAACTGATGCATTGTGACAGTGAAGTTGTGAGCAACTTCAAATTTTCCAATGTGTGTGCTGTGCACTCTCAACCTGCATAATTATTTTTTGGTTCTTTCTTATCTTATATATGCAGCAACCGTTTGGTTTCTACATATGCATTTAATTTTAGGCCAGTTAAGGATCAGTATAGGATCTGCATACAATCAATACATATGCATTTCATTTTTGTATTTCATTAAGGATCAGTGCTGTGTTGTGCTACGCGTTTTGTTTTTTCATACAATCAATACATATGTACTTGCTTCAAACTGTTCTCATCTAAATTGATACATTAAGATTCCACATATGTACACATGTAAACATGACAATTGGAACATGTTCTTCAATTTGAAGCAGTAAAGCAGTAAAGAACATGTTCAGTTCTGCTTTAATCTGGTACATCTTTGAATTGAACATGACAATCTATATTGGTTTACTTCTTTACTGAACATGTTCGTTACTGTCAAATTTGAAGCAGTAAAGCAGTAAAGAATATTACAAATTGTCAAAGTACGTCCTTACTGGTACATCTTTGAACACTGTACCAGTAAAGAACATGATAAATTTTCAAAGTACGTCCTTACTGGTGCATATTTGAACACTGTAAATTACGTCTTACTGGTACAAAATACCAGAGGTTTCCATGACAATTTCAAGAAGAACTGAACATGATAGTTTGAAATAACATATTGGTGATGATGTTTGAAATAAGCAATTTAGTTTCAAAATATTATATCATTGTAAGCATGGGTTTCAGATTGTGTACAAGACACCATATGGAGGTTTTGTGTGTGTGTACTTACAAGTTTTTTTAAGCTTATGTTGAAGTAGTTTAAATGCAGGTATGTTAATAGGCGCGAAGCAAAGTGAAAGGGCTGCCATACTTTCGAATATTATACAATTATGTAACTTACTTGCTCGGCTAAGACAGTGAGTTAAGGTTTACTAGAAGATTGTCATATATATTTTGATTAACAAGTCAGCCACGATCCTTTTTTTGGTTCCATCTAAATCACCTTCGGCTCAGGAAGCAAGACAATCCTTGAGGTATCCTAAGTCTCTCTCTCTCTCTCTCATTTGATATTAGCAGAATGTATGAGCCTACAACTGGCTACACATGGATTTCAACAGTAAATATTATTGCAGAATGTATGAGCCTACAACTGACTACACATGGATTTATAATGTTTAAGTCATTTGACATACACTATCATTTTTTAGTGCAGTTGGAGCTGAAGCAGTTGGATATACACTATCTTTGGTATACACTAAGCCCATTTGATATACACTATCTTTGGCGGTAACCCAAGCCCATCGACTGATGAGGTCAAGAAGATTGTCAGTGCAATTGGAGCTGAAGCAGAGGATGACAAGTTAGACTTATTATTTTCTGGAATAAAATGGAAGGACATAACTAAGAGTATTGGCGCTGGAAGGGAGAAATTGGCTTCCGTTTCTTCCGGAGGTGGTGGTGTCACGGTGGCTGCAGCTGCAGCTGCCGGTGGGGGTGCTGCATCTGAGCCCGAGAAAGAAGAGAAAAAGGAAGAGAAAGAAGATTCAAATGAAGAAGTTGATAGTGTCTTATTTAGTCTCTTCGACTAAGCTATATGCACATATGGTTCGGTATGATGAACTATATCTGAAAGTCTCTTATCATTTAGTTTAACGTGGAGGGTTTTAGTTTTACCAGATTGCTTATGATATAATTTTAGTTTTTAGATGTAATTCTTATCTTTTCCTTTAAAAGTAAAAAAAGTCAACTTTAAATGTTTGATTGCTTTCTTTTAAAAGTAAAAAAAGTAAAAAAAAAAATATAATACTAAATTAGTACCATTTTGTGTCATTTTCCCCTTCTTTTGCTTTATGATGTTTTATAACACATTTTAGGCGACGTGAGCCTTTTTGTAGGGTCTTCAAGGATGTTTGGGCATGTCGTTGACACGAGACAATCAAATTATATGAATTGTGCTCAAAATTACGATTATGGTGCGCAACCAATGCGAAATTGTGATCGGGACATGATATTTCCACTTGACAGTCTAACTGTTAGGTGCGAAGGCTATTGTTTGGCAAACGTATATGACATGTTCGGCGGATCTTCATGGTAAACCGTTCCGGTAAGAGTTCGAACAAACTGGCCCCTCCGCCGGAGGAGTTTCCAGCCGTGAAGCATCTCTCAGGAACTCATAATTCAAAAGGCAGTCAAGATAACATTTTTTTTATTGCCAACATAACATATTATTAAAGTAACATTTTTTTGTTTACAAATTCCATGGTATTATTTGTATTATTGATACTATGTGTATTGTTGGTAATATTATGGTATGCAAACAAAGATCACGATGGTGCACTATCCATCTCCCATGGCATGTTTCTAATTTTTTTATTGGATTCTTATTTGGCTCCTAATTTAAATTTTCATTCAATACAAAATGATGTCTCTTAGTTGCGATAGTATTGTTTTTGTTGGATTATTTTTTTAACAGGGTAGATAGTCCTATAAACAAAGGTAATTCTGTCCAAATTTTATAAAAACATTTACTTTTGTGTCGTAAACAAAATTTTGGTATTGTTGTGATGTTTCATAATAGTATAATTGTGATCATTATGATATTTATTCGAGGTTCAGGACGAACTTTTAATATCGTTTTAGATTTTTTTTACTTGACAGTGCGGATAGTGCTAACTCTACCCAAGTTTAATAAATTGTTTTTACATTTTTGTTGTATTCAAACTCGACTTAAATGTTTACACATTACTATAGTCCTTTAAATAAAGGAGATTATGACTATTTTTAAATTACACTTTATTTTGGTAGGGAACGAATTTTTTGCCATTTTACAATTACACACTTTGAAAATTTTAGCGATTTTATAATTACGTACATGAGAAATTTTCACTGTACTTTTAGACACGGACATTCCGCTAGTATATATATATATATATATATATATATATTACCACTAGCAAATGCAATGAGATCAGGGAATAACAATGATTCAACCAAGAAATATATGATCCGTAAAGGGCAGTGATGGTAAAGTGTATTAGGTGAAACATGATAAAGTGTTCTGTCTGATGAAAGGATTTTTGATGCAGATAAACGCAGCGGAACAACAATAACCTGTCACGTCATTCATAAGATTACAATGGTAGGGAAAGGCCTATATTTATACGGTAGGTAACACTTGCTCGCCGAGACTTCTAATAATGGTAAAACTAATAAATAAGAGATAAATATGTAAACAATTACAGATATTCTAATCTAAAAACTCACCTGATATTTAGAAAGTAATAATAATCCCCCCCCCCCCCCAAAATACACACACACACACAAAAAAAAAATAATAATTCAGTTCATCTCCAGCCTATAGGTTCCATTGTAAATCAGGCGGGGACAAATACACTATCATTTTAAGGTAGCAGGGTTGATGTTTTGAATTCCATGGGACTTACTATTGGGGACATCAGCAATTACTTCTTCAAGTGTATTGTCTTCAACTGCACCTTACAACTCTATAAAAGAAAATTGTATTTAAAAATACTGTCGAAGTTTCTCAAACTAATCCTTCGGTTTGCCTGCAATAACTTACCTATTGAGGATATTGTTCTCTCGGTTTCATAAACAAAAACATAAATAGGAATTTTTATCATTTCATTTGGCTTCATTAAGTATGAGTAATATTAATATAAGTATGAGAGGCTTGCAGCTTAAACACATTTATAACATCCAAGACTACACCACAATTTCTTTCAGTGTTGGATCCTCCATGATCAGTTGTTTTTAGAGATTGATAAAATTTAAGTGAATTTCTTTTGAGGAGAAAAAAATGAGGATGACTCTAGGCCCATTGGGATATATTAAATGAAATGTGCTATCCTAAAGAGGACGAAAGATTCGTCTTCAGGAGTATGGTCAGGGGCGAAGACAGGAATTGTTTTTTGGGGGGACCACAAAAATACCGGGGATTCGGGGGCGGAAGCTCTCGAGGCAATTTTTTTTAGGGTTATTTACATTTTATGCAATATTTTTTCCCAACAATATAATAATTGCACCACATACAAGATATCAATCTTAAGCATTTTAAAATTTGTCATTTTTCCCTAGACAAGTTAATTACCATATATTAATAATTAATTAATTTAACAGTTAATAAAAATTAACTACTAAACTAATCTACTAGAATCGTTAAATCATGTAGGGAAAAATTAACTACTAAACTAATCTACTAGAATCGTTAAATCATGTGGGGAAATTAACTACTAAAATAATCTACTAGAACAATTAGAATTAACTACTAAGCTATTATTAATTATTATTAAACTAATTAATACTACTTTGAGTCATAAAATGGATAGAAACTACCTTTGAAAATGAGGAAGTCTCTATTTGATTTGGCTAAGGCTGCTGGGCTGCCGTTACTTTCTTCAAAGTCGATTGATATTTTAGGTTAACTTAAGAGAGAATAAGTGAATAAAATGAGTTGGGGGGCTTTTTGGGTATAAAATTGAGATATAACATATGTAGGTTATTTATTTTCAAAAGTTTAGACCGGGCCATGGCCCACCCCAGCCATGGCCTGGCTTCGCCCCTATGGTTGATATTGCTTGTGTTTATAGTATGAAAATCTGGTGGACGCTTAGACAAAAAATTTCATTATGGGCCAAATTCATGTTAAGGAATAAAGGAAGATTCCCCTGCCTCCAAGCTGAAATGTTCTCTATCTTTGTTGCATACTTGAAAACACTTGAATGGAGTTCGAGATTTGTTGATCAAATGGTATTTAGTCAAGGGGAAAAGGTGGCATATCTTTGTGGTGGGGGACTTCAAAGCTTTCTTCATAACAATAACTTATTCCATCTAAAGAATGGAACGAGCAACTTTTATTTAGTACTATTCCCTCTCTGTTGTGTGTAGAAATTCTGGGCAGCAATAATATTGGCTGTGAAGTGGATAAATTTATTTGAAAACCTGCTGGATCAATTTTTTTTTCTGCAAAGTGTATCAGCAATATAGAAGTAGCATGGTATTTTAGACTGCCTTCTAATGAAACCGTTTGGGATTGGAAACCTGTCTACTTCCATGAAAGGTGGGTATTGATACCAGGTGAGCTATAGCACATTGGTTAACAGTGTTATAACAATGTCATTATTGTTTAGATTTATAATATAGCAATAACTTGTGCAATTTAAAAAAGTAATTACTTTATGTGTTTTAGTCAAATTAGGTTAGATATTTATGGATTCTATTAATTATCCTAATTAGATTTTCTTTATAAGCTAATCAATATGATTGCATTTTCCATTGTTTAGCTGCTAACTTGAGTTGTGTTTTGTAAAACATTTGTGCTTTTGGGACTGTGTGCCAATGGCATCTCCTCCCTCCTCCCATTTATTTTCTACCTTTATTTTATTCTGCGCCACATATTATTTGCAGATTGAGTTGTCTCTTTCTGATATATTAATCAAGTTTTTTCGTACTGATGGGGGAGCATTCTTTGGATGATGTTATTTCTTCTAATGCTCTATTGTTGTTTTGAAAGTTAATATTAAAAGTGTATTTTCGTTTCATGTGAAAAGTTCTAATTTTTTTTTTGGCCCCCGGTGGGATTGTGTGCGGGGGGTTATGCTAATGGCAAAATAAAATTTTCTTCTCTAGTTATTTTTGTTCATGTATGCTCAAATATGATAACAAAGTGTCATGCTAGTTTGCAATTTAGAAATTTATGATCAGAAGGGTTAAATCCCCTTTTACTGAATCGGATTGTTTAGCTCTTATGTGACACCCCGACTAATTAAATACCGGGTAGCTACTCCTTTATTAAATTAATTCAAAAGGTCAAGTTAGCTCAGTTAATAGCATCACTGTCGAAAACATTTTATTATTACTAACCACCTAGTATTTAAAAAGTAAGTTGCCAAATTTTAATTAAAGTCTGATTAACATGCGATAAGTGTAATGAAGAAATCATAACGCCATACACCATAATGAAGTAATAGAATGACCGTAACATGATATAAATAAAACTGGAGGAAAAACTCCTCATAATATAATCCCACAACTGACATAAATAATGAAATACTAAATACTGAAATGAATACATGCCAAAGTCTGAAAAACTGAAATGGAAATGTATCTAATAGAACTTGGGCAACATGCCCTACAACTGAGGAATAAGGAGTAAGGAATCCAAATGATATAAGCGTCTAAAAGCAAATCCCTGTAACTTCCACAAGCAGCTACAACTCGTCATCCGAATGAGAATCCTATGCATGATGACCTTGTGGCTGGGCACCTAAAAATGGTTTTACAAAAAAAATAGATTTGAAAGCAAACGGGTCAGAGCCCGAATGTGAAGATATTTTAAAAACCTGCAAGTGCTTTAAAAACATTTAAAACAGTATATGCAAAATACATGTTAGGACGTGCTCTCTCATGAGATACTCACCTCTCTTCTACTGTGCACTCCTAACGTTCCTGTACCCATTCATGTGTTATCTCATAACTATCTAAGAGTTTCTACACTATTACTTGGTTCACGTTAAACTTCCAACCTTAATAATAAAATAGAGAGTTCTACTTTAATTCCCGGATTCACAATTATTAACAATACCATTTATAGATAAAAGTTCCCTGTTTATCTTTTCAAAACATTAACATAATTATACTCACGATTTAACATCTTAAATTCCTTCTCATATAACCGTATATTTTTCACATCATAAATATACAATACAAGCACCCAAAGGCTAAGCTGCGGTGCACACATACTCTGCTATCCATCCCGGTACATCACGTACATAAGGATTACAAATTCCGAATCTCTCAGGAATTGTTGGAATCAACACCACACACATAAATGGAGGCGAACATAATCCACATATCCATGGTCACGCACATACCTACGCTCCATGGTCAGCTGGCTTATTAACTCACAAATAAGTCGTTCTCTTGAACTATGTCCTCGAGGCACCAATCTAAATCCGGGCAACAGAAGGATAAGAAGGTCCTAAGCGAACGTAACCTCCGTGATAGCAAGTATGGTAGGTATGTCATACACATAAGATTATATACTAAGCATTCACACATCTTAGATATCTCGATAATAATAAGGGTATACTCTACATCATTATACCATTATTCCCAATTCATATATTGCAAGTATCCCGATAATATATAAATTAAATAGTCGACACGTCTCACGTCGTAATTTTCTTAAACTTAAACTTATCTCAAATAGACTATTAAGTTCCCATAATTCTCACATATAACATCATAATACTTAAGGTCTTTACTTCTGCCCCAAACTTTATTTCATCAAATTATTCAAATTTGTACTATTAACCCAAATATTAACTCACGTAACGAATCTCATTAATTTAGAATAATTCCTCAAATTTAATTCCAATTAAAGTCCAATCTCATAATCATGTCTACTGGTCTTCCCTAAAGTTAAGGGTAACCACAATGTCTCCAATAATATTAATCAAGGGTTAACACCATTAAAATCCAATTAAGGAAAACTTTAGTCATTCTGGGAAGGTCGATCGATCGACCTTGACCTTCGATCGATCGATTGTGGTCGATCGATCGACTGATGAATGTCGATCGCTCGATTACACAGGTCTGTTACGGGCTGCTTCGTTTTGCAGTTACAGTTTCGACCCAAAACTCCATTTTTAAGCATGAAACTCCAAGATAAGGTTACTATAACATGATACTAACATCCTACAACGGTTTTAACATTCTAAGTCTCATAATTCATCATTTAAAAGCTTAGTTTAGATCAAAACTACATCAAACTATTTTCCAGAATTCTTCCATTCAAGAACATTATGAAATTCCTTCTAATTCCACTTTTAGATCATCATAGGTTCTGTTTATCACATATAAATTCGTCCAGAATATACTACATGCAATTCCTACATAAATCATGGCTTTTAAATTTCAATTCATGGGTCTAATTTGTCTCCAAAAATCAATTTCGAAAATTCCTAAACATGGAAACATATCTTGAATTAAAGGAGTTTAAATCACTTGCCTTAATTTATCTCAGAATTTGGTGTTGAATCTTGATAGCCAAGTTGTTCTCCCTCTCACTTTCTGCAGAATTCTCTTCCTTCTCTCTCTCTTTCAAGCTCTTCTCAAGGTTTCCTTCTCTCTCTCTCTCTCTCAAGCTTTTCCCAAGGTTGAAGATAATGGAATATGGAGGTGAGTAATGGTTTGTGGAAGTTGGAATGCTATATCAACTTCTCCCGTAGCCCATAATGACATATAGTGGGGTTAGTGGTTTAAGTGGGTTGAGAAATAGTCAGATTTTTAATTCCCATTTTCGTCACTTTTTAATTCCCCAAAAATGCAATTTACCAAAATACCCCTTATGATGCCGGTATGGTCCACAATTATCCCGGGACCCAAACTAAACTTCCGGCTAGTGTTTTCTGACTATCTCGACCCTTCCGGACGCGTTGGCGCACTCAAAACGACCATACGGTTAATGGAACTAAAATTCACTTTTTAATTATATAACACAATACCATGACGTGGCGGTCACACGCGTCAAGCAAAATTCCCAAATTGCCGTATTTATATCCCACGAAAATTTCAATATTACCAATATTCATATAATGCCAAGTATGCACATTATAATAAAATACTAACTCACATCTCGTTAATATTATTATCCGGATTAATTTCCAATTAATAAGCATTTAATTCAATTAATCTCCAAAAATAAATATCGCAGAAAATACGGGGTATTACATCTTACTTATATTTTGAAGGGATAATAGCTAACTCCTTAGGGGTATTTATTCATTAAGCTCCGAAAGTATGTAACAACCAATACCTAACCCTTAAGAAACCCCTAAGTATTAGTTAAGACCATGACCTTAGTGACCTTCAAGACAGGGTAATCTTACTTTATTACGCCGCGGACTTTTTCTTTCATGCTGAGGCCAAGGCCGAGCACGTGGGGTTAGACTTGGAATGAACGAATGGACATTTGTTTAATTTGGAGACGTTTGGCCGAGGTCTCTAGTGAGGCGGTGGACTCTATAGTTTAGGTAACACACGACACTTTTGCATTCCAGAAAACAAGACATGGATTAATGACTTGGACCAATCTTATGATAGTTTGGTGATCAAGTATTGGGCCCTCTCGAAGCTCTAGGTTGCTAGCAATTAAGAGAGAGATCCTGGAGAGAGAAAGTGAGAGTTTGAGTGAGGAAGTTACTGGGAGCGATTTGAAATTGTGGACAAAGGATGATCATTGGCGGAGGAAGTTACTGGGAGCCATTTAACTTTGAGGAGGTAAAAAGACTAAGTCCAAACGGGTTAGGGATTCCCCTCCTCATCTTCTTTCTTTACCATCTTGTTTCCTTTACTTCTTTCCCATGAGATGAACCCTTATTTGAGGAAATTTATTTTTAAGTATTGAGTTTAAATCTAGGACCTTTTGATGTTCATCTCTGAGATGTTTTATCCCAGGCCTAAGTTGTGATTTACTATGCATTAGCTTGATATGAGGTTATTTGTATAAGACTGGGTTATGGTTCTTGAAGTGTTCGTCCTGTTCTTGAGCCTTGGATTTAGGTTTTGGGGTTCTAATCTTTAAAACTGAAAATATAAGTAGTTTGTGGTACAAATTATCAATTCAAATTAGATACCCTTTGTTGTTGACAATAAGGAGTTCTAACTCCTTTGAGGCTGTGAACACGAGACAGTATGGCTTTGTGCCTTATTTTTCTTTCAGTGTCTCATTGTATTCTCAGGGTGTTGTGGCCGCGACATTGTGGTTTTTTGGTACACGACATTTTATGCAAGACTCCGACCTTTTACTTAGGGCTTAAGGTTGGGGAATGGGTTAGCGTGTTAACTCAGATTGTCCTCTGCTTTGTGCTTAGGATGGAAGGTTGGGCTAATTCTTGGCTTGCGACCTGTGCAGAGAGCTCGCCACCTCCACAACAAAAGTGCTGACAGCAGCCCGCTGAAGTCTCAAACTTGAAGTGGGTTGGAGAGATGATCGAGGTTTGTGACATAACCAAGAAATTGGAATAAGGCTATGGAGAGTGGAGGTTCTACCAACACACTAAGAGGTCGCGAAAGACAAATTTTGGTTGGCTGAATGACAGAGGCGGATCCAGGAATTTATTTCTGGTGGGGCAAAAATCATGCCCCCGAAATTTTTTTTAGGGCTAAAAATTTTTTAGTGGAGGAATTTTGAATTTTTTTCTTTTTTGGGGTGGGGCACAACTCTAAATTGACAATTTTTTAGGGGTAAAATTTTGAATTTGAGACACCAACCTCCCATGTAGATCCGCCCCTGCTGGCCGAGGTTAAAAAGCCTTGGAAAAGGCCGAGGTCTCAAATGTGACCTACATTCTGGGCCGACAAATGCCTCTTGAGCCGAGGTTTCGATTGACAGTTGGAGTTTGGGAATAAGGATTGGGAAAGGACATTATCATTGCATTTGAGATTATTTCCTTTGTTTGGCATATTATTTTTGCATTCAATTGTCTATTTTGTTTTAGATCATATCTGATATTATTGGATAATTGCAAAATGCTAACATATTGGCTAGTTTGGACGTGGAGCTTAATGTATCCCTTTCTTAGCCATTTGAGAGTTCATCCCTTTATGTTTTTTTGTTACTCGGGTTAGGAGCTGAGGGGAGGTTTGAGGTCGCGGCCTATTATAGGACTTGGGACAATTTTATATTACTTTGTGATATCTCATGGACAAGATATCTAGGCTAATGACTTCTATATATATTTTAAGTTTTAATTGAGAAAGTAGTTATTAATTCAACACTATGTTATTTCCTTTATTAAATATAGATTTATTGTGTTATTGATCAATTTATTTGTTTATTCATGGGATATATGAATTGAATGTGAAGTGTTGTTAACTGACCAAGGCCTTATATAAGGGCCAAGGCCAGGTTCAAAATTTACCCGATATAGTTTTACTACGTTTGAACCATGGAGAGCACATTATGTCACAACCTAAATAAGACATGGTTGGGTGACAAAGTAATGTTTTGATTGCTAAGCAGTAAAATTATTCTCTCTCATTGATTTCACGAAGAGAATGTTTTGGCATATTCTCTAGTAAAGTGGGGATTTAATTCGTGTTCAGGAGGTATGTCTATCTCTAATACTTAGGTTTTGTTAGTTATATAAACATGGTTTTCCTGAGTTAGTAGTGCATGACTAAGAGCGAGATATTTAAGGAATCTAAAATTTAATAAACTAATAATCAGAAATCAATGTTTAATATTCAATTATCAATATAAGGAGTCTTGCTCCAGCAGTTGGCCTAGAGCAATTGGCCCTTAATTTATAGGTCTTACAAAAGATAAGTAGAAATAAATTAGAAAACGACTACTCAAAGAAGTGAACATTAACTTAATATACTCCATCCTAATATTAATAAAACTCATTATAAACTTGACAACCAGAAATATAATAAAAAATAACTGATGTAAAATTTTATTTTCCTCCACGTTTCTTCTATGCATATGCGTTGAATCCCGACTCACAATCACCATCATTTCTCCCTGGCTGAAAATAACTCGCCTCCATAGAGAATACAATGATATTGGTAAAAGAATGTCCAATACGACGACCGACTGACTTAAGGAGCCAAGTATCATTAGACATCGGTCAATCTATCCACTTGACAAGATATCATCCTTAATGTGATCCACAAACTGAAGGGTGTGGAACAGCGGTGTCATTGGTATAGATGAAGAGGCAGGTAGAGTCTACCTGTAGATATATTGGGATGCACAATAAGAGGCTCATATGTGTCTCGATAAGGGAACAAATCTCAACACTGAAAACAAGACTAATAGTCGTATAAATGGTAAATCAAACTAAAAGGCATTAAGTCCAAACCTAAGAAGGATACAATAGGGTCCAATGGCTCTAGCACGTGGATTTTTGAACAAATGTTTAGGCTACTGCTCAGGCAAACACACCATCATTAAATTCTTAATTTCTATAGTGAACATCTGCACCAAGTTTATAATTTTCATTAATTAATGTAATATTTCATGGATATCATGGATGTGTTGGGCAAAAAATGCGGTTTTCTCAGAAGGACGGTAATCAATGGGTAGTGGGATAAGGTCAATAGGTTGGCGAGGAGAGAGACCACCTGGACAATCTGGGAATTTTCTGGTGGAACGATTAGTTGAATTATTATAAGAAAATTCCGTAGTAGGCAATAGCAAATCCCACTTTTTTAGCTGTCCACCCACTAAAAATCTCAACGAATCCCCAAGAGTTTGATTAACGACCTTTTCAAACTAGTGCTACACAACTTCCACTAAGAAGCACGAGAGAGGGGGGGGGGGGGGTGGAAGAAGGGGGGGGGGGGGAGAGTAAAAGTGTAAAAGGTGATGAGGTTAAAAAGGGAAAAAAGGGAAAAAGAAATTAAACTAGAGAAGAATAATAAAATGGGATTAGGGTCTCATCCCCACAAGGGACTAAATAATGCGTAAAAAGGATTTTGGCTCGAAAATATTTAACCGAGCATATTCAATTAATTATGAAATTCAATAATGAAAGATTAAACATTTAATCGAAAATGGTCACACATGGATAAAAATCGGATTATCGCTTTAAACACTAACGTTGCGTGACAGAGAAAGTTAAACGCATAATATTACGACTTTAATACACGAGGTTTCAATTAAATTCGTTTTGACAAAAAACCTACATTTCAAAGCTCGATACCCATTAATAGCGGAAACATGATCCCAACCCTTAAACTAGCTACAATACATAATTAAAGCAAGAAATAAACCTAGTTAACAAATAAAAACAACTGATTAACCAACAAAAACAATAACTAAACTAACAACAACTTACTACACAGCAAGTAAATAAACATTAAAGCAAGAAATAAAGGAAACACAACTTAAATAAATGGTAGGGATGATGAATAGTGCAACTTATATAACCCAAATGGGCAAAACCCAAAAAGAGAGATGGAAGACGAGCTCTCCAAAACCAAACCCTAAAACTAAATAAAATATAAGATATCTTACAAAACAAACCTAAAATCATTTATATAGTAAGTGGGAAATAAAATAAAATAAAAATAGAGCAAGTGCCGAAAATATGTAGCGACCGGTCGATCGAAATCGCGGCCAGGGGGTCGATCGACCTCGTGTCGGAGAAAAAGGTGTTCTCTTGCATCGAAGGCTTATTCTGACCGGTCCCTTGTTTTCATGGAAGCTTTGGCCAATTATGAGGAGAAAATGGTGCTTTACGGAATCGACTCTAACTTCTTCATTCGAACTCAAAACAACGTTCCGTTTACGATCACGCGAAGCTAACTCAATGAACCCACAAAGCCGGAGATGAATAATGAAATGACTAAATTGCCCTTGAAGTTGAGTCAGACGACGGAGCTTCGTCGAAAAGCAACCAATCCATACCTTAAGCATTTCAATACCTATAAAATCTCAATTATACCTCGCAAAGCGTATAAATATACAAAATAAAGGTTGTCAGGTTAATGAGCATAATTATAGGCATAAGGAACACATAAGTGTTAGAATGAATAAAGATAAAGGGTACAAATATGCAATATTCGTGACATACACCCAATTTGAATCTGATTCAGACTCGAGACTGTTTTCAAAGAATCGGTGCTTCATATCATAAGGATTTCCTAAAATAACTGGCAAACTTGACATCCATATCAGACACGCTAGATTTAGGTAACCTATGGAGTCATACTACCTTAAGAAAAAATAAATTAGCTACGATAGATGCATATTGGATTTTTGACAAGGTACAAAGTGAGTCATTTTAGAGAACCAATTAACGACAAATAAATGGGGTCACGACCGCGTACTATTTAAATCAATTCAATACAAAGTGAAGCACCTTATACCTTTGACTTGCTTAAGTCTATACTGTATAAGTGTTCATCTAATTTGGAAATAGTGACAAAATTGGTTGTCTATTCTAGAATCCAAAAAGCCTCAGAACTTATCTCTCTAATCCTCTTCAATGATCCATGAAGGTATAAATTGAATCAAACTACTCACAATTAGAAGTGCATACATGTGTATATATTACTTAAAATTGATTGTGTGATTAATTCCCCTTAAACTGTGGTTTTAATTATTTTTGGGAATTTTTTAAACATTTTTTAAATAAATGTTTTCATTAATAAAATGTGTTTATATAATTTGTGGGGTAAAATTTCTATTTTAAAAACCTCATTTTTCAATGGAATGTTTGTTTGGGTAGAATGTAAATGCGCTAGAGACTTCAGGGTGCTTGCTGTAATTACTTTGGACGCGCGTGTGTGAGCCACTCATATTTCAACACTTGTCATCCTCCTGGTTCATCTATTTGTGTTTGTTATGTTAGAGGGTTCGCTGGTGGATTGATGATCGTTGGATCAAAGCTAATCGATGGTCTGCATGTGTTTTAAACCTATCCGTGTGCCATCGTTTGAACCAATCACTTTGGACTTAACCACCGCTGTTTTATAACCCTTAGATCAAGTCAATCGTAGGATGACTTAATCTCAACCATTGATTCCATGCGCATTTCCAGAACCTTCCCTCACCCCTATATAAACCCCCCACTTCTCTGACTTTCAAGACTTTTGGGCATTCGTCATTTCTGAGAGAAAAAAAATAGAGAGAAGAGAGAAGTGAGAGAGAAGAGAGAAAAGAAAAGAGAGAAGAGAGAGAAATAAACTCTGTTAGCCAAAAACCAAACCCTAACCCTAAACACTTCATTTTCTGAATCAAACCTTCGTATATACCTAACCCCAAACACAACCTTGAGTGTTTGAGAGAGAGAGAGTGGTTTGTTCATTTGAAGCTGTAACCTCTTTGTCTATGATCTTGTTTACAACTTAAACATTCGTGTGAAGATCTGTGTTTCTTTTTCATAGAAACTTTAGATCTACATTCTGCATGTTACATTTTCACTAGATCTGCATATATCTTACTTGATTTAAGAAAATCTGTACTGATTTGGTTTTTAAAATGTTTTATGGTTTCTGTTCTTACAAAACTTAACCTTGACCTAGTTGGATTCACACTTGGAGATTTTCAATCTCAAAAATATTTTTAAAACTGAGATTGATTAAGATCTTGACCGATTTTGAAGCGAGATATCCGTGGAATCTGGGTTATATTAAAGGTCAAACAGGATTTTAGTTCTGTAAGAAAGAAAGAAAACAAAATCACAGCATATAGACTTTATATGTAATTTTTCTAGGACTGTCTGTAAATCTAAGTGTGTGTGAGTTCATGCATGTTGATAGGAATCACTTCACAAACACTTAACACACTACTACACTGGAAGTGTTGTGTATAAGATCAAAGATCATTGAGTCGACATAAGGAAGCTAAATCAAAGGAAGTTATCAAACTGAAAGAACATCATCAACAATCAGATATATGAGAAGTTAGAAGGACACCAAGTGGGGTATATTCCTAAACTTAGAATATGTTGATTTGTGTGCATGTATGTTGTGTTGTTTGTAACTATTATTTGTTATTAGTGGATTTTTGTTTTTGTGACTTAGAAGTCACCGTGGATGTTTCCTCTGTTGGGAGAGGTTTTACCACGTTAAAAACTGTGTGTTTGATTATCTTCATCTCCTCATCTCAGTCTATAGTGTGCTGATTTTTAAAACTGTCTTAGTTTTAAAAACTGATTACAAAGTCTTGATTACTCTCTTACATAAGTTTTTTTGTAAACACAACTTGTTGTTTATAATTTTTATTTTCAAAAGAAAAGGGTTTCTCCAACAAACATCTCGGAGTTGCTTATACAGTTTAATCTTATATTAAACGGCATTAGCAACGTTTTTCACAAAGTCCATGCATTACAAGGAAAATGACTTTTCCCGATAATTATTTTGCGTCATTTTTCAAAAGTGTTGGAAAAAATACATTTGCCGGCATTTTTGATCAAGTGCTGAAAATTTATGGAGTTTTTATCTAAGTGCTGGTAATTTGTGTGAAATATTATAAAATGCAGATAAATTTGTCACATTTTATAAACTTTTCAAGAAAATATAAGTGAAACGATGTAGTTTGGATAACACCATACAAAATATTTTGTGGAGAAAGAGGCACCTTATTTTTTTCTCCATCCCGCGCATTTTTCCGCTCTCCCTAATTTCGACCTTCCTCTAAGCGACGTACAGTTGAAAACCCTATCCTCAAGTGAGCGATCTCTGCTATTTTGTTAAATCAATGGATTTGTCCTCGTTAGATATCTGCAGCATGTCACTGGTAGAAAGACGAAGCTCGTTGAGGTGTCACTTCTTCCTCTCTCTCCCCCTTTTTGGTGCGATCCATGATAAAAAAAAAAAATATAGATTAAATTTATCACAGGTTGATTGAATTTAGATGTCATTCTTGTTGTTTTATTTGATTTATGTTTCTGATTATAGTTGTTTCAATATTTTCGTCAATATTATTTATGTATGCTGTGCGTGTGTATGTGTCGAACATATAAATTTGATTTCACCATTGAAAACAAAAGATTATTTCCTTTGCTTCACCAGTTTACTCGTACTTGTATTATAATTTTGTGTGTGTTTATTTTGTGAGATAATATCCATTTTTTTCCCTTAATGTCAATTTATTCTTCTAGGGCTGAGATTGTGCATTGAAATTTTGTATATATGTCAATAGATATACATAAAATTTGTGAGATTTTGAAAATGTGAGCTTTTTTCTCAAGTTTAAAGCATGTGATTTTTATTTGATAGCTCCGTTGTTTTCTGTTTATTCTGCCATGTTCTTCCTTTTTCAATTTCTTAGTAAGACCATTCAAGACTAAATTCAGGATTTTTTTCTCCTTTTTAGTGATGTTTTAAGATAGGGATCAAGTTTTAGAGAACGGTTCTCATGTTGGTTTTAATGGATCAAGTCTACAAAATGGTTCTTACGGACTTTAATTATTAAAAAAATCACTTGGAGGAGATGGGTGAAATTTGACACAATTGTAAAGGGTGGTGTTTAAGGCAACCCAAAAATTTCTCCCAACACCACTGTATTGTCTTTTAAACCTAACCCTACCAATGCTTTTCTTGCATTATGTGGTGTTGGGGATAAATTTTTGTGGTGCATTCGACCCTAGTCAATTGTAAATTTTATGTGAAGAGGTACAAATGAGAGTATTTTTAAATTCATTATTTTTTCAATGATACTGTTTATATTCATTAGTTTATATTTTTTTTATTAATCTTGTGTTACCTTATTGCACTTATTAACTTTTTAAGTTCCACACACGAATGTGACATGATCGTAAAGTGTATTTCTTACTAAATGCAAATTGCATGTGTATAAATGTGATCATATCCTTGTTTACCCCATCAGTTTATGAAGCACCAAGGCAATTAGATAGTCGTTTGATAAATATGACCTTTTTTTCCAGCTATGAAGCACATATGCGGGCGCAACACGACGCGGGTGCATCGATTCGAAAAATCTTTAAAAAAGTAGGATTCAGGTGCGTTGAGAATTAAATCTATAACACAAAAATATTTTATATTGTTCCTTTATTTTTTGTAGATGATACATTAGGTTTTGTACGAATTAATAAGTACGTTCAATTGTCTCCAACATAAGTATAATTGACCATAACAAAAAGGATGTTAGTGATAGTATCATTTGCGAAAAAGATTTGTATTCCCAATACTTAATTTCATCTATCGTATAGACAATCATCAAACTTTTCGAATGTCACTTATATAAATCATTTTGGAACTATTATTTCGTTTTACTTCTCAAGGCCAGAAGATGTTGAAATGTCGAATCTCGAATCTCTTATTATCTCAGGCCAACTCTCATCCCCTATCCTTCTCAAAGTTCCATACAATCTCGAATATATATTCTCATACAAAAAATACGTTAATCCAAAAAATGCGACCAAGCTTGTTTGAGCTTTGAAAAATTAGGATTCTTATAGAATCAATGAAGAATCCGTTATTAAGTTTAATTAAAAAAATTGTAATTGCGATGAGTGCGAATTAGAGGAGAATGGGGGGGGGGGGGGGGGGGGGGGGGAGAATTGCACCATATTTGGTTGAGATTCAGATTCATTTACCATTTTTATCCGTGCATCATAGTTTGATAGCATCGATTGTCTTATTTAGGGTGTGACAATTTTTGATGTCATGACACTTTTTAGCCAACCTTATTATGATACCATAGGGTGACACGATTAATAAAAGAGTTGATTTTAAATTCATTATTACAAAAAATTAGTACTCAAATCCAAACCAAAAAACACAATAATGACACGAGTAAACCATATTTCCACCCTTAGTTTTAATATGAGTATCTTCTATATTTATTGACATTATTATGTATAATTTACAAGGAATAACTTTGTGGTAGATTGTAATACTAATGAACCCTCTTGAATTTTCCAAGGTATTTCTATTTAATTATTTGATCTCATTTGAAAGTTCATGTTGTAGGTCATTGAATATGAATATTCGGGAGTAGAAATTCTTGATAGGATTTGCCAACCCCACCACTCCAACTTTCAAACTCTTTTTCCATCCATCTCTTTTTAATTGTGAGTATCAATTGTTTATGATGAGATAATAACTATTATTGCGACATTTTTTCAACTATGAATGTATCGTATCTTTTATATTATGAATCTATGGTATATAATCCTTTCGCATCCACTCACCTTTCTGCCAAACACGTGATGGAAGGTTTTTCGTAAAGTTCAAGACCATGGGTACGGTTTGTTGCAATTCTAGTCAATGAAGGATGCTAAAGTTTAACCAAACTAGTTTTCAACCTCGCGCGAGGCGCGAGCTTTTGATAGTCCTAGTAGATTACATGTATTTCATATTTAGACATCTAAAATCATAATGCTAACAAAAGTAATCTTACCCATGACGGAGTATCAAAAATTGAATTCTACATATCATAATGGATATTTCAAACATAGACTAGTTTAATACTTCACATTAGTCTTCCTTGACGAATGTTATCACACTAGTGGTCCTGCAATGAAAGATGAGAATGTTATACAAAGACATTGCTTAAATTAAGATCATAAAAGAATTTAATAGCTTAAAATCAAAACATCACGTTAGGGGGAAGCTGGGAAAGTGAAAAAACTTTACATAAACTACTTTTTTGAGAATCAAAGAATTTTATAACTCAAATACATGTGAATAGATATATAAAATTACTACGAATATCTACGAGGTCTAGTTATACAGGCTGGAGTCCTAAGATTATATTTTAAAGTGTACTTCTCTTTACTTAATGCCGGGAAAAGATAAATCTTATATTCATTAATACCATTCGATTCAATATCATTCACCGTAGTAATTGAATTGGCGACTTGAAGAGTGTCATCTTTGACCACAATAAGAATTATCTATGAGTTAATTTTAGCATTCTCACTGTTTTTGGGATTCAACTTGGAACTTTTCTTTCTATTTTTCTTTCTAGCTTGAACTGGGATAAATTATTCTTCAGTAGTGGTAATAAGTTGGTCAGTATTTCGTCCATCCAAATTATCTTCGAAAGCTCCTTTGTTAAAAGGGGAAGAACATCAAGCACATGGGCTCTCCCTTCTCATGGCAGGATATTGGTCTCCACGCGAGTCCTCCGTGTTCCCAACAACATCCACCACCATGGGAACCCGATTATCATCCAAACACTTACCTTGACCTTCTAAACCATCTAAAGTTGGTTGTTCAAGATTATTATTGTTAAGACCAAGATTCTCAATCTCCATCGACTCACTCACATTATTTGTTGGCATAAAAAAATTTCCTGATATAATTTTGCCTTGTTCCTCTGTTACCTTATCCTTTTCAAATGTTTGAATAGCATTATGAGGCCTCATAATGATATCTTATTTTTGTTCAATTTTTTCTTCCTTGTGAATAAAAGATTTTGAAACCCAATCCTTTGTAGAATCTTTCACCTCATTATCATTATTTTTTCAACTACTCTAGCAGTGAGATCTCCACTATCTTATCCAATAGTTTTGAATGAGACTCTGCATCCCCCTAAATTTACTTTCCTCAAGCCCATGGCCCTTCTTTACACAGAATTTGCAAAATTGAGGGACATTTTGTACTGAATATATTGCCAAAAACCCTTATTCTCCCCTTGTTTAATCCACACATGAGATGGTTGTTCCTTGATAATGTCCAAATTCACACATATTCTAGCCAAACTTGCCTAAAAAACCATCACTTCCGGTTAGTGTTCCTTTGTTCTTCAAGGCTGTCTTTCAGTAGCTAACCTGTAAATCTAGTAAACTAGTGCGAGGACGTGAGCATCAAGGTTCCGTCAGTTGTTGCATTTCCAAATCGTAACGTAATACCGCTCTCTCTCTCTCTCTCTCTCTATATATATATATATATACATATATATATATATATATATCGGTGACGTTGTATATATAAAACAATTGGTGCTTTTATAGTTGATTGATGCTTTTACAATTTTTTTTCCCTTTAAATTGTTCTATATTTCTAGAGGAAAACCAGAACTATAGAATGAATTGCACGTTTGAGAAGAATGGTGATGAATATGGTAGGGAAATTGATGAGTATGGCACTGAAATTGATGTAGATGACGATTGACGTGTATTTTTTAATTGTCATGGATGGTTGCATTTATATTAATGTATTTTATTTTTATTAATCTAAATTGTGGATTTAGGTACATTGAATCCATGTTTTGGTTAATAGTGAATGGGTGAGGCATTGTAAGTAAAATAATTCCCATTGGTTTCTTTTTTATTTTTATTAATTATTGTTAAAGAAGTAAATTTTATACAAAATGGAAATGTTTTGTTGGAGTCCGTTTAAAATTGAAACACATCATCAAAATATGTGTGAATCATAAAGCCAATGGGGTTCCAATAGAACCATCATAGCTTTGACTCCCATGTCTCCTTGCCTAAGTGAGTTATCTATGTGGTATGAACTATACCACTGATCATAGTTCACTAGATTTTAGCCCCACATAATGCCATGATTCCCTAACAAGTTCTTTGCCACAACTGGGAGAATTACCGTGGATCTTGTCAGCTGTTTACGACTGGTAATGACTTGAATGTTCTATCAATACTTAATACAGAGATAAGCCACCAGTGTAATCATTGAAGGAAACAATAAATGCTAAATATCACTTTTGATAAAAAGATTACAACTTTTCTTTTTGGTCTTTCTGAGTTTATGCTAAAGTTCTTATGCGCAAATCCTAGAATATAAATTCAAGCTTGACCCAACACTTAAAAGTCATTACCGAATTGAATAATTGTTCAGTTTTTCTTATCCCAAACAACCAAGTTTAAAGCCTCTCCACTTCGACTTTATGTCTTTCTGATTTCTAATTCTGTAGATTTATGATCTAAGATCCATGTTAATATAACGTTGTAAAATACATTGATATATTTTTGTTCTGTTTTGGAAGTAGATGTTTGTCAGAGTTTTCGTATTAGAAATTCAAGATGAACTAAGTTCTCTTGATCCAATTTCAAGAGGTACAACATGTTCAAGAGATACAATCAACAACCCATTTCGATCCTTATCGGCATGATAAATGAATAACCATCTACCTCAAATTCAAGAGGTACAATCTGTTCATTGTCCAATTACATTCTTTATTTACTGTTTTTATTTATTTAAATATACCCTGATGCCTTAAATTGCTTTAGATACAGTATGTGTGTTTCTTATAGCTTCTCTGAATTATTCGATCTTTAACAAACATATTCAAGATAAATAAACTGAATTTAACAAAAATATTCAAGACAAATAAACTTAATTATATGAGCAAAATGTAATAGATGATAGCAAGACACGCACTCACATACAGAGTTAGTATAATTTTTTCACTTCTATTTGGAAACTCTATACATGCAAGATATTTATGTGGTTAGTTTATCTTCTAGTTTATAATTTTTTTTTTTACCGAATAAGTTTTTATGAAGATCAACTAAAAATATCTCAGAAGGTAGTCTGAAGAACCACTGGGCTCAAACGGCTTGATCTACAGCTTGTGCCGATATACTGTTTTGGTTCAAAGTTGTTTCAATCGCTAGACATATTTGATCGATCATAGGGAATACCAAACCAGACAAACAGTGAAACAAAGTTATTATTCGCTTGAGAGAGAGAAACATAGAGTAAACAAAGATATATATTGCAAACCATTCTCCTTCAAAATGATCTTAAAAATTAACATGTATGGTTCATAAAATGAGGATGTTATAAACTGGTTGGACTCCATTTCATGTCTATTGCACCTAATTTGGTGTAAAATCCAAGTATTGTGCCAATTGAATCATAAATCCATTAATACAAATATCCAAACAAAGCATAGGTATTCTTGTGCTTTTTTTTTAATATAGTTATGAATTGTCTTGATTATTGAATGTTTATTTATATTTAAAAGTTTTTTTGTTCGCTTTTCATTAATTGAAGGAGACAATGCAAATCGTTCAGGTAACAGAAGTTTAAAAGATTTACTGGCTCAAAGGGATATTTGTTTTGGTTTTAGTTATAGTGCGCAAGACCTAAATGGGAGTAAGTTACATCAGCACGATGCCTACAATTTTTTTTATACAAAGTCTCTGAAATCATAGTATGTAAATATTGTGAAGGATTTTACTCCTTTTCAGCCATTAAAAGAGAGTTTACAGTTTGAGTCTGCAACAATGCCTCCTTGGTGTCCTTCAATTTTATTTCCAAGCTATTCAAACTGGACAAAGCTTGAGTTGATTCAGAAACTTGAGATCTTAGTTTGTTTTCATCCTCTGGAACATTTTATTGTAGTGGTTTAACTATGCCTTTCAAATATGGGTGTGTTTGTTCAAATTTTACAAGTGTGACACGACATACGTGTGACACGACATACTCTTCTTATAGATACCAATGCTCCGACATCTTCAACTTTTTCTGTAGCAACCAAACAACCATATCTAGCAACAAAGTTTGCTTCTCCTGATGTAGAACTGCTAACAATAGGATCTACAAAAAGTGAACAAATATCCCCTTCTTTTTTACAGAAAGACTCTCCTACCCACCCAATATATCTCGCTTCAAATAAATGAAGTGTCTTTGTCTCAGACGGAACAAGTATCTACTCAGTGGGTTTTAATAGAGTAACTCAAATAAACAAGCTTCATTCAATGCAGTTGTTTATACATATATACAGTTGTAACTCAGTTTCTTTGGTTTAGTTATAATTTGGATGGAATGATCATTCAATTACACCATAGTTGTTAGGTTTAAAATTAAGTATCAAGAAATCTTTCTGCCTGTCTTGAAGATTTATTTCCCTCTCTTGATTTCAATATATGATGTTTGATTTATGCGAAAGAGATATAACTTCTTCTATCATTATTACATTTGATATCAACAACTTAATGTTCTCTGTACAGGCCAATCTTAGATTTTTTAGGTCGCGTATAATCGAGAAGTGCCTAATGCTCTCTGGAAGTGCCTAGGTTATAATGCAGAGGAGCTATGCTTTACTCAAGCCTCGAGAAGTGTCTAATGTTACTTATCTTTCTTTAGGAAGTGGATCACGTATACTAGAATTCGGGAGGGGTAACTATGAGCGGCTACGATCGGAGATTCGATCTGAATTTCAGGATAAATTTGATTCTTTAGAGGGTTAGTTTGAGTTGATACGCACACACATGATGACTTGCCCTTCCGTTGTATACAAACAGGTCAATAAGTACACACTTTTATCCTCTGTGCTTAATTATCATGTATATATATAAATGTATGTTCTAATATTAAATTATGCTATTAATAGGTTCCCCAATCCTCCAGCGGGCAAAATATACCATCATATAGGTCTATTTTGCAACCCGAGCAACAATTAGAAGAAACCAACCAATTTCAACCTGTAGTGGTATCACAATCAAATAACCATTTAGCTCCATCTCAACAGGTAAATAGATAACTACTTTTTAAAATCATAATTTAAGACTTTACATTTTCATGATTGAAATAATTCATTTTTTGTAGATTGCAAATTTTCCACACTTGGTTGCCCCCGATAATGATGCTCGTGTTAGTGAACAAACGAATGCTACTTCAATTCAGGCATGTTACTAATTTAAAGGATTTTAAAGGGCACACAATATATCTGCGCTTTCTTGGGGAGTTTATGTATACTTGACATTGGGTTGTTGATTTATTTGGTTGTATAGAGTCTTAAAATTTTTAGGATGTCTTAAAAACAAATAAAACTCTGTCGATTTTTTTCTAGAAATATATGGTTGATGACATATTCATTTTGTTTATAGAGAGAACCATAAAAAAAGAAGAAGAAGCACCATTGTAGACCTTATTACTTTCGGACTTCCAAAAGTGGTTGTGGCACGTCGATTCATTGTGAGCAAGGACCCTTCAACAAAAGTAGGGGGTACGCCACTCGGTGAAGACTTTTGGGAAATATATATTGAGAACATTTGTAACAAATGAACTGTTGCCTAGACCTTATGGAAACAAGTCCACAATTGGAAATGCATATCATTCAATTGTAGCATGGCATATTGCTAATGTACTAATTTATAATTTTAATTTTTTAATTAATATACTAAAGAATAAGTATAAATGACTAACGATTGACTTTTTTATTTGTAGGTCGAAGAGGATGTTTGACTTTGATGAAGAAGCATCGTACATTATATAAAATTTCGTTTGGCTTCATGTTTTCCCGCCTTTTCTTATTGGACACGTGATACATTTTATTTTGTGGATGAAAATTATTCTAAACACAATTATGTTTATTTATGATGAATGCTATTGGTTTTAATTTCATGACGTTTAAATTTGATTACTGCTCTCTTAATTTAATGTTATGGTAATGTATTTGCACATAAATACAATACTTCTTATAAATGATTTTTTTAATACTTGTTCCCAGTCATATATTGCAAAATAATATCAACATTTTGTTTAATGTCGCTATTATCATTCTCGGCATTTTTTAGTGTCGCCAAAAGTATGTTGAACATTTAATAGGTGTTGCAAAAGGTTATTATCAACATTTTTTTTAATGCCGCTAAAAGATTATTGCCAGCATTAATATAAATGTCCCTAAGAGTTTTTTGCAGCAATGTAAGTAATGATGCTAAAAATGCTGCTAACTTTTTGCGGCATTTTTTAAAATGCCGTTCTTTTACCACATTGGCTACCGCACTTGTGGAAATGTTGTCAAAAGTGCCGCTAACTTTTCGTGGCATTTTTTAAAATGCCGTTGTTCTTTTACCACATTGGCTATTACCGCACTTGTTGAAATGCCGCCAAAAGTGCCGCAAAAAGTGTTACCGACATTTTTAGTATTTTTATCAACATTTAATTTATGTCGGGAAAAATCAATATTCCTGTAGTGATGCTAAGGTCCCATAATGGATTGTGTGGTCCATTCATCCCCAATTTATCCTAATCTTGTGATAACCACTATACAAATTAAGCTAAGCTAAGTAGACCGTTTGGCAACAGTTAGAAAACCTAACATATCCTCCAACCTGGGATGGAAATTTGTACTTTGATGTGGTCTTATTGAAATCCCAACTATCAACACACATCTTCTAAAGACCCATCCATGGTTCAAAGTAAAGGCCGAAACTGAAAGGATGAGTTAATTAGAATTCAATACTCATTGATCTATAACCGTTATCGGTACCTATATATCACTGAAACAAACTTTAACTCTTCATGACATGCCAAGTTTTTCACTCAGACAACGAAAATCTTTATATCTCACCAAACCAATTCACAAATTCAGTTGGTTCAAAATATCAACCAGTGTCAAATCCTATTAATCCAATAATGTGATACGAGTTGAGTAATGCGCAATTTTAACATTAATGGATCCATGTTGGAGGAAAATAGGGTGAATTGAACAATACTAACGAATCGTACATATCTTACCATATTTTGTGCTTGTTGGAGTTTATTTGAAGAAGTCATCAGCGTTTGTTGCAACCTTTCTTTCATTTGACAAAACTACACTTAAGGATTTGAGTTTTCAACCTAATGCCAACCCAACCCAAAAGGTTAAGGGTGATAGGTGTTGCATATCCAAATGATATGCAACCGGAACATGCTATATATATAACTACCTTGAGAAGTGGGAAAATTGTTAAAAAAAAATATTCCTTTATTTCTAAAAGAACTCGATCATTTATCCAATGATCAAGGTAGTGGCATAATAGGTATGGCTGAAAATGAGCCGATGGATGCTGGGAAATGTCATATTCCTATGCCTTTTCCACTAAGACTCAAACCATCACAAAGGTAAAACCAACATGCGAATATTTTGGGACTTTTCAAACAACTGAAAATAAACATTCATTAAGTAAGTGTTAGCCTATGCCAAGTTTTCAAAATATTTGTGCACGGTGAAGCACAAGCTTCATGTCCACAAAGATGTACTACAATTTCTATAATTTCTTTTCTCATTGAGAATTGTCATATCAATACAGGTTTGCTTGATTTGTAAGCTAGTGTCAACTTGCTTGCTTTTTCCGTCTATGAAAAAATTGGGCTAAATGAGCTTAAGCCTATCCACATCACTTCGCAACTCGCAAACCAATCGATCAACATCCCCCATGATATTGTCGAGGATGTTTGAGTGCAAGTCAACATGATTTGTTTTCACATTGACTTTGTTGTGTTGGGTACCCAACCCGTAGCAAATGTTGTGTACCGAATTCTGATCATTTTAGGTCTCTCATTTTTGGCTTCCTCAGAAGCCACTATTAGTTGCTCGTATGGGGTGATGAAGTTGTCATTTGGTAACATAAGGCGTGAGTTAAATATTTTAACATTGTTAACCAACCACTTTGTGACGATGAGAATGAAGATAATATTAATGGTGGGGCCTATATTAATGTGTGTCATGTGGAGAATATTGAGAGGTCTTATATTGGCTCCACAACTATTTGGTAAAATGACAAGATAGAGAACCTGGTTGAGGAGTAGTCACACTCATATGTTGACTTTATATATGAATACAATGAACCCCCTATTTTTCATGAGGAAATTGTATCCCCCGTTGTTGCTACTACTCCCTCTCACACCTTTTGCAAGGTACATCATCTTGTTTGGAGTTGCGTGCGATGCAAATTCTCATTGAAAACTTTACTTGGTGAAAAAAGGGTGAGTCAGTACATTCATTATATGTTTTCCCGGTGTGCACCACCTCCCATGTCCGTTTAACCTCCATTGGCAACTAATGAGCATATATTATTTTCCATCTCACACAACATCAAAATAAATGTTGATTTTTGGAATCGGTTTCATTAAATAAGATAGTTAGGAGGATATTGTGCATTGATGAGTTGCAACCTCGTAACTCTAATTTTACTCCCTCCCAAACACAAATCATTATCCAATATGAGTATCATGGTCGAGTTTCCTTTGTGTGGCTCATTTTATATTGAGCCAGACGACACCTTTGGGGGTGTTTAATTCAATTTGGGGCTCATCTCATTAAAAATAATGGTTTCAATTGTGCATATGAAATCAGTTTTTTAAAATAAAATTATATACCATGTATGCGCATTTTGTCTTAATTTTGGTGGACTTGCTACCGGATCGATAATTTGTCCCATCATGTCATGCTAGTGAATTTTCATGTGTTTGTGGTCGTCGTATATTAGAAAGAGTTGGGGTGGACCACTGTCTCCACCTATGAAGCATGGGCACTCTCCCGAAAGTCAACGTGTCGGACACCTATGAAGCACAAACACTCTTTCGGAAGCCATGAGTCAACTTTGACTCAAGTGATGGTAATTGTGCTTTATTTATGATTCTTGAGGTCAAAGTGTGTTTGAATTTTGTTTCATATGGTCCATTTTCTTAATTTCATATTAAGAATGCTTTAATAATGTATTTTATGGAGAAAATATTTTATTTCATTAATATATATTTTAATAGATATTATATATTATACGTATCATAGCGTGTCGTATCCTAGTTTTTGGATCAATCGCGTGTCGCGTGTTAAAACACGTATTACGTGTCCGTACTTTATAGGTCTCCACCCACAAGAGTGAGTGAGCCCATTTTTTCACTCATGTATACTAGTGTAACTGTTTTCCAAAAATTAATGAGTGCATCCTTCATTATGTGTTGTATCCATGAGGAGAGAGTATTGCACTAATTTTCATATTGAGGTTATTTTTGGGTAATCTCATTGCATTGGATGTTCAAATGTATTTTGGTGGATTTTGACTCACGTCAACAAGGATTTTATACGGGTGAGTTGGGAGTATTGTGGTCATTTTTCCATATATTGAATGTTTGGGTGAATCAAATTGGTTATAAGGCCATATTGGTATTTTTGAGTTCATTAAGGCCTTCGGGATATTTGAATTGGTGAGTTGGGTCAGGTTGGCCTTTTCATCTCCAGAGCGGGGGACTTCATAATAGCTCATCGTGTTGTTGAATAACAACTGCAAGTTAGTGTGATACATTTTCATCCAATGTGGTACTGGGGTGTTTATAATGGAGTCGGGGCATATTTGGTTCGTTTACCTTTGTTTACAAGTAGTGTGGTTAAATTCTAATTTGTGATTGTAAATCTAAATAGCATGACTACTTCAAAAACAGCAGAATTGGAGTATTAGATACGGATACGGCCTCGATACAACTCTGTACGTATATGATACTTCAATATGGTCCGTTGTCGAAATTGACAATTTTAACTTTCGGATACGGCTTGGATACATCCCGATACATTAGGGATACGACGAGGGTTGTATTGCTTTATTTAAAGAAAAGGGTGTGAGTTTGTAATTTAAAAAAATAGAACCATTAACCAATATAAGTGTAAACAATTCAAAATCCATACAGTAACTTAGATTATATAAAGTAAAAAAAAAATTGCCCAAAAGAGCACTGCGATCTCCATTGATGCCCAAGAATAGGCAGCAACTAGAATTTTTTAAAGACCCTATCTATTAGAATCTTCATGATTTCACGGGTATTTAGTTCTTATCTCTCATTCTATCTCTCTATATATCTAGTTTTCTATTTTCTATTTCTTGTTTCTCTCTCTCTCATCTATCATTATCTCTCTGGATTTCTCGTCTCTCTTTTGAAACTAATGTCATTTTTAACTATTATATCACTCACTCTCTCGCTCTCTCTCGCTCTCTCTCTCTCTTCCTATTTTTCAATTTTTTAAATATTGTGCAACTGTGCATTTGCTATATTATAACACTCTCTCTCTCTCTCTCTCTTCATTTTATTGTAATATATATTGCAAGTTTGCAACCGAGTGCTGTTTTATTTATATCACCCATTTTTATAAAGACTTTTCCTACTTTACAATTAGGGCTATAAAACAAAACAAGTTACTTGAGTTCGACCCATATTCATTTGGAAAAATCTCGTTCGAGACAAGCTAGTAAAATAAATGAGTCAAGCTTGAACATATTTTTAAGATCATTATCTTAATGAGCTCGGATCGGATACGGCTTGATCATCAATAATCATACTAAAGTAATATAAAATAACGAATCTACTCGAGCTCGGCTCGTTTTTGTTTGCTTAGAAGCTAGTTCGACATCCATATGCTTGCACTTATGAATGAGATGCCTCATTTAGTCATTTTAACATCTATATGATTTACTGTTCACATCTTCATTTGTCACCCGTGTCTTATTTCTTTTGTATTTCGTAGATTGTTCTCTTTTGTTTTTAGTGTTTTCTTATTGTAGGTGTGCTTAATTGCTTCTTATCTTTTTTGTCGAGGTGATACCTCTTCCCATTCTAATCTCTTGTTTATGCGCCAGACACGTGTTCACTTAGTGACATTAATGTCAGATTTAGTTGAAGAGGGTGGATAGTCATTGCTCTCCTTACATTTTGTAAGCACATTTTTCATTTAAAAAAAAATAAAAAGTTAGAAAAAAATAAAAATATTAAAAAAATGCAAAAAATTTGAAATTTTGTAATATTAAAAAATAATAGAAACTTTTAAAAATTTAAAAAATGTTTTCTTTTCAACTTAATGTTAGTTTTCTTTTCTAACTTCTTCGTTCCCTTTTGCTTTATTTAGTAGTTTTGATCTAATGATGTATTGTTTATCCCGATTTCCCATTGTGTGCTCGTGACACATATCCCTTAAAGTTAAACATGTTAATATGATATACTTGCATTATCATTCTAGTAAACTTATTATCTTTATCATGATCATTTCATATTCTTGAAATCTTGAATAAAATTGAGCACAGTGCACTACCTAATTGTATAGTTGAGGTTGCTAAGCTAAAGTGACCCCGAAATATTAATAACAATAGTGGAGACTATGACCCTAGTGAGTTTTAAAGTCATTCCCATTGTGAAGGTTTTACATATTTACTTCACTAATGCTTGTATATCGTTGATAATCTCATAATCCTTGTTTTGACCGGTAGCTAAATGAATGTATCACCTAGAGGTGATTCAAAGAAAAATACTCAATGAATATCATATGAAACCTAGGAAAGGGTCATAGGTCATCTTTCATTTTACCATTTATCCTTGGCCTACCTTTATAATATTCATTTATCTTTAGTTAGCCCCTTGAGCCTTTTATACAATTTTTCTTTCATATATCCCTATAACCCTATGTTACTCCACGTAGAGGAGTATACCTTATATATATTACTCTTACCCTTATGCTTGAGAGTGTGAAGGATATTGTAAATATATTTGTATGTAAAATGTTCATGTATATGGTTAAAAAAAGTTGAAACAAGGGTGAAAAATAAAAAGAAAAAAGAAAAAAAAGAAGAAGAAAGTGAAAGTTTAAAATCAAATCTTGAATACCTGAACCTTATATGTATTCTCATTGTAACTCTCGACACAACTCCCAAGCGTCTTTGAATCCCTTTATCTTCATTTCTTAGACCCCACCTAATTTTACATTACAACCAAAAACAAAGTCCTTTGTGATCCTGGATGGAGTTAGGTTCATAAATGGATCGGGTCTAAACTTGGACCCAATCTGGATCCGGTCCTTTTAAGAGGCTCCGAGCAATTTTTTTATACCCGATTACCCCACTACCCATTTATTAATGGATCGGGTCTGGTACATGTTATCTCCGACCCGTTTAGGACCCGACTTGCTTAAAAAATATATGATCCTAAATATATTTTTAATTTCGTACTAAAAATATATTTTTAGTTGCACTTTAATATTATTATTAGTTTTTTGTTATTACTTTTTTTAAAGAGGTCAATGTTATTACTTTCTTAAAGAAAAATGATATTATATAGTCACTCAAAAGGATGCTTATTCTTGGAATGTGCTTTAGGATTTAATTAAAAAATAAAATTCTAATGACTGCTAAATGAATCGGGGTGGTCCTTAACGGATTCGGGTCTGGAAAAAAATTAGGATCCAACTCGCCAAAAACTAAACGGATCCGGAGACGGTTAATGTTATGCCAGACCCGACTCTGACCCGTTCACAGTCTTGGATAGAGTATAGTTTGGAGGTATCAATGATTGATATGGGGAAATTTGAGCTCATCTCAACTCACCTAATGACCGGTTTCCTATCATGAGTTTATGTATTCTTCGTTATAAAGCATTATTCAAATTTATATGTGAGATCTAAAAGTTGACAACATTTACTTTATTACATCTCAAATATATCAAGAGTCATGATAAAAGGCTTTTAGCGTATATTGTTGTCTTCAAAGGCCACTCTCAAAATTTCCCTGATTACCTACAAAACTTGTTTAAAACAACTTGTATTGCGGTAAGTATGGGTATTAATCCAACTTTCAAGGTGAAACAATTAATGTGTGTCTCCTATGAAAGGAGTAATGAGATTATGGAAGAAGGGGAAGTTGGCTCCGAGGTACATAGGACCATTTTCCATTATCTAGAGGATAGGGATGGTGGCATACAGAATGGGGTTGCCAGAGCACTTGCACCGTATTCACGATGTATTCCACATCTCTTCGTTGAGACGATATCTTCAGGATGATATGGCTCACACCCACATCGCGATAGAGGAGATTGACTTATATCCCGACCTCGATAGTTCTTATGAGGAGAGACCAGTGGCTATCCTAGACCATAGCGGGAGGAAATTGAGGTCGAAGGTAGTTCCACTTGTACGGGTCAAGTGGGAGTATCATAATGTGGAGGAGTCCACTTGGGAGCGCGAGGCAGATATGCGCGAAAAATATCCAGATCTATTTTTACTAGGTATGCCTTATTTTCCGAATTTCGGGACGAAATTATGTTTTCAATGGGGAAGTATGTAATACCCCATATTTTTATGGCTTTTAAAAAATGGGGATTTATTAAATTTAATTGAGTTATTAATTTAATA
Organism: Sambucus nigra; assembly: GCA_949130495.1. Lineage (NCBI taxonomy): Eukaryota > Viridiplantae > Streptophyta > Magnoliopsida > Dipsacales > Adoxaceae > Sambucus > Sambucus nigra. The sequence continues at coordinate 213,556,125 of OX422208.1, read as the reverse complement.
TGAACCCGGAAATTTATTTAAAAATATTTACTAGCATAACGAGAGTTAGTAATTATTGGGAATTTGTTGAATATTACTAGATGAGTAAAGTAATATATGAGATTGAATTTATTAAAATATCACGAGTGAATAACATGATAATTATGGAAATTAAGTCGGGACGCGCCTGTGTCGTGTCAGAACTAAATTATTATTATAAAAGTGAATAAATTATAAGTCATCTGTATGGTCATTTCGAGTGCGCCAATGTGTCCGGAAGGGTCGAGATAGTCAGAAAAGTATACCCGGGGATTTAGTTTGGGTTTCAGGGCGTTTTTAGGACTAACTGGAATCCCGAAAGGGTATTATAGTCATTTTGTATTTTGGGTAATTAAACCCACGAATTTTCCTAAGTTATATCAGCTATTAGAGTTTAGCTTTTAGGGTTAACAATCACATAAACTTAGAACGACCATTAGAGAAGAAAGGTAGAGAGATTTTCAAGAATTGATCCCAAACCGTAGCACCTCTTTCAAGATTAACACCACCGGGGCATAGATCATAAGATGAGGAACGCAACCATATCCTTATCACCAATAAATCAGACCTTCGAATCCCATGCAAGTATCTATCTTTCTACTTTTCTAGTTAATGTTTCACCTATGTTAGAATAGGATTGATAAATATATGGTTCATGGAAGAATTTGATGATTTAGGGAATTTAAATCACATGCCTTAGAGGAAATAAGTGTATTCTAAAAATCTCAACATATGTTGAGGGTTACCCACGAAATTGTATTGATTTAGAAGTGGGAAATCTGGAAAAAGAATTAGAAGATTGGAAATTTGATGTAAAACTAGGGTTCTTGATAATTATGATGAATTTGCCCTTTAATTCGATACCGGTGATGAATTTGTACATGCTTCACGTAGGAAATCATGTATATGGATATATTTAATCAGTAGTAAACTTGCTTGGGAGTTTGGAACTCAATTATGGAGTTTTGGATGAGGTTGAAGAAGGAAACCCATAGTTAACAATGGCGGAATACCTACTTGATCAATCGATCGACCCAAGAGTGTCGATTGATCGACTGATCGATCGATCGACCTCTTTCCTCGATCGATCGATCCCTCCGGGAAAACTGCATGTGTCTCCCCTTTTCGTTTAATTCGGATAAAATGCGTAGTAACCCTCGAATATTATTTAAAAGGCATAATGGGTCATGAAGAGGACCAGTAGGGTCTAAGTAGAATGAAATTTTACATGGGATGAAATCGTGGGTTTACAGGGGGTTTAACACATATTGAAAATCGTTCGAACATTAGCTACGGAATTAAGAATTTTATTAATGACTTAGACCAGTAGGTTAAAGAGGGTGAACCTACTGAAATTATCTTTAGTGAGAGAGAATACTTCGAGAGATGAAAAGTAAGTATGAAATGATATAATTGAGAATAAAAGAGACGAATCCTTTATGCGAGATAATTGGATAAAATTGTACTCAGTACGGTTAATAATAATTATTATGGGTCGTGGGTGAACCTAATTGGAAAATGTGAATATTTATATATATGGCCGTGCGACTGTGTGCATATACATATTATATTTGTGAATTATCATACCCGTGCTACTTTCTATCGCAGAGGTTGTCGCGCCGGGACAGTCTTATCTCGATGGGACCTTTATGGAGAATATTTACTTGTACCCTAGAACATAGGACTCCTTGGTACAGGCTACCTAGGGCAAACGAGATCAAAAGTCTACAACGGTCGTACCAGTTATATGACACGATTCACCTACAATTTTAATTCAAACTCCTATTTCCACTATCATGAATTACCTCGGGTGGGGTTCATGCACCCCAACCCCTTAGAAAATTAGCTAGACATGATGAACTTAGAGAAAGTCTTGTTTTTTAAGGAAGAAACATTAAATTTAAAGGAACTAGTTGGAAAGAAATTTTCAAATTCAGAACCAACAATTAACCTAATGAGCAATCAAAATTAAAGGAAAAGATGTTACTTGAATTGCAAAAATTGAAAGCTTGAATCTTTACAACAATGCTTCTTATTGAAAACTAGGGTTTTTAACTACAAAAACCCTTTACTCCTACTTAGAGAACTAAGTCGTAACGACGTTGGAAAGACGAGGGTAACCTAACTTTGACTCTAAAAAGAAGGAAAATATGATTTGGGTTGCGAAACAATTACGCCTAGATGAAATTTGGAAAATGATTAATTATCGAAACTACGAATAAATGAAGTGCAATTACTCTAATTAACTAAAGAACTAATGACGAAAAGTTTTACTACTGAAATATGAAATGAGAACAATAGGTTGGGTTACAATCCCCCGTACCCTAGTAATTCACTTCATAGGATACTAGTGTCGAAATTATAACGTTAAATGAACCCGGTCTTTAGTTCTCCTAAGTATTACGTATATGAGGGATCGTAGCCCGCATAGTATGTAAGAAAAGGACGAATTAAAACTCGTTCTTTAATAATCCTAAGTATTACACATATAAGGGATCGTATCCCGCACACTATGTAAGCAAAGGATAAATTAAAGCAGTATCATATTAACCAATACTCGTGTCGCTTTCTTAAGCATCCCGGTTACCTAAGGCAAATGAGATCAAAAGTCTACAACGGTTGTACCAGCTATACGAGAAGATTCACCTAAGATTTTAATTCAAACTCCTATTTCCACTATCATGAATTACATCGGCTGGGTTCATGCACCCCAACCCCTTAGAAAATTTGCTATACATGATGAACCTAGAGAAAGTCTTGGTCTTTATGGAAGAAAACATTAAATTTAAAGCAACTAGTTGGAAAGGAATTTTCAGATTCAGAACCAGCAATTAACCTAATGAGCAATCGAAATTAAAGGAAAAGATGTTACTTGAATTGCAAATATTGAAAGCTTGAATCTTTACAGAATGCTTCTTATTGAGAACTAGGGTTTTTGACTACAAAAACCCTCTACTCCTACTTAGAGAACTAAAATTTTTTGAAAAAAGAAAAAAATATTTTTCTTCAAAATAAATAAAAATTGGAATTTAAAAGCTTCAACAATGTCACATTTTTTCTGTCTCAAGTTGCAAAAATCCAATGCACAAAGCCAAAGTTGACCAAAGATGGAAATTGAGCGAAAATTGACGACTTAATGAATAAGTGTGGCGATTAATCAACCCGGTGAGATTTCGAGACTGTTGATACCAAAATTAGTACGCTGATGTGGACGAATAATAAGAAGACACGTGTCAATCTACGTGGCACAATAGCAACGAGGAAGATTGTTTCCCCGACCAACATACTCACTCCGAGGAACACCAACCCTCCGAGAAACTCTTATCCTCCGAGGAACTTTTGGACGACGAGCAACTAAGGCGGTTCGAGCTGCACCTCGACCACATCATTAATTGCCAGATAATCAACAGTTCAACTATTCATTGAATGCTTATCATCTTGACGCGCACGTTTGAAGAACATTAAATGAATTACCCTTTCATATGTGTATCATTTAATGTAACACACTTTCATGTACAGACTAAGGGCTATAAATACCTTGTATCACCCTCATCCAAGGGGGACCCGGAATTTCTTGGTATCATTTGTAATCGAGAATTCATAGACACTCAGCAATAACATAATAGTGGATGTAGGCCATTCTTACAAGGCTGAACCACTTTAAAAATCTTTGTCTCATTTATTTATCTGTGATTGAATAATTAGAGTAATCTAATTTTTTACATCAACAGATTGGCGCCGTCTGTGGGAAGCGATTGTTATTATCGTTTTTCACCAAAAATCATTCATCATCAATGGAGGATAATCCAGAATCTAGCAATCGAAATGCTGGAAATGCTGGAAATCCTCCAAATCCCTCTGCACCTCCAGATCTGGCCGGAATTATGACGAATCTGGCTCAAAGACAAACCGCTATGCAAGACACAATGAAGCAACTTATACAAACCCTTCATGGCGGTGCACCTGCATGTTCAGGACAACGAAGTGGTCAGAGGCAAACTTATTTACTTTCTTCACAATCCAGACGTACTGAGTCATATCGTAATGAGGAGTCTGATGATTTCTCTTATCAACCTGGGAGAATTTCGTCAATAAGGGCTACAGATACTGATCAACGTATCACTCTCTCTCCAGAAAGACCCAGTGCTTTAGAAAGACTGAGTAGGGTGTCTCCTTTAAGTCGATTGGGCCCTAGGAGGAATTGGAGTCCACCTAAGACCATGTCGAGGAGTTTTCGACAACCATATGATCTCAGAGAAGGATCAGCACAATCACGACCAGTTGCTCGTCAAGATAAATCTCAAGAGGCTACTTCAGAACGATCTATTGCTCAAACCAATAGGCCCGAGGAAGGAAATGAAGCGTGGAAAGGGCCCCTTCAGCGATTGGAGGATAGATTGGGAGAAATGGCTAGGGCAAAGAATCCCCTACAACGAACTTTTGTTCAAGGGACACCTTTTGTCCAGGCCATTGTGAATTTTCCTACACCGTCAAAGTTTAAAGCACCAGTAGTGACCCTTAAATATGATGGAAAGACAGATCCTGTCCTTCATATAGAGCAATATCAAGTTGCCGCCGATATCTATGCTGTCCCCGACGAGATGAGATGCAGAGCGTTCTCAGGAACTCTTACTGGAGCTGCCCAGATATGGTACAACAATCTTCCTCGGGGTAAGATTTCAACTTTCTTTCAGTTGGCTGAGTTGTTCATAGAAAATTTCTGTTTTGGAGCAAAGCCAGTAAAACGAGTAGCACATTTGCTAAGTGTTAGACAAAAATCGGGTGAGAGTACTAGAGATTACATAACTCGTTTCAATAACGAGAAGCTGGAAGTTATAGATTACGAGGAGAAGACAACAATCACCGCCTTGATGAGTGGGTTATTGCCTAATAAGTTGTATTACACCTTGGCGAAAGATCCACCTAAAACTATGTCAGAGTTGATGGCAAAAGCGGCCAAAATCATGAATGCCGAGGAAGCTATGGCTGCAAAGAAGAATATAGATAAAGACACCAAGGTGGACGTCGACAAGTCTAAAAATAAAGAGCATAAGGGCAATGGTGGCGACAAAATTTCCAGAAATAATAAGTCATCATGGGAAGTCCTAAAGAAATTCGATAATTATACTCCCTTGAAAATGGGTATTAATCATGTCTTGGAAGAAATCAAGAATAGCAAGGAGGTAAAGTGGCCGAAGAAACTGAGGTCAGACCCTGATGCGAGGAATAGGGATAAATATTGCGAGTTCCACAAGGATCATGGCCATATGACTAAAAATTTCATAGCTCTTCAGAACGAGATTGAAATACTCATCCGAAGAGGAAAACTAGCAAAGTATGTTGATCGGGGAGGTGAAAGAAGAAATAATGATCGAACTAGAGAGAGATCTAGATCTCCTCATCGAGCAGAGGAGAAAAAGAAGAGAGAACATGAAGATGATGCCGAGGATGATCCCAATCTTCCCAAGAAAACAAGGCAACTAGAACGAGAGGTATTTTCCATACGTTTTGGGGCATTTGATTGTAATGTTGTTACAGGAGGAGATGCAGGAGGGGGAGACCTTACTGCAGAAAGAAAAGCTTACCTCGAAGAGGCACAAGCTTGTTCGTACATTCAGCGAATAAATTTGGCCGAGGAGGATCGTCCGAGGAAGGTAAACAAAGAGAAGCTGGTCATTGGCTTTTCAAAAAACGACCTGGCAGGTGTTCTTTACCCTCACGACGACCCTTTGGTGATCAAAATGAGGATGAAAGAAGTAGTGATTTCAAGGGTGCTGGTAGACAATGGTAGTTCAGCAGACATCATGTACTATTCATGCTTTGACAGCTTGAATTTAAAATTATCTCAATTGGAACCTTATCACAGACCTCTTTTGGGTTTTGCTGGCAAGAAAGTTTTTCCACTTGGGACGATCAAGTTGGACATATTTATTGGAACTTGGCCTGCTTGTCGAACAGAGAGAATACGCTTCTTTGTGATGGATAAGAATGTGCAGTCAGCCTACAATATCATCATGGGAAGAGTTGGTTTGAAGAAGTTCAAAGCAGTTCCATCTACAGTACATCAATGCTTAAAATTCCCAATAAATTTTGGAGTAGGAGTTGTGAAAGGTGATCAGAAAGTAGCTCGGGAATGCTATTATTCATCTGCCGAGCAAGAGGAACTTGAAGATTCAAGAAAAAAGACTACTACCTACCAGGTGGATGAAGGTACAGAAATTGAAACACTGGATTCTCGAGATGAATCCCAACTTGTAAAAGGACAGGTGGTGGAATCTACAGAAAATATTATTCTGGACGACAAGCACCCTGAACGAGTAACCCAGATAGGTTCAACGTTGGATGCTTTAATAAAACAGGAGTTGATAACTTTCTTGAGAAACAGGAAGAAAACTTTTGCATTGAGTCATGAAGACATGCCAGGAATAGATCCAAACTTCCTATGTCATGAGCTCAATGTGAATAAGGAGATCAAGCCTGTAAAGCAGAGAAGAAGGGTATTTAGCCCCGAGAAGAATCAGGCTATACAAGAGGAGGTCGAGATGCTCCAGAAAGCCCAATTCATTGAAGATGTGAAGTATCCAGACTGGTTGGCAAACGTGGTGATGGTAAAAAAGAAAAACAATAAATGGAGAATGTGTGTTGATTTCACCGATCTTAACAAGGCATGCCCAAAGGATAATTTTCCATTGCCCAGAATTGATCAACTAGTGGATGCTACCTCGGGACACGAGCTGCTCAGCTTCATGGATGCTTACTCTGGCTACAACCAGATCAAAATGAAACCTGAAGACAGGGAAATTACTTCTTTTATTACCCCTAGGGGAACTTATTGCTATAATGTTATGCCTTTTGGTTTGAAAAATGCAGGAGCAACATACCAGCGACTGATGAACAAGGTTTTCACCGAACAAATCAGTTGCAACATGGAAGTCTATGTCGATGATATGCTGACAAAGAGCAAGAAAGCTGCTGATCATCTAGTTGACTTAGCTCAGACCTTTGATTAACTGGATAAATACCAAATGAAGCTCAACCCGACGAAGTGTACATTTGGAGTACGAGAAGGGATGTTCCTCGGATACATCATCAACCAGCGAGGCATTGAGGCGAATCCAGAAAAGATCAAAGCTCTTTTAGGGTTGCGATCTCCAACGACGAAGAAAGAGGTGCAGAGTCTTACAGGACGAGTTGCAGCGCTCCATAGATTTGTATCTCGAGCAACTGATAGGTGCCTTCCATTCTTCAAAACAATCCGAAAAACTTTCGAGTGGAATGATGAATGTGAAAAAGCCTTTCAGGACTTGAAGAAATACATGGGAACACCTCCGTTGCTGTCCAGACCAGTAATGGGCGAAAAGTTGTACTTATATCTGGCAGTATCAGAGAATACAGTCAGCTCGACACTGATCAGATTGGAGAACGGAGTCCAGACGCCAATTTATTACACAAGTAAGGTTTTCCGAGGTGCAGAGATCAGGTACCCGAAGTTGGAAAAATTGGCATTGGCATTAATTGAAGCAAGTAGAAGAATGAGGCCATATTTCCAGGCCCATACCATCATCGTGTATACCGACATGCCGTTACGACAAGCCCTTCATAAACCAGAAAAATCAGGGAGACTGATGTATTGGGCAATAGAGCTCGGTGAATATGATATGGTGTATGAACCCAGATCATCACTAAAAGGGCAGGCCGTAGCAGATTTTATAGCAGAATTTACTTATCCTGATACCCCCGAGGAGCAAAAGTTACTCGCTGATCGTCCTGTGGATGTTACAGGATCAACAAACATGAGCCCAGACCAACTTCGGTTGGTAAAAGGACGAATGGATGTTAAAAAATCTACAGACATAAGCTCAGGACAACCCCGGTTGGTAAAAGAACTTGTGGATGTAGAAGGGTCATCAACTTCGAATTCAGACCAGCTCCGATTGGTAAAAGAGCGAGAAGAGATGGTCGACGAGGAGCGAAAAGTATCAGGGGAGGATGAAAGGAAGCAACAAATATTTCACCGAGGAACTCTATCAGATAAGGAATCTGAAGACGGGTTACCCATATGGAGATTATATGTAGATGGCTCATCTTGCATAGCAGGTTGTGGGGCAGGAATTGTTTTGAACACCCCAGACGAGATTGACATGGAATATGCCTTACGATTCCAATTCAAAACCTCCAATAATGAGGCTGAGTATGAGGCCATGATAGCAGGTCTTAATTTAGCAAAGATTATGGAAGCGCAACAAGTGATGGTATTCAGTGATTCTCAATTGATTGTGAATCAGATGATGGGAACATATGCAGTTAAAGGAGAATTAATGGTCAAGTATCACGCCAAGGTAATGGAGTTATTGGCAGAATTTGATGCGATTCAGTTAATCAGGATACCAAGAATAGAGAATGCACGAGCAGACGCACTGGCCCGACTAGCATCAGCTACTCGTATCGAGCTGCGAAGAACAATTCCAATTGAAGTATTAGAAAGTCGGAGCATAGATGAAAACCTGACGATGAATATTATCACCCTTGATTTAGGACCATCTTGGATGGATCCCATCAGGGCATATGTTGAAGAAGGAGAATTACCGGAAGATAAGCTCGCTGCCAAGAAATTGAAGTATAAAGCTGCTCGGTATGTACTAACTAATGGTATTTTGTATAGACGAGGAATTATGGCAGGTTTGCAAAGATGTGTACATCCTTCCGAGGTGAAAGAATTAATTGAAGAAATCCATGAAGGGTCCTATGGAGCTCATGTAGCAGGTCGAACACTTTTGCAAAGGGTGATGACTCAAGGATACTATTGGCCGACGATGAGGGCTGATTGTATAGCCTATGCTAAGAAATGTGACAAGTGCCAACGTTTTTCCTCCATCCGACGAACTCCACAAGCATTTTTGACACCCATAACTTCCCCTTGGCCATTTGCCATATGGGGAATTGATTTGGTTAGACCATTGCCGACCACCAGAGGAAGATTCAAGTACCTCGTCGTCACAGTAGATTATTTTACTAAGTGGGTAGAAGCTGAACCCCTTATCGATATGACGTACGAGAAGGTATACCAGTTCGTTTGGAAGAACATCATCTGTCGATATGGTCTCCCTCATGCCTTCATCACATACCACGGAACACAATTCGACAACGAGGAGTTTGCTGCCTATTGTCAACAATCAAACATCCTGAAGACCCATTCAGCACCAGGTCATCCTCAAAGCAATGGGCAGACAGAGGTGACAAACAGAACACTGCTAAATGGTTTGAAGAAGAGGCTAAGTGAAGCTAAAGCTAATTGGATTAATGAGCTACAGTCAGTCTTGTGGGCTTACCGAACAACTCTCCGAGCAGCAATGGGAGAATCCCCATATATGCTAGCATTTGGAAGTGAGGCAGTAATACCTGTCGAGTTGGGTCTTCCAACACACAGAGTGCTGAATTTCAATTCCCCAGTCAGCGACTTAATGAGAAGACTGGATTTGGATATGCTCGAGGAGGTTAGAGAAGAGGCAGCGATTAGGAATGCTGCTTACCAACAACGCACAACTCTATTCTACAACAAGAGGGTGAAGAAATGCGACTTAAAAGAAGGGGATTATGTGCTAAAGAAGGTCATTCAGAAGCACAATAAGCTGGAAGCAAACTGGCATGGACCTTAACGAGTTACAGAAGTTGTTCGACCAGGAACTTACAGAATAGCAACTCTAGAAGGAGAGGAATTTAAGAATGCATGGAATGCTGAACACCTACGCAAGTATTATCAGTAATGTAAAATGTAAAGCAGTTCCTTCATTATGAATAAAACGATGATGTTTCACCATCTTCTTCCTTTTATTACAAGTTTTTCGGGGAATACTAGTGTGATACACTACACTGATATAGTTCGAGCGTGATCAACTTCGGTTGGTAAAAGAGCGAGAACAAATTATACTCCTTTGCTTAGGAGGCGTACACTTGCGTGATCAACTTCGGTTGGTAAAAGAGCTTGTGGACAAGATAGTTCGAAAGAACCTGATAGTTCGAGCGTGATCAACTTCGGTTGGTAAAATAGCGAGGATAAATTATACTCCTTTGGTTAGGAGGCGTACACTTGCGTGATCAACTTTGGTTGGTAAAAGAGCTTGTGGACAAGATAGTTCGAAAGAACCTGATAGTTCGAGCGTGATCAACTTCGGTTGGTAAAATAGCGAGAACAAATTATACTCCTTTGGTTAGGAGGCGTACACTTGCGTGATCAACTTCGGTTGGTAAAAGAGCTTGTGGACAAGATAGTTCGAAAGAACCTGATAGTTCGAGCGTGATCAACTTCGGTTGGTAAAATAGCGAGAACAAATTATACTCCTTTGGTTAGGAGGCGTACACTTGCGTGATCAACTTCGGTTGGTAATAGGGCGAGAACAAAATATACTCCTTTGGTTAGGAGGCAATAGTTCAAACCCACGACCAACTTTGGTTGGTAAAAGGGCAAGAACAACATTCTTAAAATGCCAATTTTGGCTGGTTAAGAAACAAAATATGCCAACTTATGTTGGTCGGAAGGTAAAACCATTCCGGAAAATACAAAAAAATCCAAACTGAACCAAGTATAGTTGGTCGGTGATCAAAACCCACTAACTGTAGTTGGTCGACGAGGATAAATTATCGACCTTGGTTGGTCGGACACATTTTATGAAAAAATTTACCAAGTATGGTTATTCGGGGATAAAAACCCACTAACTGTATTTGATCGACGAGCAGAAAATATTTCAAAAAATATTTCAAATTGAACCAAGTATGGCTGGTCGGGGATAAAAACCCATCAACTGTAGTTGGTCGACAAACACAATTTAACAACCTTGGTTGGTTGGAAACATTTTAAACATTTTATACTCATTACTTTATTATTAAGTGATTGAGAAACATTGATACTTGTAAACTTTTTTGGATGATGAACAACACAATATTGTTATCTTTTTAACAGATACATATGCACAAATGTAAAAGTGTTAGACAGGTACAAAAGAATAGCAATACAGATTTGCAAACAGAAAATGAAAGTCTTTTATTAAAATTCAAAATAAATTACAAGTTACATATATGTGCTAACTATTACATTGAAAATCCTATTCTATTGGTTTTTTCCCTTCAGCTTTCGATACAGGTTCCTCGCCAGCAGGAGGATCATTTAATGTCTGAGGAGAATTGATAAAATTCAAGTCCTTTAACATTCTGACATTCATTACTGAAGGAGTATCCAAGAGATGCTCGGGACGAGATACGTCAATTTGAGAATGAAGGTTATAGTCACCAAGATAATTCGCAATCAAGCTCCGAGGAATGGCGCGAGCTGGTATCCATTCCATGTCCAACTTGAAAGGTGGCACAGGCAAGTCAAGCACTCCAGGCTCATAGTAGTACCACAAAAAATGTCCTTGCTCGAGCTTTAATACACATAAGGCATTCAGCCAGCCTTGTTTATAACCCTCATTATTGGCATTCTGGATATGAGCTTCTAAATGAACTAGAGCTTCGTTATATCCAGCCATCCAAAATTCCCTGGGCTGTTTATGGAATTGGAAGGTTAATCTATCCAATTGTTCATGAAGGTTTTAGCAAAAAGGTCCTTGGTATGTAAAGCGGACTTCGTCGCAGTAAGTTGATCTTCCAAAGTCAGGATTTTCTTGGACATTTCAGACAAAGCCCGATCTTTTGCGTTCAACTGGTACGCTTGAGTTTCCAATGTTGACAGAGTACGAGCTTCTTCAATACTACGAGGAGTCCTTGATCGACCCCAAGCAGCTGGAGTACTTCGTTCCTCGTTAACATCCTGAGCAGCTCTTCCTCGCCAACGAGAACCTCTTCCTCGTCCCCGAGCAGTAGCAGAAATACCAGACCTTCTTAAAGTATCCAATTCTTATCTTAATTTGGCGTTCTCAACCTCTAAGAATGAGAATCCTTCATCGGTGACCGGTACCAAGGCAGTGGAGGATGAAGCTGCAGACTCATGCTGTGCCAACTTTTTCTTCAAATTATTGTTCTCTTGTTCCAGCAGCTCGGCGATATATCTGCAGGCCTCAACTTCACCTTTTAGGGTTCTTTCCCGGACATCGTATCCAGCAATGATCTTTTTGTGGCCTGTCTCGGAAGAAAGCTGTTGATACCTATTCTCATACTCCTTGTGCAACAAGGCAGTTGATTCATTGTGCTGATTCTGAAGATCTTCTAGGGTACAATGAAGCTCCTCAATCAATTCGTAGTATGCCACATTATGGGACACAGCTCGATCAAGTAAATCTTTCAGGTACCGATAATCCTCAACTGCTTGCTCTAAAGCATCATGGCCAAGAATGTCGGCAATTTCTGATACACTCAGGTCTGTATGACCAGCCTTATAATATTCACGGCATTGCTGCATCAGCTTTGTATCATGGGCAGATATCAGTTCCATTCTAGCCATAAACTAATAAAGAGGATAAGGCAAGAGTTAATAAATAAAAACAGACAGAGCATCAACAATATAGAGGAACAAAAAGATGTGATTTTATTACATCATCAACAAGATTACATCATTTGGAATACAGAAGTACAAGTAAGAAGAAAAATAGAAAGATAGTACCGAACAACTTCACACCTTTTCCTTGTCTCCCAAGACTTTCTCGGAAACCTGGGACGAGGAGCTTGGTTGCTCGGTGGGAACACTAATTTGATTAGTAGAAGCTGGGACTTGTTCTGGAGGAGTAGGCAAGGAAGAAATCTCCTCGGTGGCTGTCTGGTTGGGTGGTGGAACAAGGACTTGATCACCCACTGTCATTGAAGATTCTTCAGATGCAGCTTCGTCCTCATCTTCGTCTTCAATAACTGGAGGAGGACCAGGGAGATGTTGTTGAAATAGCTCGAAATCCTCGCTCACCTTCAGTTCCTCTAAGGCAGCAACCCAACCATCATGGAAGTATTTCAAACTTCCATACTTTACCTGGGTCATCATCGCTGCTACCCCCTGTCCCATCCTTTATCCCAACCAGTTCGGAAGGACTTCTTCACAGCTGTTTTTCTCTTCATTTTTTCCTTGGAGAGCTTCACGAACACAAGATTCTCGGTGGCCTTCAATTTGGTCTCCACCTCCGCCTTCTGACGATTTACTTCTCGCAGGAGGGTCAGCTCTTCTTCAGTTGATTTCAATTTATTCTCAAGCTCCCCAAAGCCTGAAAGTTTCTCGGCATAATCTTTATTCTCTCTCTCCAAGTCCTTCACCTTATTACCCAGTTGCACTTTCTCTGCATCAGACGCAACTAACTTCTTCTCCCATTCAATTTTATCCTCGTCATACTTCTGACGGGATTCACTCACAGATTTGATAGCTTTCTCCAGTGCTCCTTCCACAGTGGACGAGGAGCAAGAAGCTTTGATCGCTTCATCCTTTTTAAGGATTATATTGAAACAACTCGTCAACTGTAATCAGAAAAGGGAAACGACATCAGAAACAAATATGGGAAATAACAAAGGAAAATATGAAAAACTCAGAGTATAGATACTTACTGAAGCAAGATGACGAGCAGCCAGAGAAGTAACCATATCCCGAGTAAGGTCTTCTTCAGTACCTTGCACCTCGGGAATGGGCGAAAACTTGCCTCGGTGCCTTTTCAACAACCTCAACCAAAGAAGAACTTTTGGTTGGTGAGATAGTGATTACTTCAACAGGTGCATCCTTCTGCACAGGAGCCACTGGGGGCTTCTTGACAGCCTTTTGAGAAGCAACAGGAGGGGTGGCATCTTTATTCTTTGTCCCTTTTTGGACATTAACCTTATTTTTCTTCCCATCTCCAGCAGAGGAAGTCTCCTCGAAAAGAGCGGGAACTCTTCTTTTGCCCATTTTTTGGCTCAAAGGAATATGAGATTCTGGATCAGAGTCTTCAGGAATTTGCACTGGATCACTGATGCTGACCACAGGACGAGCAGTAAAGGACGACGTATAGCTCCTATACTGCAACAAGTATGAAGCAGACCTGATGTGCTCGTCTGTAATTTTCTGATGCAAACTCCATATATGTTTCAATTGCCTTATATTAACTTCTGATTCTTTGGGAGTTTTTCTCTTGCTGTCAACTGCAAACAAAAATAAATTGAAACGTCAATCATGCATTTATTCAAACATGATGAAATCATAATTTAAAAAATAAAATAAAATGAAAATAACCTATCCCATTGCCATATGGGGGCATTTGGGACCTTCATACACGTCGTCTCCGACTGAAGGAGCATGTTGCCAATTTTTGAAAACTAATCCATGTTCAAAATAATCCCTGTTAGCATCAGGGAGGTTGACTACTAAAGCCCTATTCAAAAATCTGGTTTTTAAATAATAAATATTATCTAAAACATCCCATCTATAGCAATACATAATCTCAGGAATTCCTATACGAGTTCCATGAGTTTGATTTAACTTATGCACCCCATTAACTATTCTCCATGTATTGGGGGCTACTTTTGCAGGAACAACATCGAAATGTTGACAGAATTCTAAGCATAAAGGGTTAGGTGGAAAAGAAAATCCACACTCAGCAATAAAGAGGCTGGGGAACCAATGTCCCTCAGCCAAACGAAAATAGTCAAAGGGCTCAGGAAGACTCTCTAAAGTTACCCAAGACGGAATGGAATAATCAGAACGGAATTTTTCAACAGATTCAATAATATAAACCATGATGAATAAAAGGAGAAAGAAGAGGATCTTATAGGAAGAATGGAGATCTGTTGACAACGAACGAAAACAAGGATGAACGCACAAGAGAAAGAAAAGCTATGGAGAATTCGAAAGCAAGAAAATTGGAAAAGGTAGAGGACGGTATGATTGCTTGGGAAGTTTAAATACTGTGCCTGGGGAAATGGCGAAAGAAATGATTACAAAGAGAAACTATTGAGCTCCCGGCGGCTAAAAGGACAAAAAGTGCACGAAGATCGAAGCGTTTATGAAAAGGCAAAAAGGCGGATTTTGCGAATTTGGAAGGAAGTTCAAACACAAAGAAAATGCTCCTAAAACCCAGGGAAGTCATTTAATATTGCCATATACCGAGAAAGAATGTTCCATACTCCTCAAAGTTCGAAATATGAAACATTGGGGGCTTCTGTTGATACCAAAATTAGTACGCTGATGTGGACGAATAATAAGAAGACACGTGTCAATCTACATGGCACAATAGCAACGAGGAAGATTGTTTCCCCGACCAGCATACTCACTCCGAGGAACACCACCCTCCGAGGAACTTTTGGACGACGAGCAACTAAGGCGGTTCGAGCTGCACCTCGACCACAGCATTAATTGCCAGATAATCAACAGTTCAACTATTCATTGAATGCTTATCATCTTGACGCGCACGTTTGAAGAACATTAAATGAATTACCCTTTCATATGTGTATCATTTAATGTAACACCCTTTCATGTACAACCTAAGGGCTATAAATACCTTGTATCACCCTCATCCAAGGGGGATCCGGAATTTCTTGGTATCACTTGTAATCGAGAATTCATAGACACTCAGCAATAACATAACAGTGGATGTAGGCCATTCTTACAAGGCTGAACCACTTTAAAAATCTTTGTCTCATTTATTTATTTGTGATTGAATAATTAGAGTAATCTAATTTTTTACATCAACAGAGACTATCGATTTTTTTTTCGAGTTTTTGAAATCAATCCGAGTTTATGATTAACTCAATGTTCTTTTCAGCATTTTAATAAGTCGTTGATGATCTCGATTTTTTGTTTTGATCGGTTATGGGAAATGTGTGAGATATTATTGTCTTGAATAACGTGCACTAAAATATCTCTAAACTAAATTAATCTCGAGACGCATATAGTAAAACAACTCGCATTTGGACAATTAAGTAGGCCATCATTTGTTACCCAAAAATATTGGCCATAAAAAGTTGTGAAAAATCATCCCTTTTGTAACCCAAATTTGAGCCGAATAATTTTTCCTTTCGTTTGACAATCCGAAAAACCCAAATATCCCAGAATTGTGAAAAATAGAAAAAGTCAGAATTTAAGTCCGAAAAGTGCAACAAAAAGGGGCAAGAAAAAAATAGAAGAATACTCAACAAAAATAGCAAGAAAAGAAAAGTGTGAAAAATAGAAAACGAAGAGAAAATGAATAATAGCCCAGAAAAGCATTCACGAACATCATAAGAAAATTTTCCAATTCTAGATTTCCCAACCATTTCCATGTTACCCAATTACACTTTAAACCCAAGAAAGTCCTAACCGAGTTCGAATTGCGAAATTGTCTACTACGTGGAGAGCTAAGGCACAAAAGATATTAAAAGAGATTACATGGCGTGAAAAAGAGATGATGTTTTCCGTTTCCCTATGACCATATTCCGATGAAAAGATTTTTCACCCAAAAATTTTCTTTTTTTAATTTGTGTGCGTGACTTTGCGTCCATTATATTTACTCTTTATATCATGCATACCGAGAGAATAGCCACACTTCCGAGTGATTCGTTTGTGAGTGTATTCGGTGAGATTTTAAAATCAAAACGAATCTTCAGAAAGTAACGAAGTGATCAATCGGTGGAAGTAAGCGGTTTAATTTTTGGCTCCGCACACACACACTATGACTTGAGACTTGTGAATATGATTTTAAGGTGACCATTTTTGGGGAGTTTAAATTGTACAATTTTTAAGTACTTTGATTTTTCTTTGAGTCAATAATGAATTTTGTGGGTATATTCACTGCAAACCCTCACGAGACACCACTCATCCTACTAGGGTAACCTAGGGATTTAACGGCTTGTTGCATACGCTAAATGCAATCGCTTGCCCGCAAAAGAGGTATTCTATCCCAATAAAGTTTTTGAAGGGTCCTTAACTCATGCTCTTATGATTTTACATTGCTCGGGACGCCCAAAGTTCTAAATTATGGGGGTTTGATTAGGCATAAATTCTTCATATAACCCCTTAATTTCGGTATTTTTATGATCCCGTGCATTGTAAATAGCTTGGATTTATCTCATATTTATGCTACTAACCCTTTTTGGCAAGTATTTCATATTTTGTGTATCTTTTATGTGTTTTACAGGTATTTCATGCGAATTAGTGCGAAAGAGAACTCAAAATAGTGAAAGAAAGCAAGAAATGGGGAGTTCAAGGGCATTTTCATAATTTTACAACCATATTACAGAGGTGGGGCCAACTGCAAAGTTGAAGAACTTTCAATTATAAGAACACAAGAAAAAACGGCACTTCAATCGGAGGTACGGTGAAGAAGTTATGGTCATTTGAAGATGTGAGAAGTCAAGATAAAAAGTTCTGCCAGAATCTCAAGGGAGATTCAGACCTATTAAAATAAAAGGATCCGGACCGCTTATTTAGCCACGCTCAAAATCCGTTACAAATTTAGTCACGCTTTCATTGTATGAGAAATCGGCAGATACATGAATTTTATTTTGTCCTTATCGTTTACCCAAAAGAGTTTTATATTTTGGAGACTCTTCTAAACGAACTCTAGCGTATATATTTAGTCTATTGGACTCTTTTTATTCATATTTCATTGATGTAAAAGCTCCATAACAAGTAGGAACATCTAGGAGAAGAATTTACATATTTTGCACATTTAATTCAAGAGCTTTTCCTATTTTTCTTCAACCTTTGATTTCTTCTTGCATGTTCTTGATCTTCAATCTTGGTAACGTTTATTTCCAGCACTTTTATTATTATTTCTCATGTTTAATCTCTCTTTCCAAGCAATTATGAGTTGATGGAACATGTTTTCACTAATTTCACCATGTTAGGCTAGACTTTTAAGGGTATGGATGCATGAACCCAACCCGACGTGGTTTGCATGGGTATAAAATTAGTTCTCTAAATTTAATAATTGATTAGATCGTGTAGTGATCACAACCGTTATAAGACTTTTGATCTCGTTTTCCCTAGATAACTGGGATGCTTATGAGTGCAACGAGCGTGCAGCTAATATGACACTGCTTTACTTGTCCTTTGCTTACATACTGTGCGGGCTACGATCCCTCATATGTGGAATACTTGGGAGTACTAAAGACCGAGTTTGATCAATTAATTAATTTACGACTAGTTTTGTACTTGGCATATACACTAGGGTTTGGGGGATTGTATTCCCATCATGTTTTCCCTTCATTCTTATTAAGTCATTCTTAGTTAGTTAATTTTGCTCACATAGTTAATGCAGTAGTTTAATTTAGTGTGCATTTAGTTAATTAGTTATTTCTCATCTCAATCATCTTTTTATTTCCTTTTAGAGTCAAGTTAGGGTTAATAGTCTTACCTTTATCGTTATGTTTACTCATCCTAGTTCCCTGAGGACTCGATACCCAGACTACCCACTATACTCCGCAAGAGTGTAGTTAAAGTTTAGGTTTTTGTATTGCGGTTGGAAGCCGATAACAATGACTAGCATATTTACATGGACGGTCGGTTGTCCCACCTCCACCACCTCCTCAATACCAAAAAGCACCACCACCTCTAGCTCCATATGCAGCTCCACCACGGAGGAACCTCGAGGAAATAATGAACCAATTCATAAATTCTCAAGGTGCAAACAATGCTAGATATGAACGCATGTTCGCCGAAATAAATGCGAATATCTCCAAGTTGCAATTCGCATTGAGCATCCAAGAGAAGGGAAAGTTTCCTGCCTAAGGCCAAAGACCTCCCCAAGGTCAACCTAGTGTTAGATCCACCTCTACAGAACATCAGGAGCAATGCCAAGCTATAACCACTCTTCGTAGTGGGAGAGTGGTTGATTTATCACCTCTTCCACACGACATTTCAAAAGACAAGGAGAATTCGCCCGACACGAAAGAGGCCGAAAATATCTCCTTGAACGAGTGTGAAAATGAAAACACTAGTGAGCCCGAGGTAGTTGTAAAACCTCCCTCCGTCGCACCATTTTCTCAAAGATTGGTTCCTGCACATAAAATGACTATTAGTGATGGAGTGCTAGAAGTCCTTAAGAACGTGAAGTTGAACTTACCATTCCTCGATGCAATAAGGCAAATTTCAGCCCATGCAAAAGTCATAAAAGACTTACTGACAGTCAAGAAGAGGATGAAGGTAAAGAAAAATGTGTTTCTTGCATAGAACATGAGCTCAGTCCTTCTTAATGATCTCCCACCTAAAAACAAAGATATCGGTGCACCCATTATTTCCTGCACCATTGGAGAAAACAAATTCGAAAAGGCCCTACTCGATTTGGGGGCGAGTGTCAATATCCTCCCCTATTCGATTTATAGGAAACTTGATCTGGGTGATCTTAAGCCCACAAGGATCACTTTCCAGTTAGCGGATAGAACCGTGAAGATGACAAGGGGTATAGTTGAGGACCTCATAGTCCAAGTGGACACTTTCTACTTCCCAATAGATTTTGTCATTTAGGACACGGATCCCTCCTTCGCCTAGAAAAATAATGTTCCCATCATCCTTGGACGTCCATTCTTAGCTACGGCTAACGCAGTGATCAATACTAGAAATGGGCAGATGCAACCCACTTTTGGGAATATGACTTTAGAAACGAACATCTTCAACATAGACCAACAAACAGGGGAAGAAGACAATCTTCACGAGGTGAGCCTAATTGAGGAGATCGTAGAAGAACATTTTGAGAAAAATTACTGTAAAGACGTTTTAGAAGATTGTCTAGCTTCTAGTCATGAGAGCGAGGGAGGTTACATCGAGTTTGAGAGGGAGATAGAGGAGTTGAGAGGCTTACTCAATGAGAGAGCGTCAAACGAGGACACGAGATATGTTAATTGGGTTACTCAAAAGTTCTTTTGGTTGGTGTATAGCTGATCTAAAGGGGATAAGCCCTCTAATTTGCACCGATAAGATTCACCTCGAGGACGATGTAAGGCCCTAAAGAGAAATGCAAAGACGACTAAACCCCACAATAAAAGATGTGGTGAGGACTGAAATCATAAAATTATTGGATGTCGGGATTAGCTACCCAATCTCGGATAGCAAGTGGGTGAGCCCCATTTAAGTTGTCCCGAAGAAGTCAGGTATGACAGTGATTAAAAATGCGAAGGGAGAGCTAGTTCCCCAACATACCACTACTGGGTGGCGCATTTTCATTGATTACCGGAAACTCAATGCGAGAACTAGGAAATACCATTTCCCCTTACCATTTATCGATCAAATGCTTGAAAGAGTAGCGGTCCACCCTTATTATCGCTTCTTGGATGATTATTTCGGATATAACCAAATTGAGGTAGATGTACTTGGTCGAGAGAAAACAACCTTCACTTGCCCCTTTGGAATGTTTTCCTACAAACGTATGCCATTTGGCTTGTGTAATGCACCGACGACCTTTCAAAGGTGCATGTTGAGCTTATTCAGTGACATTGTTGAGAGAGGTCTATAGGTGTTTATGGACGACTTTAGTGTTTTTGGCACCTCGTTCGACCTATGTTTAGCCAATCTTGAGAAAGTATTAGCCCGATGTGTGGAAAAGAACTTAGTGCTAAATTGGGAAAAATGCCATTTCATGGTAACTGAGGGAATAGTTCTTGGCCACATCGTGTCATCCAAAGGGATCGAGCTTGATAGAGAAAAAATAGATGTTATAGTTGACCTATCCCCACCTAAATCGCTAAAATACTTGCGCTCTTTCTTGGGCCACGCGGGGTTTTATAGAAGGTTCATTAAGGACTTTAGCGCCATCGCTAGACCCTTAAGAAACCTCCTTATGAAGGACACCCCATTCGGGTGGACGGAAGCATGCCAAAGTGCTTTTGAAAAACTGAAAAACATGCTTGTGTCCGCTCCCATCATGCAAGCTCTGGATTGGTCCTTACCATTCAAGCTTATGTGTGATGCTAGCGATTATGCGATAGGGGTTGTTTTGGGCCAAAGAAAAGACAACAAGGCTCATGTCATCTACTACACTAGCCAGACTCTTACCGAACCACAACTCAATTACTCCACCACGAAGAAGGAATTTCTAGTAGTAGTATTTGCTCTTGACAAGTTTCGGTCCTATCTTATCAGTTCTCCCATCACTTACTTCACCGACCACACAACTTTAAAATATCTCCTTGCAAAGAAAGACGCAAAGTCGCGCCTTATAAGGTGGATCCCACTTCTACAAGAGTTTAATCTCTCCATCAAAGATAAAAAAGGAGTAGAAAACGTCGTCGCCGATCACTTATCATGACTTTCGTCCGACGTACCTAGTGATCCTACACCCATAGACGAATATTTTCCGAATGAGTAACTCTTTAACACCTCTTCTTTGCCCTGGTTTGCGGATATAGTGTACTATCTTGTGACAGGAGCCGTCCCTCCTGATTGGACACCACAAGATAAGAAGAGGTTCATCACTTGGTCGCGCATGTTTTTCTATGACGATCCATTCCTTTTTAAATATTACGCCGACCAAATCATCCGAAGATGCGTACCGGATGATGAAATTTTGAAAGTCATCCAATTCTGTCATTCGGAAGCATGTGGAGGCCATTTTTCCGTGAAAAAGACAGTCGCTAAAATTCTCCAAAGCGGTTTGTACTGGCCCACAATGTTCTGGGATGTAAATAATTTTTACAAATCTTGTGATAGGTGTCAACGGATGGGGGCGATAACCCACGAGACATGATGCCATTAACCCCGATTCTCATCATTGAGGTTTTTGACTGCTGGGGTATTGACTTCATGGGCCCTTTTCCCCCGTCCTTTGGATACCTCTACATCCTAGTCGCGGTATACTATGTGTCTAAGTGGGTGGAAGCTATAGCTACCAAGACTAATGACAATAAAGTGGTGATAAAGTTCTTACACGAACACATACTTTCTTGCTTCGGTGCACCAAAAGCGATAATCAGTGATAATGGCACGCACTTTTGCAACGAGCCATTTGAGAAACTTATGAAAAAGTATAGAGTCGTTGACAAGGTTGGAACAACATATCACCCATAAATGAATGGGCAGGTTGAGTTGGCCAATCGTGAGATAAAAAACATCTATGAGAAAACCGTCATTCCAAACGAAAAGATTAGTCCCTTAGATTGAACGATTCCCAATGGGCTTACCGTACCGCATATAAGAACCCACTCAGAATGTCCCCATTCCGTTTTGTGTATGGAAAACCTTGCCATCTTCCTGTTGATTTGGAGCACAAAGCGTATTGGGACGTCAAGAGGTTAAATTATGATATGGATAAAGCCAGTGAAGCTCGCAAGCTTCAACTGAACGAGTTGGAGGAGATACGCAATTATGCGTATGAAAATGCCAAGATTTCAAAAGAAAGGATGAAACTCGCGCATGATAGGATTATTCAATGGAAAGAGTTTCAACATAACTCCCGGCTTCATCTATTCTCGGGAAAATTATGATCCCATTGGACGGGCCCATTCGTTGTTAAGATCGTATTTCCCCACGGAGCTGTTGAATTGGATGATGCAAAGGGGGGAACACGTTCAAAGTCAATGGCTAACGCCTAAAACCATATTTAGAGGCATGTGTAGAGGATGTCGACACCATTGGACGGGCCAATTGGTTATTAAGACCGTCTATAAGGCAGAGTGAGCTGAAGCTGAGAGGTCGTCGAGGCCCCAAATTCTAAATTATTATTATTTCCTTGTTATGTAAACTCGATGCGGAAGTGGTGTGATGGTTCAACTTTAAAACAACAAATTTTAATTTCTTAAAACAAATTAAAATTAAACCAAGTGAAGTAAAATTAATCAATTAATATATTCACTTAAACCAAGTTAATTAAATCCAAGTCCTAGAATTTGCCTAAGACATAATTATCAATATTCCAAAGTTAGGCGAAACCAATTTTAGGAAAAGACTTGAATTAAATAAACTTTACCCAATATTTAGTTTAGCACCAAATTAAATGAGTGTGATAATTTAAACCAAATTTTATCTTGAATTATTCTAAGCATGCGTTCTACGTTATTTTGCAAGATAAAATAAATCAATCACACTACGCCGCGATGTACGAGGAAAAACCCAAGACGAAAAACAACCTCGGACGACCCTAGCCACAAATCCACTAGATACGGAATTATAAGTACAAGACAGAAAGGCTTACAACGCACGACTCGATCCCTCTCAAGTTTCGACGCTTATTCTTGTAGACACCTCTTCCTAGCGGATAACCTTGGAACACCACCGCGGTCTCGGAATCCACCGATAGGACTTTATATGGCCACCGTCACACATACATGGAGCCTTTCTCCAAGTGGGTAGAATCGCAACAAAACGTCTTCTTCTTTGATGGATGTAGAAGCAAACCAAAACTTCTCTTTGAAACGGAAGAGATAAATCGGTGCCAAACTCCAAGCAATTGATATGTATATATGTGAACTTGGATAAACAATATGGGTGAAATATTTTCTCTTTAAAAATAGCACTCAAAACTTGAACATTTTCCTCAAACAATTTTAGCTCTCAAACTCTCTCTAAGAGATGGAATGGAATGGAAAAGTTAGATTGGAAAAATGGTTTCCCGCACATACATATTCAGCAAAAAGATAGTGGGGTAAACTAGTGGGAAAATGGGTAAAAACTGCCAAAAAACTGCCATTTAACTGTTCTCGCCAAATCTCGTTCGAACGAAATCTCGTTCGAATGAGATTTGTAACGAAGTTACAGAATGTTTAAAGAGGGAACTCGTTAGAAGTCTCGTTGGATATCTCGTTCGAACACAGGTTCGTTCGAACGACATATCGAACGACATATCGAACGACATTCCACTGGCCTAATATGGGAACTCGTTGGCAGGTTCTTTCGAACGACTTTTTCGTTCGAACGATAATCTCATTCGAACGACTCTATCGAACGAAAAACCAGAAAGTTTGAATATTCTTGTTTAAGCCCAGAAAACTTTATAAACATTTATTTAAATTTTTAATTAATTCTTTCTTAAAACAAAATGCAGTTTTTATAAAACCTAACACCCAATAAACATCTTCCAAGCTCCTATATATATATAATATTGCATTCATACCTTGGGAGCATGGAACTATGGTTGATGACGTAGAAACGAGGCACGCAAACTGGCATATTTGATGAAGCTTTATACTCTTTGCCGCTACATCTTCAACAAACACTTCATAGGCTTGAGAATATTACAATTAAATACTATCCTATGAATAAATATTTTTGTCCGGAATTGAGCCAAAACTATATATGGACTCAATTGGAAATTTGTGTCCTTACAAATCTCCCCCTTTGGCTATTCCGGGACAAAAACCAAACAAAAATCCTAAAGGGCCGTCAAGCTCACTAGACTCAAAACATAACCCGCCCAAACTTGACTCAACTCAAGGATCAAAGGCTTTGCCATTGAATGTTGCCGCTTTAGAATAATTCCTGCACACTTAAGCAAACTATCAAACGCATAGGGAATATCAAAGTATTAAATGCAATTAAAATAAATACTCCCCCACAATTAATTCTCCCCCTTTTTGTTCAGGAATAGGCAAAGGATATAGAACTAATAAACACAGTGAAGCTTAAAGTGATAAGACATGAAAACAAATGAGCAACAAAAGCATAACTAATCCATTATAGATACTAAAAATGAAGTATAAGCATAGAAGGACTAGAAAGCAAGGCAAAGACAAGCAAATATATATATATATAAACTAGAAATATACCAATGAAGCATTTGCATATATATATATATATAGATATAAACACACACATGACACAAAAAAAAATAATAAGTTTGCACACTCGTATGGCAAAAATGTGTCATATGGAAACGTAAGTGTAGGGGTGTGAACTAGCAACAATTAAATTTAGACCCAAACACTTAATAAACATTCACGGAGTTCTCATTTGATTGCAAACTTTATCACATTTAAATATAACCTCATGTGACAATATGAAGATTGAACTCAATGAACAAACATACACAATGCATACAAGCCTAGCATGATGATGATTCTACAAACCAAATAGAGTCATGACATTAAAGACAACTAGGATAAACGGACATTGTGCAAACCGTTGATATACCATCCAATTCTCCCTCAATAAGCATATATATTCTTTTATTTTTGAATGAATATATCAAACAAACATAGGCCTTGGCAATTGTTTTCTTTTTAATGCCAAATATTATGTTTTTAGGCCTTTGGATCACGTATTTATTTTAGATCCAATAAACGGTGGCTTACTATCGCAAATGATTTAATTCATCCTTTCGGAGCCCTTCCCCGTGCACATTTAGATATATAATTTTTTTATCTCACAACGCTCACGTGCGACGGATTTTGACATGCACTAGTCCTCCTAGGTCATAGATATGTAGATGACTAGATTGGTAGGAGAACACCTCAAAAATCTCAAATATAACATGTGACATTAAGATTTCAAAAGAGCTCGCGCATGTGTGAAAAGAGGCATATAAAAATAGAATCCATTTAAACAATACAAAATCCAACTACTCCATATAAAACATGGTAAAGAACATTTTAAGGATTGAAAATCTAAACCAAAAGTTCTAGCCACGTGGGAGTGTAAGAGATGGGATTCAAACACAAATATATGCCACATAAAGTGTGTCAAACAAAAATACACACAAAAAAAAATCTTTTTGAATTTTTAACATTTTTAATCAAAAATAAATATTTACTCAAAAGGACAAACAAAAATCATTTGTATTTTTCATTAATCTCAAATGAAACAGATAAAACACAAATGATAAACAAAAATCTTTTTATATTATTCAGTTAATTCAAACAAAAAATATAATAGAAAAAGATAAACAGGTCATAATTTCTAGCATATGATATGAAATGAGGCAATGACTAGAAAATGACTAAACATGCATACATCTAGCAATAATATATAATATGAAGCACAAAAATCTAGAGTATGCATAAAACACTAACACATTCAACCTTTAAATTTAGCAAGGGAGGTTTCATGTGATAGTAAATGAGAATCAACAAATCTTGTATCTAGCGCATTTAATAATGATTTCCTAACCCATATAGATTTATATTTAATATGATGGGGATTAGGAAATAATGAAATGCTAGATAAAGATTTCTTTGGACTTCTTTTAAGATCAAAACAAAATGACCTAAGGTGACCTTTCCTACCACAATGCAAGCATGTGTAAACACGAGGAATGTTACCTAAGGTGTGACCCTTTTTAAAGACCTTGGACAAAGTTGACCCTCTAAAACAAACAATGGTTTTAGCTTTAGCAATGGAAGAATTTGAGCATGATGTGCTAGAACCATTAGAACTACTACTAGAGTCTTGAGAATCATTTTTCAATTTTAAAATTTCGGACTCAAGTAATAAATTAGACTCCTCAAAATTATGGGACTCCTTCTTTAAATTTTCAATAATTCCTAGAAGGTTAAAACGCTCTCCCTCAATATGAGCAAACTTGTCCCTAAGAGTCTTTTCACGATTTTCACTCTCTTTCTTGGACTTTTCTAAAATATCAAAATTTGAATGTAAGTCCATGAGCTTTTCACGAAAAATATCTTTTTGAGATAAGGAGATTTGCAAAGACTCAATGTGAGCTTTAAAACAAGAATTTTCATTTTCAAGAAATTTAATTCTTTTTACAAATCTCAAATTTAATTCCTTTAAATTTTCGTTACATTTGTTAAGCCCATTTAATTCCTCTCGAAAATCAAAAATTTTATTTTCATTAAAATTGGACAAATTTTCATTAAGACGTCACATTGAGAGAAAAAAATTATGAGAGTGATAAAAAATTGAACCACCTAAAAAGGTAAGGAAATACAAAAAGCCGAAAAATGGATCTTTAACGCGATAACTTAGCGCTCCGGCTCTGATACCACTTGTTGGTGGTCGAGGCCCCAAATTCTAAAATATTATTATTTCCTTGTTATGTAAACTCGATGCGGAAGCGGTGTGATGGTTCAACTTTAAAACAACAAATTTTAATTTCTTAAAACAAATTAAAATTAAACCAAGTGAAGTAAAATTAATCAATTAATATATTCACTTAAACCAAGTTAATTAAATCCAAGTCCTAGAATTTGCCTAAGACATAATTATCAATATTCCAAAGTTAGGCGAAACCAATTTTAGGAAAAGACTTGAATTAAATAAACTTTACCCAATATTTAGTTTAGCACCAAATTAAATGAGTGTGATAATTTAAACCAAATTTTATCTTGAATTATTCTAAGCATGCGTTCTACGTTATTTTGCAAGATAAAATAAATCAATCACACTACGCCGCGATGTACGAGGAAAAACCCAAGACGGGAAACAACCTCGGACGGCCCTAGCCACAAATCCACTAGATATGGAATTACAAGTACAAGACAGAAAGGCTTACAACGCACGACTCGATCCCTCTCAAGCCTCGACGCTTCTTCTTGTAGATACCTCTTCCTAGCGGATAACCTTGGAACACCATCGCGGTCTCAGAATCCACCGATAGGACTTTATATGGTCACCGTCACACATACATGGAGCCTTTCTCCAAGTGGGTAGAATCGCAACAAAACGTCTTCTTCTTTGATGGATGTAGAAGCAAACCAAAACTTCTCTTTGAAACGGAAGAGATAAATCGGTGCCAAACTCCAAGCAATTGATATGTATATATGTGAACTTGGATAAACAATATGGGTGAAATATTTTCTCTTGAAAAATAGCACTCAAAACTTGAACATTTTCCTCAAACAATTTTAGCTCTCAAACTCTCTCTAAGAGATGGAATGGAATGGAAAAGTTAGATTGGAAAAATGGTTTCCCGCACATACATATTCAGCAAAAAGATAGTGGGGTAAACTAGTGGGAAAATGGGTAAAAACTGCGAAAAAAACTGCCATTTAACTGTTCCCGCCAAATCTCGTTCGAATGACAATTTCGTTCGAACGAAATCTCGTTCGAATGAGATTTGTAACGAAGTTACAGAATGTTTAAAGAGGGAACTCGTTAGAAGTCTCGTTGGATATCTCGTTCGAACACAAGTTCGTTCGAACGACATATCGAACGACATTCCACTGGCCTAATATGGGAACTCGTTGGCAGGTTCTTTCGAACGACTTTTTCGTTCGAACGATAATCTCGTTCGAACGACTCTATCGAACGAAAAACCAGAAAGTTTGAATATTCTTGTTTAAGCCCAGAAAACTTTATAAACATTTATTTAAAGTTTTAATTAATTCTTTCTTAAAACAAAATGCAGTTTTTATAAAACCTAACACCCAATAAACATCTTCCAAGCTCCTATATATATAATATTGCATTCATACCTTGGGAGCATGGAACTATGGTTGATGACGTAGAAACGAGGCACGCAAACCGACATATTTGATGAAGCTTTATACTCTTTGCTGCTACATCTTCAACAAACACTTCATAGGCTTGAGAATATTACAATTAAATACTATCCTATGAATAAATGTTTTTGTCCGGAATTGAGCCAAAACTATATATGGACTCAATTGGAAATTTGTGTCCTTACACATATGGGGTGATTATTGTGTACAATAGTTAGGTGTCAATTAGGATATGATAGTTAGGTTCACTATTTGGGTGTCGAGTGAATTCGTAGGTAGGAAACACACACATTGAGACCATCTCGGGATTCAAAAATGGGGATTGAGCATAAATCAGGGTCAAGATTGAGTTGAAAGTTAGTGGGAGAGCCTTTATTGAACATGAGAGAGTCAGAATTGCAACAGAGAGGAGTTCTATCACCAAAACACATGCGATCTAGACCGCCCCTGGGCACCCTGTTCGGACCGCCTTCGAAGAAAATCAAAATAAAAATCAACACGACGATCCGGACCGCCCCTGGTTTTTCTTCTGCTATTCCCCAGGTGTAACCCCCCTCCCCAATCCACTTATTTTCCTATAATTCGTCCCTTCTCAACCTTTTCCTCCCAAAATCCATTGTCTCTTTCCTCCTTCTCTTTTCCCTCCAAATCCCTTCCTCCCCTCTTCCCCACCTACCTATAAATACAAGCCCTAACCCCCCACATTCTTCCCACACCTTTCTCCCTCAAGTTATTTACCCTTTTTCCTCTCTCAAATACTTGTTCCCACTAACTTCCACACTCCATGGCTGACTATGACCGCCCCTCAAAATATAACTCCGTTGACTTCGTCGGTAACAACCCATACAGCTACCGCTCTGAGGAAGAATCGCGATAGTGCGAGGCTTTCTTTGGTCCCGCACGTAACCTCCAAATTGAGCGGACCATCAATTGGGCGGAGCTGCCCAATTCCGTCACTACCCTCTTTATGCCTAGGGGTTGGCGCCTCTTCCTTTTTGAACCCTACAACAAAGTATGGGTAGAGGAGGTCCGAGAGTTTTATGGCACACTAGTCCGCACTAGGGACTTCATCGCTGAAGCCCGTGTGCGAGGCCAACACATCCCATTTTCAATCCAAACTCTTGTTGAGAAGCTCGCTAAAAAAGATGTCCCCCATCTCTCTAGTTATGTCAATCCCAACATGTCCCCGCCACTTAAAATAAACGTCCTCATTGAACGTTTAGCACCCGAGTTCGATCCCCGGCAACGGCGCCAAAAACTTGACCCGACCACAAATATGTCTTGTGTGCGTGCTATTTAGGCTCAAGTGCAAGCCTGTTGCTCAAGTAATAATCCGATTAGTAGGGTATCGATCCTCAGGGAAAAAAGACGAACTAAGTCGTAACAACATTGGAAAGACGAGGGTAACCTAACTTTGACTCTAAAAAGAAGGAAAATATGATTTGGGTTGTGAAACGATTACGCCTAGATGCAATTTTGAAAATGATAAATTATCGAAACTATGAATAAATGAAGTGAAATTACTCTAATTAACTAAAGAACTAATGACGAAAAGTTTTACTACTGAAATATGAAATGAGAACAATAGGTCGGGTTACAATCCCCCACACCCTAGTAATTCACTTCGTAGGATACTAGTGTCAAAATTAAAACTTTAAATGAACTCGGCCTTTAGTTCTCCTAAGTATTAACAATATGAGGGATCGTAGCCTGCCCAGTATGTAAGCAAATGACGATTTAAAACCTGGCCTTTAATACTCCTAAGTATTACACATATGAGGGATCGTAGCCCGCACAATATGTAAGCAAAGGATAAATTAAAGCAGTATCGTATTAACCAATACCCGCGTCCCTTTCTTAAGCATCCCGATTACCTAGGGCAAACGAGATCAAAAGTCTACAACGGTCGTACCAGTTATACGACACGATTCACTTAAGATTTTAAATCAAACTCCTATTTCCACTATTATGACTTACACCGTGTGGGGTAAGAAATTTTTAGATTCAGAACTAGCAATTAACCTAATGAGCAATCGAAATTAAAGGAAAAGATGTTTTTTGAATTGCAAAAATTGAAAGCTTGAATCTTTACAACAATGCTTCTTATTGAAAACTAGGGTTTTTAACTACAAAAACCCTCTACTCCTACTTAGAGAACTAAAAAATCGAACTCCCTATATTAGGGAACTAATCTGAATAAATAATCATGAAAATTACAAGAGTTTTACTTCCTTCCATCTCTGAGAACGAATATTAAAATTTGAAGAAATCCAATGCGGTCCGGATTGATCGGGATAGGCAGTCCGGATCGGCCCCTATTTTGGTCCTGCGTTCCTTGATTGAGTCGGTCCAGATCCTTTATTGGGAAAAGGTCCGGATCGCACCCCTTTTCCTTATAACGATTATTTCACCCGTGTTGTCCGGATCGGTTGCCCAAGGACGGTCCAGATCGCTTGGCCTTTCCATCGAGAGACTTGTTTAGGAGACCGGTTCGGATCCTTTTCTTAGAAAAAGGTCCGGATTGCCTTGTATTTCTATACAGGGATCTTTCTCTTTTTTTTTCGGTAATTAAATATGTAGTAGAAACAAAGGAACCCATATACATCAACCCGCAGGCAAGGAGTCATCTAGAAACATGCTTCTAGGACCAACAAAATAACCAATCAATTAAACAAAAGAGAATAACCCCCATAAGTTACAAGTCATCCAGTTGGTGTAGGATCTTTTGACTTTTTTCCACCTACTTGTCTTGCCCTGCACCAACTCCTCAATATTTCTAATCAACTTATTGCCAAATGAAGAACCTTTGTTGTGGAGTCTACTGTTCCTCTCTAGCCAAAGGCAGTACGTGGTAGCAGAGAAGGACGTGGTCTTAATTTTGGAATTGAGGTTCTTCCCTTTAGCCGCCACAGTGGCTCTTCTTCTCTCCATATCCCAGATCTCCAGAGTTCTATAATCTTGATTATGAAAAAGAACCTCATCCCAAACCATCTTGGAGAAGGGGCACTCATTCATGATGTGCTTGATCGTCTCCATCCCAGAGTTGCAGCGCATGCATATGTTGTTGTCAATAAGACCCCAATCAAAGAGCTTGTCTTTAGTCACAAGGGCCTTTCTACAAACAAGCCAGAGAATGAAGGAACATTTAGGAATGCAAACCTTATTCCAGACCAGACCATGCCAAAGAGAATCATTCCCCCTAGGACAAATGGCATTATAAGTAGAAGCTATAGTGAAATTCCCATAGCTGTGGGGAATTCACTTTACACTATCAGTCAAAAGAGGATTGATAGGAGGCAGGGGAGAAGACTTGATATCATTCAGCTCCCAAGTGTTAGTTGCAGGCCATTTCCAGTTGAAACCATTAATGAAGTCAGAAACCTTGTCTTTAGAATTACTAGATGCATCATAGATGGTTCTATCCCCAAATAAAGGTTGAAGAGGACCTAACTGGTGCCAATTATCATGCCACATGAAGGTGTTCCTACCATTACCTATAGTAGCCTTAATCAAAGGTCTGTAGTCCTCTCTAGCTTTTAGAATCTTCCTCCAGCTCCACGAAGAGTCTTGGGGAATGTTGATGGCCCATATACTTCTACCTTTAATCTTGTAAGTATGACACCACTTGACCCAACGTCTATCCTTTTTCATGAATAGGTTCCATAGGTTCTTCATAATAGCTGCCTTGTTACACTGACTCAGACTTTTGATGCCCAAACCCCCTTACTTCTTTGGTTTACAAACCTCA
Source organism: Sambucus nigra (assembly GCA_949130495.1). Taxonomy (NCBI): domain Eukaryota; kingdom Viridiplantae; phylum Streptophyta; class Magnoliopsida; order Dipsacales; family Adoxaceae; genus Sambucus; species Sambucus nigra. Next base: position 213,524,123 of record OX422208.1, on the reverse strand, counting down.
TCCCAAGCCACTTTTGCACCACTGTGTTTGAGCTCAGGCCCAGTCCAAATGAAGTCTCTAATGCATTGCTCTATAGCCTTCACCACACTATTAGGAAGGATTAAGATGGAAGCCCAATAGATCTGGGAACTGAACATGACTGAAATAGCTAGCTGCAATCTCCCAGCATAACTAAGGAATCTGGTTGTCCAACTCTTGACCTTGTTAGTAATTTTGTCAATAAGATCAATACAATCCAAGTGCTTGAGTCTAGTAGATATGAGGGGGACTCCCAAGTATTTGAAAGGAGGTTTTTGGTGGGTGAATCCCAGAGTGGGAGATATAACATTGATGGTAGCATCATAACTCCAGAACAATAAAAGTTACTCTTAGAGAGATTGGTATGTAACCCACTGAAATCAGCAAATTCATCAAGAGCATCCTTAATACACCCAACAGACTGAGTATCACCACTACTAAACACCACCAGGTCATCAACAAAGCACAGATGATTAATGTTGATTTCTTTGCATTTGGGGTGGAAAGTAAAAGCATCCCTGCTCGTGTGTTTATCCAGCGTGCAGGACAGAGCCTCCATAACAATAAGGAAGAGAAAAGGAGAGAGGGGATCCCCTTGTCTCAACCCCCTTTTACCTTCAAAGAACCCATTAAGAGACCCATTCATACTGATAGAGTACCAAACCGAAGAAACACAAGCTTTAATCTAGGATATGAATCTGGGAGGAAAGTTAATTTGGGCCAAAATATCCAGCAAAAAGTCCCAATCGACAGAGTCATAAGCCTTCATGATATCAATTTTAACTGTGCATTTCGGGGTAGTCCCTGTGGTAATTCCTCATAAGTTCTTGAAGCAGAAGGATATTATGTGAAATGGATCTCCCATAGACAAAGGCAACTTGACTATTGTTGATGAAGAGAGGCATAAGAGGTTTAAGTCTTAAGGTGAGGATCTTGGAAATGCACTTGTAAATTGTATTACAGCAGGCAATAGGTCTGAAATCAGCCATAGTGTTTGGGTTGTGAGTTTTGGGAATCAAGGCAAGGTAGGTACAGTTCCACTGTCTGGGCATATAGCTATGGTTAAAGAACTGGTGAGCAGCAGCCACCACTTCATCTCCCACAACATCCCAATTCTTTTTGAAAAACCCTGCACTATAACCATCAGGCCCCAAAGCTTTGTTGGATGCAATGGAAAACATTGTATTTTTAACCTCAAGATCAGTAATAGGGGCAATAAGGGAGTGGCATTGAGAAGGATCAAGCTTTCTCTTCATAAGCATCGGAGGTGTACTGACTCCCCTCCCCTCCCTACCTAGAAGATTGGAAAAGAACCTAATGGCCTCTTCATTAACTTCCTCAACCCCTTCAACAACATCACCTCTTGCATTTTGAATACTTAAAATCTTCCTTCTAGAGGTGTTGGATTTAACTTTGTTATGGAAGAAGTTAGTATTCATGTCACCAAGATGCAGCCAGTTAATTCTAGCATTTTGCCTGAAATAGGCCTCTTCAGCAGCACGAAGGGAATTGTATAGCATAGAACAGTCCTGCTCCTCATGTCTAAGCAATATATTAGACCCATCCAAGTCCAGAGCAGATTGGATGAAATCCAACTTGCCTTTAGTATTTTTCACACGCTCAGAAATATTGGAGTAAAACTTGTGATTAAAGCCTCTAAGAAGAGGTTTGAGTCTTCTGAGCTTTTGCGAGAGCTTGGCCATAGGAAACATAGCACAATCTTCATTCCAAGAGGTTTCAAGAATGGTTTTAAACTCAGAGTGCCTCATCCAGTAATCAAAGAATTTGAAAGGCTTGGGCTTGCTGGTTTGATTAAGGAAGGTAATAACAATGGGGCTATGGTCAGACACCCCTGGGCATAAGTAATTAGCATTAGAAGCAGGAAAGTTTAGACTCCATTGAGGGTTCTGAAACACCCTATCGATTCTAGTTTGGGTGATCTCCATACCCTTATTTTTATTACTCCATGACAACCAGAGACTAGTAGATAACATATCATCCATCAAGATGTCTCCGAGGCAGTTATTGAATTCAGCAGCAGCTCGAGTATCTATCCCCAACCTGCCACGTTTATATTCATTGGTTCTGACAGTGTTAAAATCCCCCAAAATAATCCATTGATTATCAACTTCAAATCCTCGTAAGTTGTTCACCGTAGCTCGGATTATCTCTCCGTTTCTTCCAATGTTCTTTTAATTGAATTCTATTCAACTTTCTAGTTGGCTTCGACTCCGAATGAAGGCTACAAATTTACGAAATAGCCCTTTTACTTTCTTCCTTTGATTTTATTCATTGTTTTTCCAGTTTCTTTCTTCCTCAATACTTCAAATGCCTCCAAAACTCATGAGAAATATACAAAACTAGATGTACTTATTAGGAGGAGTTAGTATCAAAGAAATTCAATAATTACACTCATTTTACATTACTCGAGATACTAAAAATCTCTAAATTAAGTGGCTAAATTCGAAAGAATTTGAGCCTAATCAACGGTTCTAAGAGACGTGAGGGGTATGTGCTGAACTCTTAGTGACTTAGAACTATGCTTCGCCTCCATTTTGTGTGCATTGTGTTAATACAGTTCGAGAGTGATTCTGAACTAATATTTCCCTTAGTATGAGTGATACGGGGACTTGATAGCAGAGTATGCCATCACCATAGATTTTATGTGGGGTGCCGATATTATATATTATATGAGTGATTAATATATATACGTATATATGGGAATCTTTTACTGTACGTATAAGTAGTTAAATATTGAATAAATGCTCCAAATTTTTTAATAAGTATTCGGGAACTTTATAATGGTACTGAGATATATTAAGTAACGTAAGTAATCATGAAGAGATTGATCTCTAAACTAAATATCATAGCCTTGTGACTTCTCGAAATAAAATCATCGGGAGATAAGTTAGATAGACTTATGAGGCATTTAGTCGTACGATAAGGGTGCACACTAGATGAGAGGTGAGAATTCTCAATAGAGTGTTGCGTACTAACATGGTGGTTATATTAGCCGGTAAGCAATTTAAATACTTGCTAAACTATTTTTTAAAAATTGTTTTACACTCGGGCTTTGACCCATTTTCTATCATTTTCTCTCTCTCTTTTGTGTGTGTATATATATATATATATATATATATATATATATATATATATATATATATATATATATATATATATATATATATATGTATATTACAGGTGCTCAGCCACAAGGGGCGTCAGGTGTAGAATCATTTGAGTTGACGTGCTGCAGCTTGTGTGGGAGTTGCAGGTCATTGCAGTAGACGCTTCCTCCTCCTCAGACTTTTGTTTAGCTCTTTTAGTTAGGGAATGTGTCGCCCATTTCTTTATTTGGACTTGAGTAATCTAGTTAGCACGGTTCGTTGGATGATTGATATCTTTATCATTTGCATTATTCAAATTTGTTTATGTTTAAAAGATTTTTATAACGGAATTAAATAACTGAGGACTTTAAATTGTTTTGACACTTAACTTAATTACTTAGGGTGTTTAAATTGGAAATATTTATTTTGCGACAGTGATGCTAAGAATGAACCAACCGTTCACCTTGATTTTAATTTAATAAATGACTGATCACCCGGTATTTAATTAGGCGGGGTGTCACGGATCAATTCATAAAATCAAACATTAATTTGTTCAATTAATTTATTAACTCTCGTTACATAAATTAATTGGGGATAGTTAAAAATAATTTTTCTAGAATTATAACATTGATGAAATTGATTAACTAAACTAACATCATTCGCAGTGCATCCCACCCCTTGAACAGGGTGTTTAGCTAAACATTCTCATGTGCGCATAAACAACAATCAATAATATTTCAAGAAGAATATAAATTGAAAAGAGAAGGAAGAATTATGATACACAATTTTCCCATAAATATGTCTTGAAATGCGCCTTGACATGCGTCCAACTTCTTCACAATTTTCAGCACTTGATTATAAAAATAAAAATACAAACTAAACCTAAAAAATATTCTAATACTAAACAATTTTTTTTTGTATTTTTCTGAATTTTTTTCATGCTGTACATAATATCCACACTTTCTCTCTCTCTATGCGTCTCCCTCGTCAGTGTATCTGAGAGTCCCCCTTAAAAGTGAGCAGATGCCATTTTTTGTAATCCACGATGTTGGTGATTATTGATTTTCTTGGGATTTTTGAAAGCTAAGTCAAAAGCTCCTTGGATAAGCATGTGGGTTTTATTTGGTCTTATGCTTTTGGTTTGTTAGAGCAACCCTTATGCACAGGGTAAAAATACACTAAACTAGTCCAAATATATCCTACCCAAAGTGAAGAAACTACTATGGGCAAAACAAAATATACCATATGCAGCAGCAAACGACGTCGTGTGGCTGAAAGAACCACACCCTTGGGATGTTCCGCTTAAGGGTTGTCCAATTTCCATTTTTCCTCCACAAAATTCTTATGTCATTATGTTTAGCCCCAAAATTTAATACCCCAACCACCTTACCGACTATCTACTATCTCAAGTAATTAGATTTCTAAAAAAATTTCTTGTTAATTTTTGTTATGTTAATGTTAATGTTATATTTAATTAGTTATTAATTAATATTTTTTCTTGTATACATTTAACTATTCGAGGTATTTAGTAATGTTAATGTAAATTTTTTTATGTTAATATTTTATTTTATCTATTAGTTATAAAATATCAAAATTTAGCCAAATATATAGCCAGAAAACTAATAATAATTTTATAGACGTGAGTTTTTTTAGCCAAATATTAAAAATAATGTATAGTCAATTATTAAAAATTAAAATTTAGCCATTATATATTAGTCCAAAATATGTAGTTAGTAATTTCTCTTATTTTTATTATTAAAAGACTTGAGTTTGTATTTGAGCCTAGACTATTTTAAATTTAAGAGTTTGGAGGAACAAAACAATTGGGGTTAGAAATCGGAATAAAGAAAAATATTGCAAGTCCTAAGCAGAACATGATGTTCCTTTTAAGGCATTTAATTTGTTTTTTTGTGTGTGTTCCGCGGAACATCATTTTCCGTTTTAGAGTGGGATCACTTAACAGCAACTAGTGCAATTCTATATTCGCTAAATTTTTCCCAACCAAATTGTATATATGGCTATATGTGGTACCGACAACATACATCAAAACCCCATTTTTACAGTTTTAGCATACCCATAAGGGTTGCTCTTATCAGGTGGAGAAGGAAATTGTGGAAGACTTTGGAAGCTCACATGGGTTTTGGGTAAAGGCTTATGGATGGACTGTATATGGACGAAGGTGGGTGGGTGGCTGGGTCGAGAGGAGAGAGATTCGGGTTCGGTTTAAAGGCAGGTCGGGTCACGAGTTGATGTGGTTGAGTGAGGCTCGGGTTATGTCGGCAGGTGTGACACCCCGCCTAATTAAATACCGGGCGATCACTCCTTTATTAAATTAAAATCAAGGTGAACAGTTGGTTCATTCTTAGCATCACTATCGTAAAAATACTTTTCCAATTTAAACACCCTAAATAATTAAGCTAAGTGTCAAAACCATTTAAAACCTTATTCTCATTTTATTAAATCCGGTAATAAAACCTTAAACCATTAACATCTAAAGAGTCACACATTAAAAATAAAAATAGAATTGAACATACACGAATTTAATTATCAATAATAAATCCCAACATTTACAACACTAAAGGAAAAGATCCTGTCAGTAATAAATCCCGAAATAAAGGTACTGAAAGTAAAAATTTCAATCTCTGACAATACCAACTAAATAATAGAAAGAGGGAGACACATGCCCCTGTTGGATAAAACTGAACTAGGAGTAGAATCAAATGGATGAAGTCGTCTAAACAACAGGCCTGCAACTCCCACCTAAGCTGCAGCACGTTCCTTCCAAAGGATCCTAAGTAAGACGCCCCTGTGGCTGGGCACCTGTAATACATACATATATATACAATAGAGAAAAGGAAATAGAAACGGGTCAGAGCCCGATAGTGTATATAATTTAAAAATTCGTTTAGCAAGTATTTAAATTGATACAAGCCAATACAACAATATATTAGTGCGACACTCTCTCGAGAAATTCTCGCCTCTTTTATAATGTGCACTCCTATCGCACTAACCTTCCCAATGGTTTATCTCATCATATATCACACTATCTTTCCCCAATGATTTAACTTATCTTAGGTTATTCGCAGGATTTACAACTGAACAACACAAATATTTAAAACGTAAGATTTCAATTTGTAACCAAGGTTCTCCTTTTAACTTTATTAATCAATAAAGTTTTCCAGTGTCATATTATACTTTCTCAAAATAATTATTTATAATTGAGTCATCAACCATGTCCTACATATCAAATCACAGTAGGCAGTTCCAGATATCAGAATTTCATATATATATATATATTAATTACTCGTATAATATATATATCATAACAACACCCCACATAAAAACTATGGTGCGGGCATACTCTGCTATCCAATCCCCGTATCAATCGTACTAAAGGGAATACAAGTTCGGAATCACTCTCGAACTGTATAAATACATACACAAACAATATTGAGGCGAAGCATAGTTTCCAAGTCCAAGAGGTCAGTACATAGCCTCACGTCTCTTAGGACCGTGACTACCGATTCGATAGCCTGTACCTAGGATTCCTATCTTCTAGGGTAAGAGTCAATATCCCCCATAAGGCACACGAGATAAGATCGTCCCAGCGCGGTAACCTCAGGGATAGCAAGTAGCGTGGGCATGATTTTCACAAGTATATAATATATGCATACACAATCATATAAATATACCACTTTTATTATATCAATTTAGGTTTATCCAATAACCCACATTCACAACATTTATCCTTATTTTCTCATTATTATTTATCAAGTATAATGGTTCATTTGTAACTTTAATTCGAAGGGTTTTTCTAACTTACTACGTAACCCTCATGGACTCTATTCTTCCAAATGTACAATTCAGTAGATATCTATTTATGTTCCAACGTAACTCTCTCTTACGTGTCTCTCCCCTTTAATATATACTTACATTATCCCTTATGCAAAATATCCCAAAAATATAGATTTCGCCTTACATTAAAGGATTTTGAATTTTATTTTCAAAGATGAGAATTTCAAACGGTTTCGAAATCGGAATTACAATGGAGTTTTAATTGAATTTTTATTATCTCTAAGAGTCCTCAAAACATAAAACTGTCTAGAAAAAAAAATATTAAAAAATATAGAACGGTCCGATCGAGCTGAATTTTTTTCTGTAGCTTCCTCTCGTCTTCAACTAATTCTCTGTAAAATTTCATCTAATTCCAATGGTCCGATCGTCCGGAATAATTTTTTTTAGTGTTTGTATCTGATTAGAACTCTTTTCTTAATCAAACTCTTAATCCTTTACATGACAAAGGGTTTCTAGAATATCACATAAATCATCACTACATGAAACTTTCCCATCTCAAATTGGGTTTTTCTTCCATAAATCTCATCCTAATAACTCCTAAACTAATATGGATGATGCATCAACGAAATAAGCAAGATAAACACTTACCTAAGATTTTTGGTGTTCTGGTTTGGTGCCGAATTTGGTGTGGTTATGTTCCCCGTCTCGCGATCTACGCGTTGGCGGTGGCGACGGTGCAAACGGGTGAGTTTTGAGCCTTGGAATGCCTTGAGAGCTCTCTCCTCTCCTCTCCAATGGTCGTTCTAGTGTTTTGAGTTATCTAACCCTAGGAGATAACCTAAACATCTGATATAACCCCTTTAATTTTCGTGGGTTTAATTACCCAAAAATACAAAATGACTAAAATGCCCTCCCGGGGTACTAATTAATCCTAAAAACGCCCCGAGACCCAAATCAAACCCCCGGGTATACTTTTCTGACTCTCTCGACCCTTCTGGACGCGTTGGCGCACTCAAAATGACCATACGAACAACATATAAAATATTCACTTTTATTAATCCACATTTAGTCCCGACACGACACAGGCGCGTCCCGACTTAAATTTTCACAATTGTCATTTTATTCACACGTGACAATATTATAAAAATAAATCTCATATATTACTATACTCATCCAGTAATATGAAACAAATAATATATTCCCAATAATTACTAAATCTTGTCACGCTAGTAAATATTTGAAACAACATTTCGGATTAAAAGTAAATTAATTTATCTCAATTAAATTTAATAAATCCTTAAATTTAAAAGCCATTAAAATACGGGGTATTACATACTCCCCCCTTAATAACGGAATTTCGTCCCGAAATTCGGAAAATAAGGCCTACCAGGTAGCACAATTCTAGATATCCTTGTCAGTACGCAAACTATCTACATAGTACGACGCTCAATCACTATAGCTTTTTCCTCACAGCAACATTGTTTTACATTCTCATTGGAGACACTTCACATTGCACTCCCAACTGACAACATTTGAATAGGTTACGTCTATACGTTATAAATTCCATTATCTCACTATCATTAGGAGGCCGCACCTCACTACATGACAACTACTCGGATTTATTCATACACAAAATTCCCATTCTGAGAAGATCATACGAACATTTGACCACTCTTGACTACCTAAAACAGTCATGGAATTCCACCATAGTTATCAGATATTTTCTCGACCGATCCAAAAAATCTGATTATCTACTCTCCTCTAAACATACGGAAGGAGAATAGTCGAGGTTCTTCCATAACAAAACCTTAATAAGTACCTGTACGCGACAAACAGGTACGAGTGCTTCTACAGAGCATTCTTGAAATCATCGTACCAAGATTCCAAAATCTCCTTCACGTGGCTCCACTAATCTTTAATCACCATGCGCTTATTCCCTGGCTAAGGGTGATACATCTTACTCGAAACGAAATCTTATCTCCGCTGGTTCCTGAAATCCCATATCAAAGGTGGGATTCACCAATCTGATCCTGATTCAGAAATTTATACTGCGCCGGACCATGCACTGGCACGATCCTTCCTTTCAAAGGAAGTCTGGGGCATACTAGTTAATATTGTAAGCCAGCCCAAAGGAATATCAATCACTTCCTTCTCGGCGACTTAATTCACATGTTCGGGATAAACCCTTGATCTTGTTTTGAGGATGGCAACCCATCCAATAACTTTACCGACTTTACCAACCTCTTCCAATTTCAGGAATTTTCGATAAACACAAAATTCTTTGGTTGATTCTCCTCTTTGAACCAAACCTTACCTATGGGCAGTGCATGCAGAGACTACTCACTATGTCTCGCTAAACATCGATTCTTCCCTTGAAATGTATCACATTAAGTGACACGTAATACTCCCCTTCCTTCCTTGGAGTATGCCGAAAGTTCCGACCCGTGCTCTTCTCTCCACGAAGCGCACTTCTGGATCTCTTATACTATACTAACATCATTACTCTTTGTATTCACAAGTCGCTCTTACACTTGACTAATAACAACTCCGCTCCGGGTGTGCTTCATAACAATTAAATTCTACTCTATTCAAGGAATACCAATTCTTGAATGGCTTCCCATAGCCTTCCAATCAAGTTAGGGCGTGATATTCTAATTGCACACTTATGTATGGATTATCGCCCCTCATGTGACGTTTAATCCACTCTATCACTTCCACTTCGTTATACTAGTCCCACAAACATATATTTCACACGTCTATTACCACGTCCCTTCGACTCGGACTATTTTAACTGTAGTTAACCAAGATGCCCACATATTTGCAACACTCCGACCGCCCTGGGAGAGCGAACGGCGTGCTACTCATCTGTAGGACTAACTAAATTCAACGGAATAGAAGGAATAAGGCATTCAAATTCCATGATAATAAAAGAGGAATAATAATTCTCAACGTTCCTCAGATAAGTACAACAATTTTCCCAAATAGGTACAACAACCAAAATAAATCACTAACGCTCTATTCATCAAAATAATTACAGGTCATTTCTTTTGTATAATATAAAGTTCTTTCCAGATAATCCATGCTAAAAATCATTCCAACTCTTTATTCACCTTGTGTTTTGTATGCGGTTATGACATTTGGGTACTCTCAATCACCCTAGAAATCAAAATTCTTAAATTCTCCTTATCATCGTTCCACCCCTCAACTCGTGGGGATAACTTTCAATGCTTTCCTACCACAAAAATCCGGCTCCAATGACCTTAAAACAAAATTCAACTTCCAACTTACATACATAATTACTTGATCCCATTTCGACTAGGGTACCGAACTCATGGAATAGTGACCAAACGTCTCCCTATTTCCAACCTTACGCTAAGTTTCATGCGTGGGATGTCTCGCAAAGCGAAATCCAAACAAGGAACCCCCCGATACACTACTACTAGCATTGTCGGTTATCGAAATCCGTTAGGTCCTCCGTCCATAGTATATACCCCTTTATTCCGTCCTGTAATAACCCTTGCTTATGAGACCGTATTTTATATTAATTACTAAGTATAGTAATTAGATATAAGTGTTGGGTTATGATTGGTATGCTAAATTTAATGTAGAGAAGTTAATACTCATTATGAGTTTGCATATATACCATAACTATGGGTGAATATTGCTATGTCATGCTTATAAATATCATCTGAATTCAAAATGATATTTGGCTTAATAATGAGACCGGAACCTAAATTGAATTATAAAATGTACAAATGATAATTTGGAGGTTGCAGTTGATTCCGGAACGTGCGAAATAGTCAAATAATGTACCATATTGTATTTTGAGGTTTTGGGCATTTTTGACTGATTGTGCCTAAATTATGCAGTTGCGTATTATTTTATCGCACTATTAGTTAATTAAGTGGGATATTTGTCTTAAGCCACGACTTAGGCTTTCTAAGTCTTCTAATTACCCTAATTTCCTTCCTAAACCTAAGGAGAGAAAGAGAAAGAGTAGAGAGAAAGATTTGAGATTTGGGGATTGAGAGAGATCCTTGCTCCTACAACCAAGAAGACCTGCAATTGCTGAATCAAGGCAAGTTTCTACTTGCTACTTGTGACTTAAGATAGATGATTTGTTATGATAATGATGTATTGATTTTGGTTTAGCTAGTTTAGGGTTTTCTTGAATTTGTGGGTTTTGATTCATTCAAAGATGATTGGGATGATTCTTGAGGTTTGAGATGGTCACTAGTAGTGTTGATGTTATCTTGGTGCTGATAAATGAGTTTGGTTTGAAGAGATTTGAGTAGGGGTAGAAAATGGAGTCCAAGACTCCATAGCCAAAACTTGGCAAAATCGCAGGCCCGAATCGATTCGGCCCCCTGGGCGAATTGATTCGGTTAGGTCCAGTGCTCCGGTCTTGTGAACCGAATCGATTCGGATTTGGTCCGAATCGATTCGGCAGTTATGCAGAAACCCAAACTTTATAACCGAATCGATTCGGTTTTCCATCCGAATCGATTCGGAAACTTTGCAGAATCTCAGATTTTCTGGCCGAATCGATTCGGCCAAGGGGGCGAATCTATTCGGAAGCCCTGCACTTTTTCAAATTTTTCTTTTTCATTTTTAACCCCTTTTCTCTAGGATTAGTAATTAGGGACCTTCTTAAATGAAGCAAACATAGGGTTTTAGAGTACTAGTTGAGTTGGGTCGACACCCTAGACTCGAAAGGGTTCATCTAGGGTCCTTTCAAGGGGGAATTTAAAGTGATGTTTAGGCATTACTTTTGTCTTGTAGTTTTATAAGAGTCTAGAACACCTTAAGGTCAACTTTGGAGACTTTAAGAATTAACTTGAGTTAGATTTGACTTGATGGTTTATATTAAATCCTAAAGGAGGCTTTGGGAATAACTTTGGAGTCTAAATTCCTTATCGAGGATGTTATGACGGTACGTAATACGTATGGTCCCGATTAAGCTTATACATTTGTTAAAATGTGAAATTGATAAGGTAAATGATAATTTACTAAATCATGTAATGGAAATTAATAAAATGGATGTTACACACCTCTCTAAATACCATCTTAAGGTAAGTCCGTGCGAGAGGTGAAGCCCCCTGGCTAATGAATGCAGGGTGGATGTAGTCCTAGGCCATATGAGCGCTTGTTTTATTTTTCTGCGATGGGTAGGAGATTCTGGGTGTGGTCTTGACTACCCCGCAGGCATATGGCCGCTTCCCGACGGTTTCGATAGGATCCCAGGTTGTCTTATGTTAGGCCATGGAAGATGATGGTTATTTAGGGACGCACACAGTGGGGAAACCCGGGCGGGCGGTCTTAGAATCATTATATTTATATTTATAACTATTCTAATTATCGAGTTGGACTCGATGGAACATGAATGCCATAAAGAGAAAAGTTATGCCACAAAGAGCATACTATTGAGATTAGTGCCATAAAGAGCACATGATGATAATTGTATTCCTGATAAGGAATGGCAAAGAAGATGAAATTGAAATATGATTAAAGATGAAAAAGGCTCATAAGTACTTTTAATTCTTGTATAAGTGAATTTCATTTTACATAGTTATTTATCAGTCTTAGTTCCTTACATGATGTTACCATGCTAGATTATCATCCATGCTTACTTATACATTATTGTCATACCTGTCATTTATCTATTGATCATATCAATCCGGCCTCTGACCGGTTTTCCTTTCTTGTTGTGTATGTGTATATAAAATCCGTTCAGGTGTTCCGTCGCACGGTCGCCCGTAATGACCTTTCCTTCCATATGTTTTGAGGAGCCGTGACATCGTGCGGGTCTCACGGGATATTTTGTGTAGACGCCTCCATTAATACTTTCTAGTTATGATCAGTTTATTCGGGCATGTGGCCCAAACCGTTGTAATTGTATAATGGATCTATTATGTAACACCTGGAACTTATTGTATTTTGTATGGTTATTATTGACCGACATTACCTTCGGTCCTTTTGTATCTTTTGGGTTTCTTATATACGCTTGTGGGGGTTTCCACCCTTTATTTCTATCATGGGTTGTTGAAAATGTTTCTCCTTATATTTCAAAACTAAAATTTTTGATAACCCGTTTTCTGGAATATTGTGTGGTTATTCCTTATACTTTGTATGTTGTTGTGATGCTGAGAATGATATCTATCCATGATTCCTATTTTATCGGGGTATAGGGCTGGCCACCCTTTATTTCGGATAGCGGGTTGTCACACGTCCCTTGACAGAAAAGTTACAATTTCTCCCGTAATTATGCTTAACAAAGAACGTTTCACCAATTTCACTATCGTCCCGTATTGGTTGATGGTAATTACATTCTATAAACCTCGGATACATACGATCAAAATTCTCTAAATTTCCTTTTTCTAACATTAGGGGTATAACTCTTAACTCCCACATCTCTTAAGGATAAATATAACACTGCACTCTTCCTATCACTAAGTCCGGAGTGCTAAACATAATACCGAGTCAAGTCTTTTCGCTCAACGGTAAATCCCGGTGCATACTGAATCATACTAACAAAGTCTATACATACATTGGTATCGAATATCTCGAGCCCACTATCTCCTCCGAAGTCTCTAGGATAGATAATATAAGTGCGAGTCCAACCTTCTTACAGGTAAAGCCTCGCCAAAACAAAACGTGTTGCACTAATGTAACAACTCCGATAGCCTTGTAATAAATCCCACTATCATACTACCCATTTCTATAACATTTTAACAAAGATAATATCATACTCGTGTATCGCATCACTGCAACTAGTAACCTCAATAAAGTATAAAACACTGTTAATATACTCATTCACCCCCCGCGGATAGCACCAAAGAAAAATCCCGCTATACTAAGGAAAAATATTCACATAATGGTAACATTTATAATGATATGCATTAAACTCGTCTCACATGCTAATCTAGCAATGAACAAAATATGGTGACTCGCTCGTGTCACATAAACACGTCGCATCCTCTAAGGATACAACTTATACTTCCATCCTGGCAATCGTCTTGACTGCACAAATGGTTTTGGGACATAACACGTCTGCCCAAACCAAAACAAAATTATTTTTAATCTTCGTCCTTTACTAGGCACCGTATTCTTGTCCCTTTTTCTCACTTTGGAACATATTATCGCGAGCAATTTCACTCCGCACCAAAATACCTCAACACATAATCCACTTATCACCTGTCCTACTAACCATGTTAGGATTGTCCTTATCTCGGACTTTAGTAGACTCGATTCCTGTTAGCCATCCCGGTTGTTCCCTTAGCTTTTTAGGCCATAAAGATCATGTTACTATCTATAATAGTACTTACTGAATTTACCATCACTTGGTAAGAATTTAACTATTTGAAGCATTTAAATGGTTTTCCTGATGTGTATCCACATCCTTTTGTGGTGCTATACCACCACCGTTGTATTCAGTATTATTCTCGACTAAATTCTTCGATTCCTTTAACTTCCCCCACAAAGAAGCGTTATCATCTATATTGACAAAATATGACATTGTCAACCTCTGAATCGGTCGTCCATCAGAATTTCCTCCTCGAGTATTATCAACTATTATTACAAGTTGGTCTCCCACTTGGAGTCGTTTAATCCACTAGTATCTACCTCTTTCGATACAAAATTTGCTAACGATTAGGATTCATATCCACAATTGGACTTCTGTCATGCCCTCCTGCGATGAGTTCAGAACCACGTTTGCTTCTCATCCTGAACAGTTGAGGAAGGAACATACGGTCAACACTGTACCTAAGGTTCTCCCATAGGCATAGCATTCCACTTCTAAAATTGGTGGTTGACTCCAACCATTATAATTTCGTCCCGAAAGCCAAGAAATTTTTCTATAAATTTTCACTATCAGTTTGCCACACTCCGTCCTATATTTAAGCCTTTGGATACTTTACCTCCTTTGGTAAACACATATAATTTTCGCGTTTCTAAAATTTCTCACTGACAGTCTCTACACGTTTTTGTAATACGTTGGGTAAGTTTACCCTCGCACCTCATTTGATTATAACATCATTTGAAAATCATTGCTGCACCTTAGTCGCCTTTCTAGTCGTGGCTTCTCGTTCCATAATGGAGGTGACCTCGACTACGGTCATCATCCTCGGATATATTTCATAATCTCAACTGAGCCCCGCCTCCTGATGTACGCTTAACGGTCCTCTTCTGACATCCGTCATCGCTCGACATACGTGTAAGGACACAAATTTTCAATTGAGTCCATATATAGTTTTGGCTCAATTCCGGACAAAAACATTTATTCATAGGATAGTATGTAATTGTAATACTCTCAAGCCTATGAAGTGTTTCTTGAAGACGTAGCGGAAAAGAGTATAAAGCTTCATCAAATGTGCCGGTTTGCGAGCCTCGTTTCTACGTCATCAACCATAGTTCCATGCTCCTAAGGTATGAATGCAATATTATATAAATAGGAGCTTAGGACATGTTTATTGGGTGTTAGGTTTTATAAAAACTGCGTTTTGTTTTAAGAAAAAATTAATTAAAACTTTAAATAAATGTTTATAAAGTTTTCTGGGCTTAAACAAGAATATTCAAACTTTCTGGTTTTTCGTTCGATAGATTCGTTCGAACGAGATTGTCGTTCGAACGAAAATGTCGTTCGAACGAGTTTGCCAACGAGTTCCCACTAAGGTATACTGGTCTGTCGTTCGGAATATCGTTCGAACGAGATTGTTCGTTCTAACGAGATTTCCAACGAGTTTCGAACGAGTCCAATCTAGAACATCGTTAGAAGTCTCGTTCGAACGAGATTTCGTTCGAACGAAATGTCGTTCGAACGAGATGCCAGGCGGGAACAGTTTTTTGGCAGTTTTTCACCCACTTCCCCACTTAGTTTTTAACCAACTTTTTCAGACTTTAATATGTGCGGGAAGAACATTTTCCAATCTAACTTTTCCTAATCTTTTTCATATCATACAAACTCTTAGAGAGTGTTTTTAGAGCAAAATTAAAAAGAGAAA
Source organism: Sambucus nigra (assembly GCA_949130495.1). Taxonomy (NCBI): domain Eukaryota; kingdom Viridiplantae; phylum Streptophyta; class Magnoliopsida; order Dipsacales; family Adoxaceae; genus Sambucus; species Sambucus nigra. The sequence continues at coordinate 213,508,201 of OX422208.1, read as the reverse complement.
AAGGTCAAGTTTTGAGTGAGATTTTCAAAGAGAAATTTACTTATCACTCTAGTTTTACACCCATACTGTTTATCCAAGTTCACATATATACATATCAATTGCTTGGAGTTTGGCACCGGTTTATCTCTTCCGTTTCAAAGAGAAGTTTTGGTTTGCTTCTACATCCATCAAAGAAGAAGACCTTTTGTTGCGATTCTACCCACTTGGAGAAAGGCTCCATGTACGGTTGACGGTGACCATATAAAGTCCTATCGGTGGATTCCGAGACCGCGGTGGTGTTCCAAGGTTATTTGCTAGGAAGAGGTGTCTACAAGAAGAAGCGTCGAGGCTTGAGAGGGATCGAGTCGTGCGTTGTAAGCCTTTCTATCTTGTACTTGTAATTCCGTATCTAGTGGATTTGTGGCTAGGGCCGTCCGAGGTTGTTTCCCGTCTTGGGTTTTTCCTCGTACATCGCGGCGTAGTGTGATTGATTTATTTTATCTTGCAAAATAACGTAGAACGCATACTTAGAATAATTCAAGATAAAATTCGGTTTAAATTATCACACTCATTTAATTTGGTGCTAAATTAAATATTGGGTAAAATTTATTTAATTCAAGTCATTTGCTAAAATTTGGTTTGGCCTAACTTGCTAATATTGATAAATATGACTTAGGCAAATTCTAGGACTTGGATTAATTAATTGGTTGTGTTTAAGTGAATATATTAATTGATTAATTTTACTTCACTTGGTGTAATTTTAATTTGTTTAAGAAATTAAAATTTGTTGTTTTAAAGTTGAACCATCACACCGCTTCCGCATCGAGTTTACATAACAAGGAAATAATAATATTTTAGAATTGGGGGCCTCGCGCACCAACAAGTGGTATCAGAGCCAAAAACGATAAATTATTTTGTTAAAGATCCTTAAATAATTTTTGGCTAAAATGGATTTTTCCCCATTTTCAAAATTTCCTATTTTTGATGGTTCAAACTACGCGTATTAGAAAGCGCGTATGAGATCGGCACTAAAATCTATCGACGAGAGAGTTTGGATGTCTGTTGTTAACGGGTGGTCCCCACCAACTTACTTAGTTGAAAATGAACGTGTTCCCAAACCCGCCGATAGATGGACTGAAAATGAGTTTAAACTTGTTAATTTCAATTCCCGTGGTTTGAATGCCTTGTTTAGCGCTGTCACACCGGATGAATTCCAACGTATTATGACGTGTGAAACCGCTAAAGAAGATTTGGATATTTTACAATTAACTCATGAAGGAACTAGTGTCGTTAAAGCTTCAAAACTCCAAAACCTCACCACTCAATTTGAAACTATCAAAATGAATGAAAAAGAAACTTTTGATGAATTTTATGCTAGACTTTCTGATATTGTTAATTCATCTTTTAATTTGGGAGAGAAAATACCTGACGACCGTGTAGTAAAGAAAATTTTAAGGTCACACCCGATAGATTTATTCCAAAGGTGACCGTTTTAAATTCTTTACCCACTTTAGCCTCTACGAAATTAGAAGAGCTTGTAGGTGATTTACAAACCTATGAACTAGATATGTTTCCCTCTAAAACTGAAAAGAAAATCGAAAAGGGCGTTGCTTTAAAAGTCCGAAAAGAGGTCAAACAAGTAGTAGAGAGCGAGAGTGATAGTGACTCGGAATACATGGCTTTGTTTGCACGTAAATTTAGAAAATTTCTTAAAATTAACAAAGATAAATTTAAAAATGATTTTAAGAAATTTGAATCTTCTAAGCATGACAAGAACGAGAAGATTTCTAAAGCGGAGAAGATTCCTAACACCGAAAAGATCCCTAAACCTAGTAATGAAAATTTAGATAGGGACGAGTCTAATAAGTGTTTTGGTTGTGAAGGTTATGGCCATAGGGCTTATGAGTGCCCCACTAAACTAAGGAAATAGGGTAAACGACCCATTGCTTATAATGCGACCCTTAGTGATAGTGATAAGGAAGAGGGACCCGATTCCTCCACTAAGAAAAAATTGGTGGCTTTTATGGCTAGTCATGTCAGTGATAGTGAGAACTCATCGATTGATGAAACTTTAACACATGACACTTCCAAGGTCAAAGTTTATGATTCACTTGTTTTTGATGATAGTGAGAGTGGAGAAGAAAGAGAGAGTGAAAATGAAGAAGAGGTTAATGTGAGTGAACTTCAAAATGATTTTCAAGAGCTTTATAAAGAATCTATTAAATTGAAAAGAGCTAATTTGAAGTTAGAAGCTAGTTTAAGAGAAAGTGTCAAGGTCGTTGATGAAAGTGCTTTAATAGAAGACCTTAGGACACGTGAGAGGACTCTTCAAGAGAAGCTTGACTATGTAGAAGGCGAAAGAGATAGCCTTAAGGGTTTAATGGAATCCTTGAAAAAGGAGCTTCTTGCTTTTGAAGAGCGAAATGTTTTATTAGAGTCTAACATTTTAGAATTGCAAAATAAATTAAAAGACTCTAGTAATGTCAAATTTGATTTGGAGTGTCGTTCGGAAAAATTAGATAAAATATTAGGAATGGTCCAAATTAAAAAAGACACTTGTGGTTTAGGCTTCAATACTTGTAATGAATTTACTCATAATGCCCAAACCAATGTTTTAGGAGAATCTACTAGGAATGCATTTAAAGATCACTCCTTAGGTAAATCTTTTCGACATGTTTTTACTTGTACACTTTGTGGTCGAAAAGGTCATCTTAGGAAATTTTGTTTTGATCTTAAACGAATTCCTAGAAAATCCCATAGTAAAGTAACTATGGTAGTTAAAGTTCCTACACCCGAAGATAATCATTCTTCATTAATTTGGGTTAGGAAATCCGACTTGGTTGCCTTGCAAAATAGGGTTTATGATTCTCATTTACTTTCACATGCTTCCTCCTTGCTAAATCTAAAGGATGAATGTGTTAGTGTTTGCATACATTAGCGTTTGTACTTCATGCTATATTCACATGCTAAATGTATGCTTGTTTAGTCATTTTCTAGTCATTGCCTTATTTCATATCACATGCTAGAAATTATGACTTGTTTATCTTTTTGTATTATATTTTGTGTTTGAATTAATTGAAAAATATAAAAAGATTTTTGTTTATCATTTGTGTTTTATTTATTTCATTTAAGCTTAATGAAAAATACAAATGATTTTTGTTTATTCTTTTGAGTATATATCTTTATTTTTGGCTAAAAATGTCAAAAACTCAAAATAAATAAATTATTTTGTGTGTATTTTAGTTTGACACACTTTATGTGGCATATATTTGTGTTTGAATCCCATCTTTTACGCTCCCACGTGGCTAGAACTTTTGGTTTAGATTTTCAATCCTTAAAATGTTATTTACCATGTTTTATATGGAGTAGTTGGATTTTGTATTGTTTAAATGAATTCTATTTTTATATGCCTCTTTTCACACATGCACGAACTCTTTTGAAATCTTAATGTCACATGTTGTATTTGAGCTTTTTGAGGTGTTCTCCTACCAATCTAGTCATGTACATATCTATGACCTAGGAGGACTAGTGCATGTCAAAATCCGTTGCACGTGTGCTTTGTGAGATAAAAAATTATATATCTAAATGTGCACGGGGAAGGGCTCCGAAAGGATGAATTAAATCCTTTGCGATAGTAAGCCACCGTTTATTGGATCTAAAAGAAATACGTGATCTAAAGGCCTAAAAACAGAATATTTGGCATTAAAAAGAAAACAATTGCCAAGGCCTATGTTTGTTTGATATATTCATTCAAAAACAAAAGAATATATATGCTTATTGAGGGAGAATTGGATGGTATATCAACGGTTTGCACAATGTCCGTTTATCCTAGTTGTCTTTAATGTCATGACTCTATTTGGTTTGTAGAATCATCATCATGCTAGGCTTGTATGCATTGTGTATGTTTGTTCATAGAGTTCAATCTTCATATTGTCACATGATGTTATATTTAAATGTGATAAAGTTAGCAATCAAATGAGAACTCCGTGAATGTTTATTAAGTGTTTGGTTCTAAATTTAATTGTTGCTAGTTCACACCCCAACACTTACGTTTCCATATGACACATTTTTGCCATACGAGTGTGCAAACTTATTGTATTTTGTGTTATATGTGTTTATATATCTATATAATAAAGTAGAAAACTTATATATGTCATAAGCTCAAAAGATGATGTCATCCATATAAGATTTTCATGCACTACCTCTTTTGCCCTTGAAAATTTTGGATTCCCTCTCTTTTAACCCACTTTAATTTGTTTCCTCCTCCTTTTTAAAATTCAAAAAAAGGGTAGAAGGGTATTTTTGTCATACACAACTCAAAAAACTTCTAATTCTCTCCCGTTGTTTTCATTTCAGAATCACAAAAAACCCTCTACCTCACTCGACTCCTTCATTCCCTTCGCTTACGCCTCATTCATTCTCTCCAAACACATAAACACACACAGCGATCTGAAGCTTTATTTTGGCTTAAGGTTTTATGGACCATTTTTTTGTTCATTCTAACATTCTGTGAACCCTAATTTGTTGGGGGTTTTGGATATACACATATGAAGGCTTTTAACATTTTAGGGGTGGCATGAATTTGATTTTCATTTCATTTTGGAGGTTAAATCTCTGGGCAAAAATAAAAAAGGTACATGCATTAGTTACGAGTTGGATTTTTGTTTAGGGGTTTGTTTTTGTGTTTGGTTTCAATTTTTAGGGCTTTTTGGTTTTCGAAAGGTATCTCTCATTCTGTCTTTTTAGGGCTTTTGGTTTTCAGTTTTACAGTGTAAATACATGAGATTGGCTGAATGGTTTTGAGTATGTATATTGGAATGCTGTTAACACATGCTTTGAATTTGATACCATTTACACAAGGTCTGCAGGTATAATCTCTTGGTTTCATTTCTTTTTAAGCTATGTTTCTACAAATGAGATTGTGGGATTTTTTTTTTGTGAGTAGAAGGCTTATGTTCTTCATTAGTGATCACTTGATCCATATGGGTGCCATACTCTATTTCAGAATATTTTGGATCGTGACTTTAGCAAAGGTAATTTTTCTAGGTTGTAGGGTCACCACGACAACACTGCACTGTCGTGTTGGAGTGTTTTTAGTTTGCTTCATTGTTTTGTATGTCATGTGTTGGTTCAGAATGTGTGTATACATATTGAGTTAGACTTTGTTGGGTTTTTTGCAGATATGAATCGAGTGGTTGGTTTCGAGTTGTTGATGGGCAACCAATACGCCAAACCCGACCAAACCCTGCATTGGCAGAAGCTCAGTGTTGATGGACGGCCAACACAATGTCTCAGTTATTTTTATTTCATTGCGAGATATCATGGTATGTCTCAGATATGTTTTTATTTCAGAAATCATCATGGTCCATTTTAGTGGGGGTTTTAATTTATTTTTATTTTGGTTTGAAAAGATTTGGGTAACTAGACATAACACATGAATTTTGTAATCGCATAATTTTTTCCTTAAGTTTTGAACAATATATATGTTATTAAGAGACCATAATTGGGTATCATACCCTTTTTGATAACTCGAGGAAATTTAGAACATGTATGCAAAAACTTCATAAAAAATTAACTTGCAAGCGGGTGAGAGGTTTGGTTAACTCTCAAGAGAAGTGACTATGGAGGCTGCAATCCTACCTACATTCGACAGTTCATTCTATAATTGTTGTGAGTTTGTTCAATTTTGGGGCCATTTGGTTGGGATATCTAATGTTTACTATTTCGCATATGCTATTCAACATTTTTGCATATTTCCCCTGCTTATAGTTTCCGTCCAAATCATCAAAGTATTAGCATTCCTATAGCTTTAGCATTTGCAATGTGTATGACACCTGATTTTTAAATGATTCTCTGTTTCTTTTTTGAATGCAGAATAAGGGTATGTTTTCTCCTTTTCTTTCTTTGTGTTTTTGTCATTTTCACATGTGGTCCAAGTGAGCACATTACAATCTCTTATCAGTTTGAAAAGAAGTTGAATAAGGCAACATTATCTGTTTGAACATAGCAAATGAGCTATTAAATGAGTCTTGAAAACAAAATACAAGTGTATTTTGAAAAACTTTTAGTCCCAGGTGGCTTTTGACTGGACTGGGGTTTTAGTGTGTAAATGTAGGTGTATTTTGAAAACAAAATACAAGTGTATCTAGCTTTAGCATGTTTCTTTACCAATAGGTACTTTATCTTTCAATCAAGAGAATGGGGACTGAAAGATTACTGTCCTGTGGTGTTTAGGTATTGGTTTTGTTATTTCATTGAAAAATAGGTTATAAGATTAGTGCCAAGTGATTTCCATTTGCTTTTTAAGGACATTTTGTTTACTTTTTAAGACTAAATAATGTGTTTACAAGTTTTCCACCTATTTAAATTTCTCCCCTATGACTTCTTTAGGAATTATATCCATCTCAAGCCATTAAATTGTTTAAATTAATCAAAATATTTTTCATCACATCTCAAGTTTTATGTGTTTTTAAATACCATCTCAAGTTTTTAATTTTTTTAATGTTTAATTTTTAATATTTTTCAAGTTTTATATGTTAGATTTCAGGTTTTGTGTGTTAGATTTCAAGTTTTGCGTGTTAGATTTAAATACCATCTCAAGTTTTTTTCAAGTTTTGTGCTCAAAATTATATTTTAAATCTAACCCTTCGTTTTGTAGATTTCAATGCATGTGCATACATGAGAAAGCTCTCGAGATGATATGGGAACCATTTATTTATGCGAATGAAAAATTTTGAGCATCTCTTTATCTCAAAGGACATCTCTTTTGAGATTTAGTTCTTCATGATTGTAAATTTTTGCAGATGGCTCCCATTTATATTATCGCGGGCATAGGACGACCCTTGGGGCCCCCGAACTGGCCATGATATAGATATGAGGCGTGCCTCTGCAGAAACATTTGACACGGTAATTTAGTAGAGGCATTTTTGCAGATTATTCAATATGTTTATTTATCATTCGTTTACGAAATTGTTGATTCTACGCATCGTAGGTTGAGTAATTGTATTTTGGTTCATCAACCAGGGGTGTCTTTTACTATTTGTAATGATGTAACGTAATGCCCAATATCATTTTGGGCATTTTGAAGTAGAGCAAGACTCGATTAATTGTTGCACCCAAACCATAATTATTTCTTAGGGTTATTAGGTCTACGGTTGAAAGTTTCATCTATTATTCTTATTCCCATATTGAATTGTCGTTAGTTGTAATCGATCATGTTTAGGCCTAAACATGAAATACTGAAGAACATGTATTCCACCTCTTTTGGATTCATTTAATGGGGATGGATTCATTTAAGATACACGGGACGGCTTGAATATGAGGAAGGTTTTGAGGCAGAATACGAATAAGAAGAGGCATGGAATGCAGTTTATAATACGGCCATGCATCAGATCAGGTAGTTTACACTTTTCATGTCCTTTAAATCCTTTAGAGATTTTCTCTTGATACTTTTTATGTTCTTTTAATTGTTGTCCAAGTTTGCGAAGGCAATTTCGAGGTAATGGCATCTTAATTGTGGTCTGAGTTTTGCAAAGTATCAATGTAATTTTTTTAGTGAATGTATTATCATTATATCTTATTATTTTACCATGCTCTATGATGGTGACATGCTATATTAATCAGATGTATCTCATTTTTCTTGATGCAGATATTTAATGATTGTATGGGTTTTGCGGGGCTGCTGCTTCTCAATAAGCTTATTTGGTTTCTACAACAAGGTTTATATATTTTATTATTTAATTGGATTATTGAAAATCGAAAAGAAATTGAAAGTGCGTACGTGGAGATGATTAATTGGGTTAATTGTATGGGATTAATTGTTTTACCACTCATCTGTTTATAATGGTAAGTTCCTTGGCGGAACCTCAAATGATGTTAAATTATATAGATGTTGTTGATGTCACTTTATATAAATGATATATATAATGTGCATCATGTACTATATTCTCACGCAATCCACACTAAGTGAGTAAAAGGCTATCTCACGATTCAAACCAAAATATGAAATGATATTAAAAAGAAGAATGTTCAATGAGTAAAAGCAACATTCTAAAGTCGTGTACAAACTCATACACCCATCATGTGCCAATTTCAAACCCATCGTTCATCTACTGATTAATATATAGGTCGTGGACCTATAAATATCAGTAAATGTGCTCATTTTGGAAAATTATATTTATGTGTGTACCATGAATTTTCTGTTATCAAATTTTCTGTTATGGAATCGTACACTTATTTGGAATCGGTGAATTGCAAACTATATCTTTGATTTTGGCATCCACAATAAACATCCTTTGTGAATTAAGTTAGTTTTCTATGACATAATAAACATCCACAAAGATATAGGTTATTTTATTATTTGAAACTCAAATTAGTTTTCTCTAATAGAATTTCTTTTATTGGTTGTTTTGCAGATCTCACTCTTGGTTAAAAAAGTTACTATATCCCTCTCTAGGTTTCAAACTTACAGCTATGGCACTCAATATTATGTTATGGCTATGACACTCATTAATCTCACTTTGGAGATCGAAAGGCAACTGACTATTCCCAAAAGCAGAGAGGGGTACAACTTTTTCTGTTTGAGAGGCTGATTTGGACTGCATAAATGGTTATTTTGTACAAGTTTGTTACAATTTTTCCTAATGTTAATAATTTCTATTCAATTTTGAATGGTGTGATTGTGACAGTTTGAATGGAAAGGAAGAGCAGTCAATTGTTTTTGGCAAATCATTGAGGTCAGTACCATATTTATGGCTTCATTATTTTAGAATACATCAATGTGATATGATACATCATAATTTGTAGTCAATTATGTAATGTAGTATCTTCATCACAAGTACCTTACCACACCCTGTCTGATTTTGAAGGATAATAACTTAGACATTATGTTGAGGACATATAAAGTAGATACTCTATTTTGACAATAGATATCTTGATGTAATGTAGTATCTTTATGTTAAATCGTTGCCCTGTCAACATTTGAGCAGTTTTGTATGCAATAATTTTGTATATAAGCACAGTTTTGTATACCATATATGCAACAGTTTTGTATATAAGAAGGTTCCCATTTTCGCTTCATGTACTGTTCATATAGTTAATTGAATTTTAGCATATACGTAATCCTTCTTGGTTTTATTAAGAAGCCCAAAAATAAAAGTATATAGGTATGGTTCATATAGCTAATATTTTGAAGCCAATATATTAATAACTTTGTTACTATTAATAAGCATATAGCTAGCAGTACATATTTGATAGAAATCCGCATCCCCTACTATTATTTTGTTAGTTAGCAATACATATGGTGTTGAGTAATAATCTCGGTATTAATAAGCATATATGTACATATAGCTAGAAGTACTATATGTACTATACATATACACTAGCAGTACATATTATTTTGTTAGAAATCCCCAGCAACAAATTCTCAACTTTGTTAGTATTAATGCATAAGAAGTCAGTGAGCAGTACATACGTCATGTTCTTGCTTATTATTTAGTAATATCTCAGCACAAAAAAAAAAGAAATGGTTTGTTTTTGTTAAATAACCTGTGGATGCATATATGTGCGAATAGATTAGATTTTCAACTAAAAGCTCAGAACTATTATAACTTCTCACTTTTTGACATTAAGTTGGTATGATTGTTCATTTTCTTAGTTTAGCATATTTATGGATTTTCATATGCAAGTCCTAATATATGTGTGTGTAGGTATTAGATTGGTTCAGCGCTATATGTTGGCATTACTAAGAGATTTGGTTGAAATGTTAGTATGGTTGAAATGTTAGTATAGTTTTTTTATGCATGGAGATGTTAGAAATATACTTAGCTGTTGAGAAACAGTTGCAGCAGTAGGCTGCTGACCGGGACCAAGCCTTAGCTTGGATGGATTTGAGCTTGGGCACTGCCGAAGAGTCACTTCATAGGTATGTGGCCTCACACAGTTCTCTTCTCACTCTCAATGTCCATCTATTCATAACTAATTCTACCTATAGTGTTATATCTTCCAGCTTTCTCTGTTTTAGCTAATTGGACCCCTGAATTTTTTTCATCGAGTGATGCTCATACCCTATTATTTCTGGTAAACAATTTATGCCTTTGAGGTTGGTTTATATGGAAAAAGTGTCGTATAGAACTAGATGATTTTATTTTGAATAGTAAACAGTAATGAACGATCACAAATCTAAAAGCTGAAATGATCGATGTGATGTGGATAATTTTTGTATAAATATTTAAACAACACGCTACTCATTTTTCTGAGTTGCGACTAATTATGGTGTTCACATTTTTTCCAGAATATTGTCCCATTTGGCCATAGGTTTTCCATTGAAAACTAAAGCATAACTTCACACAGCAAAACACGATCCCTCGAAACATGTAGTCAGGAAACATTATGCATCCTTTAATTAGGATAGACACTCAATCACTTCAATTTTTTCACATTTCCCAGAAGTCTAAAATGAAAGCACGAATATGTACAAGTAATGTCGGTGATTAGACACCCCTAAAACAAATTTAAACATGGGTATGTAATTTCTTGCTAAATAATGTAATCGATAATCAAAGCGAAAAAAAAATAACAAATAAATCCCTCTGCTTACACATACGATAAAGGTATTAGGAATCGTCTGGAAGTTATTTTTGGCATGTGTAAATTTCATCTGTTCAAATTTTGTTTATCTAAATTTCATTTGTTTATGCACTTAATTAGGGATGCTTATTACCAAGAAGTACTTCGTGAGAGTTGAAGGTACATGGAGTTACTTATATTTTAATGGCCGTTATGGTAGAAGCGTTTTTTTTAAATGTGAGTTTGATTGAAACAATCAAGTTTTGCTTTGTCATGGCATTAAGTTATTTCTAAAAACTGTGAGTTGAAGGACCTATTAATGTGGTCTATTTTTAGGTGCAGTCCACATCATTAACATCAAGTTATTTCTAAAAAATTCTTACTACATATATATGATACTTGATGGATAAGGAAGTTGCAATTTTTTGTGAGAAAAGCCCGTCCTGAACCTGACATATCGTGTTCATTCAGCATTATTAGTGTCATTTTGTGACATTTGTTCTATTATGATGGATTTGAAGTTATTAAGGAATGGTAAACGATTCATCTCAGGTGTGATTTGTGTGGATGCAAGAACTATCTGGTTATTTTATTCCACGTTTTTGTTTACTATCCTTAGATGGTTTTTCGGTTTAACCCATGACCATATTATTGAACTTAGTCTTTTTGGTTCCATTAAATTTTTTTATGCAAAGCTCAAATAATAAAATAGGTGAATATTTTCATTTCCAGTGAAGGGGTACTAATGAAGATATGTTAATTCAATCCTCTGCCTGAACAATAGTATCCCAAAAAATAGTGAATATAGGACGTTCTTTTGGGCCAATGTCAAGGACGTTATGCAACATAGAATAGATGGAATAGATGTTCTTTGCAAATGATGGCATGTGAGGATGACTCATCCACGTTTCCAGCCTTTCCCCCTTTATTTAGACACTATCGATGTAGTAATAAGTAGATGTAGATGTAAATGTAGATGCAGCCTTTTCCATCCTTTCCCCCTTTCGTAAGAACTCATTTCGATATTAGATTTAGCAGTGTGTGGATGTAGATACAGCAGTGAGTAGATATAGCAGCAATAGTAGATGCAGAGTATATTATGATGAGTATAATGGTGAAGGATTACAAGAAGCAGTAACACAGATGTCTAATGCTCCCCAAACTAATGTTTTTTTGCAGCCATGTACACAATTCCATGAGGAAGACTCATGCACTTTTTTATAAGTTTATAAAGGCTAGGCAGAGAAGAGATTGAGTAAACCGTCTCGCCCATTAGAATAATTTCATAACCAGCAGACTGATCCTTCTCATTAGTATGTGCATAGGGGAGAATTTGATGGACTTCACTCCAATATTCATCGAAGAAACGATTTTCTGCCTCAATGTTGCACTCATTGACAACTTTAGCCAAAGATTGAGACTTCTTTGGAAGATTAGCATGTACATTGAGAATTGTGAGACATTGGAAGACATCTGCATTAAAATCCTGGAAATGAATTATAAAACTCACGTATTAACTCTCTGTTTTGTTTCAGCATGTATGTTTATTCTCCATGTAATTAAATCCAGAAACTTTCAAAACATATAAAGAGGTAGTTAATTTTTCTCCTCCAATGCTATTCATATACTAAGCTTTTTTGTCTTAAGTTTTGCATTTCTTATATTTTTTTCTTTCCATTTATTGGGATTCATATGCTGATAAGTGTTGTGTACAAAGGATATAAATCTCTTTTAGACCCTGATATGGAGATTTATTGCGGGTTTTTCTGTTCCACTTGATGGTGACTTAAATATGCAATATGTTTCTATCAAGCTGCTTTTTTCAGCTGGTAATGTGGTTAAGTATGCAACATGTTTCTCTAATTTTTATGTTCTTTACGCAACTTTTGAATAACCACATCAAGGTGCGTTTGAGATATGCTTCCACAATGGGCTTTCTAATCGATTCATTAATGCGTTTGTTTAGTGCATGGTAATTTTCTGCTCATGATGGTAATTTTCTACTCATGATGGTAATATTCATTATGGTAATTTTCTAAACTTTTTTGTCATCTCCGCTTGGAGTTTGTCTAAAATTTTCCAGTTGTGGCTTTTTAGGTGGCCGATAGGGGGAGTGGTTTTGAGTTCTGAAACTGGAATCTTGCCAAAGATGGATCCGATGACAATGGGACGGTCGTGGGAGCGTAGGTGTTTGCGGTGGTTTTTGAATTGAAAACATCGGTAAAAAATTGATTTTAATTTGTCTTCTTAATTTGTCTTGATTTGTATTCTTGGTATTGCGAAACAATATCTAAAATGCTTTAGATATTAAAACAATGTACACTACTTCAATTCTTATTTGTAATTTTATATTTAATATGTTGTATACCATTTGTCAATTTTACTACTAATAGTAATGTGACTAATTGGTTCTTTTATATTTTTCTCACATTTACGTTTTCTTAGTTGTAGGTTGAAGTGTGATTTGTAAGGAATCCGGGTTCAGCTCACTGCCACGCAGCACTTCAGCTGACCGCCACGTACCCCTCGCCTCGGCCCTTGCGAGGGTGATGCGCTTCAGCTCACAGCTGCCCTACTATTGTATACAGCTGCACTACTTGCACTGCACTGTTTCACATATATGTAAGCATGTTGCACTGCTTACACTTCTACAAAATGCTTGATTTGATTTGGATCTGAGTGGGACAAAGGAATTAGTGTGAAATGAAATTGGTAATGATCGGATTATTTTTTAATGTATGGAAATAAAATTAGTTATCATTTGCAATTTTTTGATCTCAATCGCATTATATTTTTGGTTACTTTATGGTATTATTCTTGATGCGGACAATGGATGTATCCAAGTACCATCCGATGGTTTATTATGGATGAATGGAAGTACTCAAGGCTCGATTCGACATTTTTGGCAAATGTAACTATATGTTAGTTTCAAAACTTTGATTAGAAGTTATATGGGTGGTGCTTAATATTTGTATATAGTTAGTTTTTTAGTAAATGTCTCCTAACTTTTTTTTTGGTCTTGAATTATATTGGGAATGTTACTTGCTCTTTACTACTTTTCTATCTCCTTTTTCTATTTTCAACGAGTGCATTGTATATAATTACGTACTTTGGAATTACGTAGCTTGAAAATTTTCGTCGTTTTGATATTACGTACTTTGGAAATCTTTATTGTGGACTATTTTTATTTCTTAACAAGGTTGATAGTCCTATAAATAAAAGAAATGTTGCCCAAATTTTCTAAAATGTTTCCACATTTGTGTTGTAAAAAATTAACGTAAATTATTTACACATTCAATACTTTAGACTACATTATTTTGTTGGAGAACTAAATTTTTGCCGATTTGCAATTACTTACTTTGAATTTTTTTTTGCTGATTTGCAATTACGAACTTTGGAAATACTCTTGGTTGTGTACAATGGACACAAGAAACACCAAGTGGATGGTGCCAATATTTTATCATGGTGGTACCTACTGTATACACAGACGTCAGTGGACACACTATCCAGTCAAATCAGTTCTATATTTATCTTCTGAGATTTGTGGGGAAAAACTTTATTTTTTAAAGATTGGGATTATCCTTTCTTGACATTTTGTAATCTTGATGTTTATTGTACCATACATTGGATTCTCATGAAATAATTATTGCACATGCGGCGTAAATTATGTGAGTATTTCTATCAACAACGCACGCTTCCTAAAAGCTTTACGTGAATGTTTAAAAAACATTATGATCTTTGGTTTATTTTCGAAATTAAAAAACATTATAAACTTTAGAAATTTTGCCGGGGAATGAAATTTTCACCATTTTGTAATTAGGTACTTTGAAAATTTTCGTCATTTTGCAATTACGTACTTCGGAATTTTCGTTTCGCCTTCAGGTACGAGCATATATAAAGAAGTTGCTTATGTGTTTCGAACTCGAGATCAATTATAGCTTTAGCGAGGGCACTTGCCATTGTACTAAGACACGTCTTTATGCTTTTCAAAATTATTAGCGTGCCTTCAGGCACGGGCATACCCTAGTATATATATATATATATATATATATATATGCAAGTTCTTCATTGGTATATTTCTAGTTTATATATATATATATATATATATATATATATATGATATTTATTTGTCTTTTCCTTGGTTTCTAGTCCTTCTATGCTTATACTTCATTTTTAGTATCTATAATGGATTAGTTATGCTTTTGTTGCTCATATGTTTTCACGTCTTATCACTTTAAGCTTCATTGTGTTTATTAGTTCTATATCCTTTGCCTATTCCTGAACAAAAAGGGGGAGAATGATAAGGGGAGAAATGGTATCTAATCCTATTGTAATCGATTGTACCTTAATATAGGAGATATAACTTAGGGGTAGTCGCGACCTTCTTTGGTAGATTGTTTTGATAAAGGGGAGAATTAATTGTGGGGGAGTATTTATTTTAATTGCATTTAATACTTTGATATTCCCTATGCGTTTGATAGTTTGCTTAAGTGTGCAGGAATTCTTCTGAAGCGACATCTTTCAATGGCAAAGCGTTTGATCCTTGGGTTGAGTCAAGCTTGGGTGGGATATGTTTTGAGTCTAGTGATCTTGACGGCCCTTTAGGATTTTTGTTTGGTTTTTGTCCCGGAATAGCCAAAGGGGGAGATTTGTAAGGACACAAATTTCCAATTGAGTCCATATATAGTTTTGGCTCAATTCCGGACAAAAACATTTATTCATAGGATAGTATGTAATTGTAATACTCTCAAGCCTATTAAGTGTTTGTTGAAGACGTAGCGGCAAAGAGTATAAAGCTTCATCAAATGTGCCAGTTTGCGTGCCTCGTTTCTACGTCATCAACCATAGTTCCATGCTCCCAAGGTATGAATGCAATATTATATATATAGGAGCTTGGAACATGTTTATTGGGTGTTAGGTTTTATAAAAACTGCGTTTTGTTTTAAGAAAGAATTAATTAAAACTTTAAATAAATGTTTATAAAGTTTTCTGGGCTTAAACAAGAATATTCAAACTTTCTGGTTTTTCGTTCGATAGAGTCGTTCGAACGAGATTGTCGTTCGAATGAAAATGTCGTTCGAATGAAAATGTCGTTCGAACGAGTTTTCCAACGAGTTCCGACTAAAGTATACTGGTCCGTCGTTCGAAATGTCGTTCGAATGAGATTGTTCATTCTAACGAGATTTCCAACGAGTTTCTAACGAGTCCAATCTGGAACGTCATTAGAAGTCTCGTTCGAACGAGATTTCGTTCGAACGAAAAGTTGTTCGAAAGAGATGCCAGGCGGGAACAGTTTTTGGCAGTTTTTCACCCACTTCCCCACTTAGTTTTTAACCAACTTTTTCAGACTTTAATATGTGCGGGAAGAACATTTTCCAATCTAACTTTTCCTAATCTTTTTCATATCATACAAACTCTTAACGAGTGTTTTGAGAGCAAAATTAAAAAGAGAAAAAGATCAAGTTTTGAATGAGATTTTCAAAGAGAAATTTACTTATCACTCTAGTTTTACATCCATATCCAAGTTCACATATATACATATCAATTGCTTGGAGTTTGGCACCGGTTTATCTCTTCCGTTTCAAAGAGAAGTTTTGGTTTGCTTCTACATCCATCACAGAAGAAGATGTTTTGTTGCGATTCTACCCACTTGGAGAAAGGCTCTATGTACGGGTGACGGTGACCATATAAAGTCCTATCGGTGGATTCCGATACCGCGGTGGTGTTCCAAGGTTATCCGCTAGGAAGAGGTGTCTACAAAAAGAAGCGTCGAGGCTTGAGAGGGATCGAGTAGTGCGTTGTAATCCTTTCTGTCTTGTACTTGTAATTCCGTATCTAGTGGATTTATGGCTAGGGCCGTCCGAGGTTGTTTCCCGTCTTGGGTTTTTCCTCGTACATCGTGGCGTAGTGTCATTGATTTATTTTATCTTGCAAAATAACATAGAACGCATGCTTAGAATAATTCAAGATAAAATTTGGTTTAAATTATCACACTCATTTAATTTGGTGCTTAATTAAATATTGGGTAAAATTTATTTAATTCAAGTCATTTGCTAAAATTTCGTTTGGCCTAACTTGCTAATATTGATAAATATGACTTAGGCAAATTCTAGGACTTGGATTAATTAATTGGTTGTGTTTAAGTGAATATATTAATTGATTAATTTTACTTCACTTGGTGTAATTTTAATTTGTTTAAGAAATTAAAATTTGTTGTTTTAAAGTTGAACCATCACACCGCTTCCGCATCGAGTTTACATAACAAGGAAATAATAATATTTTAGAATTGGGGGCCACGCGCGCTAACAATACGCACACATCCGAATGAAATTAGAATTCACTAGTATATACACATTATAGCAGGAGAACGAAATCTCGTCAAAGGAATCAACAATCCTAAACATAGGGCTCTATAACAAACAAAGCAACGCTGAAAGCATAATAAGTCGTACAGATCCTAAGGACACTAGAACCTGATGCTCTGATACCACCTGTGACACCCCGCCTAATTAAATACCGGGCGATCACTCCTTTATTAAATTAAAATCAAGGTGAACAGTTGGTTCATTCTTAGCATCACTGTCATAAAAATACTTTTCCAATTTAAACACCCTAAATAATTAAGCTAAGTGTCAAAACCATTTAAAACCTTATTCTCATTTTATTAAATCCGGTTATAAAACCTTAAACCATTAACATCTAAAGAGTCACACATTAAAAATAAAAATAGAATTGAACATACACGAATTTAATTATCAATAATAAATCCCAACATTTACAACACTAAAGGAAAACATCCTGACAGTAATAAATCCCGAAATAAAGGTATTGAAAGTAAAAATTTTAATCTCTGACAATACCAACTAAATAATAGAAAGAGGGCGACACATGCCCCTGCTGGATAAAACTGAACTAGGAGTAGAATCAAATGGATGAAGTCGTCTAAACAACAGGCCTGCAACTCCCACCTAAGTTGTAGCACGTTCCTTCCAAAGGATCCTAAGTAAGACGCCCCTGTGGCTGGGTACCTGTAATACATACATATATATACAAGAGAGAAAATGAAATAGAAACGGGTCAGAGCCCGATAGTGTATATGATTTAAAAATTCGTTTATCAAGTATTTAAATTGATACAGGCCAATGCAACAACATATTAGTGCGACACTCTCTTGAGAAATTCTCGCCTCTCTTATAATGTGCACTCCTATCGCACTAACCTTCCCAATGGTTTATCTCATTATATATCACACTATCTTTCCCCAATGATTTAACTTATCTTAGGTTATTCGCAGGATTTACAACTGAACAACACAAGTATTAAAAACGTAAGATTTCAATTTGTAACCAAGGTTCTCCTTTTAACTTTATTAATCAATAAAGTTTTCCAGTGTCATATTATACTTTCTCAACATAATTATTTATAATTTGAGTCATCAACCATGTCCTACATATCAAATCACAGTAGGCAGTTCCAGATTTCAGAATTTCATATATATATTAACTACTCGTATAATATATATATCATAACAGCACCCCACATAAAAACTATGGTGCGTGCATACTCTGCTATCCAGTCCCCGTATCAATCGTACTAAAGGGAATAAAAGTTCGGAATCACTCTCGAACTGTATAAATACATACACAAATAATATTGAGGCGAAGCATAGTTTCCAAGTCCAAGAGGTCAGTACATACCCTCACGTCTCTTAGGACCGTGACTACCGATTCGATAGCCTGTACCTAGGATTCCTATCTTCTAGGGTACGAGTCAATATCCCCCATAAGGCACACGAGATAAGATCGTCCCAGCGCGGTAACCTCAGGGTAGGGGTGTAAACGGGTCGGGTCTGGATCGGGTCTGGGTATATCCAGATCCGATCCGGGTATATTTTTAACGGATCGGGTCTTACCCGATTACCCGACGGGTCTCAAAAAATGGATACAGACCCGGATCCGTTAAGGACCCGGAGACCCGACCCGATTATATATATATATATATATATATATATATATATATATATACAGTTTATATATATATATATATATATATATATATATATATATATATATATATATATATATATAAACTTTATAACTGTTTATATATATATATATATACAGTTTATATAAACTGTTTTTATATAAATATATAACTTATATATATAAATAACTGTTATATATATGTATGTATAACTTATATATACACATATATATATATATATATATATATATATGTATGTAAAACTGTTTTTATATATAACTTATATATATAAATAACTGTTATATATATGTATGTATATATGTATGTAAAACTGTTATATATATATATAAGTTAGTTATATATATATTTAGTAACTATATGTAAGACTATATATATATATTTAGTAACTATATGTAAGACTATATATATATATATATAATATTATATATAAATATATATTTATTATATTATATATATACACATTCGGGTCGGGTCCTTATCGGATCGGAGTCATGTATATCCAGATCCGGTCCATTAACTAATCGGGTAATCAGGTAATCGGATAATCGGGTCTATAAAATTTTCTCAGATCCGTTAATTCAGGTCGGGTCCGGATCGGGTCCGAGTCCAGACCCGGTCCATTGACAACCCTACCTCAGGGATAGCAAGTAGCGCGGGCATGATTTTCACAAGTATATAATATATGTATACACAATCATATAAATATACCACTTTTATTATATCAATTTAGGTTTATCCAATAACCCACATTCACAACATTTATCCTTATTTTCCCAATATTATTTATCAAGTATAATGGTTCATTTCTAACTTTAATTCGAAGGGTTTTTCCAACTTACTACGTAACCCTCATGGACTCTATTCTTCCAAATGTACAATTCAGTAGATATCTATTTATGTTCCAACGTAACTCTCTCTTACGTGTCTCTCCCCTTTAATATATACTTACATTATCCCTTATGCAAAATATCCCAAAAATATAGATTTCGCCTTACATTAAAGGATTTTGAATTTTATTTTCAAAGATGAGAATTTCAAACGGTTTCGAAATCGGAATTACAATGGAGTTTTAATTGAATTTTTATTATCTCTAAGAGTCCTCAAAACATAAAACTGACTCGCAAAAAAATATTAAAAAATATTGAGCAGTCAGATCCAGCTGAATTTTTTTGTGTAGCTTCCTCTCGTCTTCAGCTAATTCTCTGTAAAATTTCATCCAATTCCAAAGGTCCGATCGTCCGGAATAATTTTTTTTAGTGTTTGTATCTGATTAGAACTCTTTTCTTAATCAAACTCTTAATCCTTTACATGACAAAGGGTTTCCAGAATATCATATCAATCATCACTACATGAAAATTTCCCATCTCAAATTGGGTTTTTCTTCCATAAATCTCATCCTAATAACTCCTAAACTAATATGGATGATGCATCAACGAAATAAGAAAGATAAACACTTGCCTAAGATTTTTGATGTTCTGGTTTGGTGCCCAATTTGGTGTGGTTATGTTCCCCGTCTCGCGATCTACGCGTTGGCGGTGGCGGTGGTGCAAACAGGTGAGTTTTGAGCCTTGGAATGCCTTGCGAGCTCTCTCCTCTCCTCTCCAATGGCCGTTTTAGTGTTTTGAGTTATCTAACCCTAGGAGATAACCTAAACATCTGATATAACCCCTTTAATTTTCGTGGGTTTAATTACCCAAAAATACAAAATGACTAAAATGCCCTCCTGGGGTACTAATTAGGCCTAAAAACGCCCCGAGACCCAAATCAAACCCCCGGGTATACTTTTCTGACTATCTCGACCCTTCCGGACGCGTTGGCGCACTCAAAACAAGCATACGAACAACCTATAAAATATTCACTTTTATTGATCTACATTTAGTCCCGACACGACACAGGCGCGTCCCGACTTAAATTTCCACAATTGTCATTTTATTCACACGTGACAATATTATAAAAATAAATCTCATATATTACTATACTCATCCAGTAATATGAAACAAATAATATATTCCCAATAATTACTAACTCTTGTCACGCTAGTAAATATTTGAAACAACATTTCGGATTAAAATTAATTAATTTATCTTAATTAAATTTAATAAATCCTTAAATTTAAAAGCCATGAAAATACGGGGTATTACAGCAGGTTTGTCTCGAATTGGCTTAGTGGGTTGCGATTTTCTGTCCGGTGATGGGTATAAGGCCAACGTTTGGCCGTGGCTTTAGTTGGATCCGTGTATGGGTTTAAAATAGTTTGGGTTTATTGATATGGGTTGAGTTTACAAGGATAGCAAGCAAGGGGTTTGGTTTTAGGAGTTGTAATGGAGGAGAGAGAAAGGGGTGATGGAGGTTGAATATGGGAGATGTTTTGCTTGGGTATAGTATAGGTGTATAGTAGTTGGGGTGTTTGTATGCGTGTGATGTAAGATAAGTGGTAACTGGGTGTGAGTGGGTTGATGTGTGTTTAAGTTGTGACCCTAAAAATAACACAACTAAAAAAATATAAAACTAACAAAACTAAAAATCTAAAAATCAAATACTACTCTAAAAATAAAATAAAGACTCAATTAAAAAATATAAAACTAAAAAGAAATAAAAATAAAAATAAAAATCTATTAAACTAAAAACTAAAATCCTAAAATAAAACTAAATAAAATCTAGGGTCATTTACTGTCCGGGTACATTTGTTATCAGTATTTTGTTCCTGGGGTATGCTAGTTTGAGTTATTGTTGGATGAGTGTTAAAATGACAGTTGGCCTCAACGTCCGTCAGCCAGACCAAAATACCCTCCCTTGGTCAAAATGACGCATGTACCCTTTGTAAGAATCGAAACATTAATTTGCCTTTGGGGGTTTTGTCTCTAACGATCAAAGCAAAAACATCTTTAGTTTTCAAGCATCAACGATTTGCAACCAATTCAGGCATCATTTTCGGGTAATGCCTCTGTATTCTGATTTAGTTTTTTTTTAGTTTGAAGATTGTTTGTTATATTATTTGTTTATAAAGGTTTTTTTAATCAATTTTTCTAGATTTTTATAGTTTATAATTTGCTTTTGCCTCTGTTATGAGTAAAGAAGAATTTGTTCGTCCTCGTTTTTGAACAATTATTTTACTACATGTCTTGTCTTTTCTAGGTTTTGGTAAATGGCTTTGCGTGGGAATAAAAATTTGGTAATACACTTTGATGGAAAGTGGAGTAAATATAGTAGAAAATACAGTGGTGGGAGGAGGGTAGTTTTGAAAGACATTGTTGGAGATGAATTATGTTATATTGACTTGGCAAATGATATTGAAAAGTACACTGGTCTTAAGGGTATAAATATTAAATGGGTTAAAGATGGAATATTGTGGACCATTGAAAATGATGCTCAGGTAATAGATATGTGGGACAACTTGGTAGAAGACTTTGGAGATTACCATCTCTATTTAGAAGACACAAATTTGTCATATACATTCATACCTCCCAAGAAAGCACCAAAAACTCCCCCAAAAAAGTTTAAATCACTTGTACATGTAAGAAAATCCCCAAGACTCAATGCTGAAGCCACCTTAAAAGTGTCCAAACAATCAAATCCTACTTCTTTGGGCTTGAGAAGATCATATAGGATCAGAAACTTATTCTTCAACACCTTTTCAAACACTCCTGATGATCCATTAACACTTAGTGAGGAGGAGGAAGAGTTTGAGTATTCAGAAGGTGCTAGTGGTGACTCATCATTTACCAACTTACTTAAGAGTACATTGCATATTAGTGAAGATCTTATTGAGCAGCCTACCAATCGGTTCATTGTCCCTATTGAGCAGCCTACCAACCCGTTGAATGAGTGGTCTTTAATAACTTCAGACACTCTCAATGCTGAAGACTATTATCACTCATACAGTGAGGGTGATGAAAATTGGGGTGGGTATTTTGACTTTGAAAGGGTAAGGCATGATCATATAGAGGATCCGGAAGGAACAAAGGATGCAGAAGGCACAAAGGATGCTAGGAAAGAGTTTAAAGACTTTCTAGCTGACACAGAAAATTTATACAAAGATGAAACAGTGTATGGAAGCCAATATAGGTGTGGGGATGGAGTTTTACAAGAGTTGTCACCGGGAATGGAGTGGCCTATAATGTTATATTGTAGGAAATACATGAGAAATTTTGCAATATTGAAGAAGTTTGAGTATAAGCAGAAGCATAACAACAACTCAAAGATTGATCTAATTTGTAGGGATCCTAAATGCAAGTGGATGGTGTATATAAGGAAGTTACCATATGAACCAACTACTAAGGTCAGAATATTAATGGTAGAACATACTTGCAACTCCAACCCCAAAGGTAGTAATGTAATGGCCAAGGCAACTTGGTTTGCTAATGAGGTTGAAGAGATGAAGAGGAATAACAAAGCGATGAAACCAAGAGATATTCAAGATGCAACCTGGGAAAAACATGCAACTAATATATCATACCAAACTGGATACTATGCTAAAATAATTGTCAATGAGAGGATACATGGTAGTTACAGTGATGCATTTGGGGTTGTACCTGAAATTGCTAGGTAGGTTCATGTTTCAAATCCAGGTAGTATTGCTGAATGGAGAAGGGAACCAAATGATCAACAGTTTGTCTCATTTTGTCTTTCATTCAAGGCCTCTATAGATGGGGTTCTTAATGGTTGTAGGCTAGTGCTTGATTTAGATGGATCATTTATGAAAGGAAAGTATGGTAGGACAATTTTATCCAATAGCTTGTTTCCCATTTCCATATATATTTGTAGAAATGAAAGTTATGACACATGGAGTAGATTCTTGAGAATTTTGCAACCTCATCTGATGAAGCATAAATTGCCATTGACTATAATGTTTGACGGACAGAAAGGACTTATTGAGGCAGTTGCAGAGTTATTCCCTCATTGTAATCACAAGTATTATTTTAGGCACATGTATAAAAACTTCAAAAATGCAGGATACAAGGGTCCACAGCTAGAGGATTTAACTTGGGGTGCAAGAAGGGAATATAAGAAGGAAGATCTTGAAAAGTATATGGATAAAATGTTTAAAGATTGCAAGGGAGCAAAACTATGGCTAGACAATGAGGAAAAGGCTACTTGGGCAAGAGTATACTTTGATACAACAACTAAATGTGAACATATCACCAACAATTTCTGAGAGTAATTCAATAAATTGATTTTAAGTTTAAGGGAAGTACCAATTCTAAAGATTGTTCAAAAGTATAAAATGCTTGATATGTCATTCTTGTACACAAGAAGAACCAAGGCAGAGGAGATGGATCCCAGTGGGCTTGTACCAAAAGTGGAGACGCATTTGAATGACTTGAAGAAGAAATAAAATGCGTATATTATAACTGGTTCAACAGAGTTCTTACATAT
Organism: Sambucus nigra; assembly: GCA_949130495.1. Classification (NCBI taxonomy): domain Eukaryota; kingdom Viridiplantae; phylum Streptophyta; class Magnoliopsida; order Dipsacales; family Adoxaceae; genus Sambucus; species Sambucus nigra. The sequence continues at coordinate 213,484,276 of OX422208.1, read as the reverse complement.
GGCAACAAATAGTCATAATCAAAGCTGGACACTTAATATTCAAACACAAGAATGCAGTTTTTTTGAGTGGCATACCTTATGTACTTGTTATTTGGGCTATAATGCCAAGAAGAGAGCCACGGAACAAGTAAGTAACACTTATATTGGCATGTTTTACGTAGCTGGCAATACTTTTCTTATGTTCATATTTTTTATGCACAGGTATTGCAGTCCTATGTTTGATGAGCAAGTTATTCAGCTTATGTTCATCCTATGGAAGACCATCAATGGTGGTCCAAGGCAAGTGTATATAATTCACCTCAAGTGTATATAATGCACCTTAATTTGAATCATATTAATGTTTTTTGTTCATGTCCTTTTAGCCACAACATATAGTCAATCTTCCAGAATTAACTAGAGGACCTGAAAGGCCAAGGGTTAAGAGGAGAAGAGATCCTGATGAACCAGTTGCACCAAAGAACAAGAAGAAAAAATGCAGCAGATGTGGGGAGTTATGCCATAACAAAGCTGGTTTCCAAGGGAAATCAATCAAATCTGGTAATCAAACACAAGTTACTGAGGGACCAAGTACTATGGAGTGATCAAACAACCCACAAATTGCTACATCAATGCCAGTTCCTAGAACAAGAGAAGGTGGAAAGAAGGGGAAAGTGAAGAATGTGGATACAACAGAAAATGTTAGTCAAGGTTGTACTCAGTAGGTTCATTACTTTGGGTTTAACTCTGTGTTTTGGGACAAAGTACTAATCTTTTTTATGTAGCTTTGTGTTTTTGGACAAGGTACATACCTTTTTATTTTGGAAACTTTGTGTTTTGGGACAAAGTAAGTTATGAATGAAGTTAAATTTGAATGTGTTTTGGGAACTTTGTGTTTTATAGAATATTGGAAAATTTCATTGCACAACACAAATTACAAAGAAATTTCATTGCAAAATACACATTTCATTTATTGCAAAATACACATTTCATTCATTGCATACACTGATTACAAAGACATTTCATACATTGAATTTCTTTTTAAATCCATCATAAAGATCATCTAAACTAACTTCTACTTGAACCCTGACATTCACTTTCCTACCTTCATCAGATTTCATAATTGCCTCTGTTAACCACTCAAAATCCCCACATGTCAAACACTTGAGAATTTTTAGATTCCAATATAGCGAGGGGTTCAATGTGGATAGGGAAGTCAAGAGAGGGTTGTACCAAAGCATAGAGAAAATGTATCCGAATGTTGAGAGCAAAATTGCAATTGCTGAACAAATTGAGAGTTTTCACCGGGCAGAAGGCTTATTCGGGGTGAGCATGGCCGTCTTAACAAGAGAGAAGACACAGCCAGGTAATCAGCTGCTGTTTTGGCCTCATTTGCCCCTGTTTTGGCCTCTTTATGTTGTTGTTTTGGGGTAACAATTTGCTGCTTTTTTAGCCTCAATATGTCCTTGTTTTAGCCTCCTTATGTTGCTGTTTGGGGGCAGCAATTTGCTGCTGTTTTGGCCTCAATTTGCCGCTATTTTGGCCTCTTTATGTTGCTGTTTTGGCCTCTTCTTTATGTTGCTGTTTTGGCCTATTTATTCTAGGCATATGGTGGGAAAATTATGGAAAAGAGTGCAAGGAGCTCCAACAGTTGGCAATAAGCGTGCTAAGCCTCACTTGTAGTGCCTCGGGATGTGAGCGAAATTGGAGCACGTTTGATCACATGCACTCGAAGAAAAGGAATTGTTTGGAGCAACAAAGATTGAATGCTCATCTTTGTCAAGTATAACACCCCGTAATTTTGAATAATTATGAATTTAATTATTTCTGGTATTTTAAATTACACGTGCAGTAATTTAATTAAAATAAAATATTGCAGATTTAATAGATATTAATTGGTGGGAATAAGATTAATATTTATGTGGTAAATTTACTAAGTGTGTATTAGTAAATAAAATACGGTAAATCGTATTACGTCGTCATGGGTGGGAATGAAGGGAGACTATTCTTATTCTAAAGGTTAAAATAGGAAATTTATGTTAGACGACTCGGATGATGATTTCGAGCTCACGGTTGGTCCCGAATGGGTCGAAATAGGCAAAATTGTGTATCCGGGGGTAGCAATTGGGTTCCGGGGGATTTTTAGACTAAACCGAGCTCACACGGGAGTGTTTAGCCCATTAGAGTAATTTTGGGTCTAGAGTTAAGGTTTGGAGGCAACCTAAACACAATTCTAAACCCTAATCAAGTGGAGGAAGAAGGGAAAGTGAAGAAGGAAGAAGAAAAAGAGAGTTTGGAGAGCCAATTCGAGGAGCACTTCATCTTCTCCAACGAAATTTCAGACCCTACGAACCGTACAAGGCAAGTGGTTATCTTGCTGTGAATTTTATGTGTGGAATTCGTGCTCATAACATAGTACGTGTAGAAAATTATTTTTGGAAGGGTTTTCTCACACAAAAAGGGAATTTTGGGGTTAAATCTATCTCCTGCAATGTTCAATTGATTTAAATGATAAATTCAGATGACTTATAACTGCTGGAAAATTTAACTTTGATGAGGTGTAGAGATTGATTGAATCTAAATTCGGATTTGTGAATTTACTTAGGGTTTTGGTTAAGAGATTTGAAAATAAACCAATTGAGTGATTAAATCATTTATATTTGTCCAATCTCTGATGTTAGGATGATTTAGAAGTGTTAAAATCATCATATATGTCTCCCATCATGTTGTTTGTGTTTTAATGGAGGTTTGGTAGCATATTGAAGAGGTTTGGATCGAATTTGGAGAAAATGGTTTGCAATCAGGGGTAACGAACCGACTCGGATTTTGGGGCGAACTGTTTCGGGTTGGTTGAGCGAACTGGTTCGGATGTCTGGCCAAATTGGTTCAGACCACCTGACACTTCAATTTTTGTTGTTTAATTTGGGGGTTAATTCGGAGGGTTTCCAATAGAGATTGTGAACCGTAAGGATGAGAAAAACGTCATTGGGTAATTTGGGCAGAATTATATTACCTCAGTTTGAGTGGGTAATTAAAATGGAAAATCATTATAATCCAAGAATTAATTAGTAATTATTTGTACTAACGAATTTGGTGGGTTAATTCGTGGTTTAGCTGAGCTGACATACGAGTTGGTTGGGTAATTCTGAGGATTTAGCGGAGTGATGCTACTATTTTAAATATTTTATGAATTAGAATTAAAATATGTTCAAGAGTCGGGGATGTAGACTAGTAGTAATTAACCTAGTGCTTTGAGCGACAAACACGATTTAGCCGGAATGGCATTAAAATATATACGGGTATAGAGATAGTATATATAAGAATGAAGATATCATCTGCATGTATGATATTGATTGAACATACCCCTCTCTAGTGCTATCAGTGGAGGTTGCGCGATGTGGGTGATCCCCCCTGGCTAGTGAATGTCGGGTGAGTATAGTCCGAGGTCGTGAGGTCACGCATGTGCCATCGCGAGGGTTGAAGTTCGAAGTGAGGTAATTGCGGGTATGGTTATGACCATGGTTCAAAGTCTCGGTATCGGTCCCGATATCGACCACTCGATTTTCAATTCGGCCGTGGTATCGGTCATGGTATCGGGCGATACGCAAAGATACACTATTTAGAGAGCGCAAAAAATTCCGAAAAAAATGTAGAAAACTTTTAAAAAAATACGATTAACAATGTGGACTAATCAGATAAGTTTAAAACTATCCTTTAATATGCATAACATTGTACAATTGATTATATTGATGTGCCGACTTGCCAGATTCAATGTTCCATAATAAATCAATGTTTTTTTTCACGGAGGATACAAATATTATGTTTTTACAAAGAAAAACAATGTTACTTTTTTTTGTAAGAGGATAATTTTTTTTTTCACAAAGAGGGTACAACTATTATATTCTTAGTATTATTTTTAGTAAGAGGATACAAATGTGTTTTTTAAGTATGTTATATTTTCCTAAAAAGGATAGAAATATTTCTTTTTTAGTATTGTTATTTTTTTTACAAAGATGATACAAATAATGATTTTGACAAAACACTATATTTTTTTTTACAATCGTTTTTCACAAAAGGGATGCAAATATTATTTTCTTACAAAAAATGATGCAAATGTTATTTTTTTTAAAGGAATGTAAATGTTTTTTTTGTTGGGTTGCAAATGTTTTTTTTTAAATTCATGGAAATGTTATTTTTTTACAAAGAGGATGCAAATATTTTTTTTTACTTGTGTTGCAAATGTTATTTTTACATAAAGGATGCAAATATTATTTTTACAAATGTTTAGAGGATACAAATATTATTTTTACAATAATTACAGTTGTATATTTGTTTGTAAAAGAATAACATTTACGTTTTTTTATAAATAATAACATATTAAAATATTACATTGGGAACATTATTATAAAAAATAATAACAAATAACATTTGAATCATTTGCATTCTTTAAAAAGAAAAATTGGCACATATTCAACGAACTAAATTAAATCCACAGAATGACCAAATAACCCCCACACATAGCACACTAAATTAAAAAACAATTAGCATTTCGTAATCCCCCAAAAAAACCACGCTTATAAACACAACACTGGAGAGAGAGAGAGAGAGAGAGAGAGAGAGAGAGAGAGAGAGAGAGAGAGAGAGATTCTTAGTAACTTATACCATTTGGGCCGATATATCACCGATATGAGTCGATACTATTGTGATATCGCCGATATGGCCGATTCCATCGTGATATCGCAGATATGGGCCGATTCTATTGCAATATCGTCGATATGGGACGATTCTACCGCTATATCACTGATACTACTGAGAAATTACCAATATAGGGTCGATTCACATCAATAATTGAAAACTCAACTCGTAACTCGAAATTGGATCGGTGGGCACCGATACCTAGTCAACTCGGCCGTATCGTCGCGGTATCGGCCTTGACTTTGAACCATGGTTATGACTCACTATCGAAGGACTATGGCCACCTCCAATACGTTTGTGATTTTACCGAATCGGTGTGAGATTCCGACCACCGATAGTCAGGATGATGTGAGTATGCCTCGGTGTTGATAGCATTATAGAGAAAGATCTCTGAAGAGTTATTACTCAGGGGATTATGATTATACGCGACATATGTGTGTTTGTTGCGGTATATCCTTTACGTATATAGAGAAAGACCTCTGATGAGTTATCACTCGGGGATTAGAATTGTATGCGACATATGTGTGCTTATTGTGGTATATCCTTTACGTATATAATGGTGTAGTAGTTTATATATGGGTTTAACAAGTAAAGAGTGATTATATGTGTAACTTTTATAGTATATCTATAGGTATATAATAGAGCGATAAATTATATAAAAATTTAATACATTAAGTGTGAATGTTTAGATATAACTGGAGTAAAGTTATATCAATGATAAATGATGAGATAATTAAATAAGCTAACGAGCAAACTAGCTTAGTAATGAATAATAGAATGTACTCGGGTTAGAGTAGTGCGTTAGAAAGAATTGCAACAGGACTAGTTAGCCAGGGTACCATAACTAGACGGGTTAAGATGTACGTACTAGGTGTGCACAATAAATGAGAGGTGAGGGGTATCTCAAGACAGTGCGATACCGACTTAAATAAGAAAAGTTTACTGCATTTTAATCACTTGCAAATATTTTCAAAATGTTTTGGGCTCAGACCCGTGTCAAATTTTTCAAAAACTTTTAGGTTGTGACACCCCGCCTAATTAAATACCGGGCGATCACTCCTTTATTAAATTAAAATCAAGGCGAACAGTTGGTTCATTCTTAGCATCACTGTCGTAAAAATAAACTTTTCCAAATTAACACCCTAATTAATTAAGCTAAGTGTCAAAACCATTTTTTAACCTTTATAACCAAAATGTATTTTTAAAGAAAAACTTATTTATTTAATTAGTAACAACAGTTTCAATAAATAAGAATCATACAACAATTATCCTGGAACATAATCCAATTAATTTAAACATTCAAAGTCCCAACATTTAAGACTTAAGGTAAAACATCCATACTGAAATAAATCCCATAGTAACAGTACTAGAAATAACTGAAATACAGATGTCCCGATAAAACAGATAAATAGTGGAAAGGACGACACATGCCCAATAAATGAGTATGATAGATGTGGAATCAAGTGAACGAAGTCGTCTATGCAAGTGGCCTGCAACTCCCACCTAAGCTGCAACACGTTCCTTTCAAGAAATCCTAAGCAAGAAGCTCTTGTGGCTGGGCACCTGTAATACATACATATATATACAAGAGAGAGAAAGAGAAAAAGAAACGGGTCAGAGCCCGATAGTGTGTTTGATTTAAACTACGTTTAGCAAGTATTTAAATTGATACAGACCAATGCAACAACATATTAGTGCGACACTTTCTTGAGAAATTCTCACCTCTCTTCTAATGTGCACACCTATCGCACTAACCTTCCCAATGGTTTGTCTTATCATTTATCGCACTAATCTTCCCAATGATTTAACTTATCTTAGATCACTCGTAAGATTCAAAATTTAACGATTCAATTGTTTGAAAAGAATATTTCAATTAGTAACCAAAGTTCTCATTTTAACTTTATTAATCAATAAAGTTTTCCAGTGTCATATTATACTTTCTCAAAACAAGTATTTATAATTGAGTCATCACCCATGTCCTACATATCACATCACAGTAGGCAGTTCCGGATTTCAGAATTTCATATATATATTAACTACTCATAAAATATATATATCATAACGCACCCCAAATAAAACTATGGTGCGGGCATACTCTACTATCCAAACCCCATATCACTCACATTAAGGGGAATACAAATTCGGAATCACTCTCGAATTGTATTAACACATACTCAAACAATATTGAGGCGAAGTATAGGTTCCAAGTCTCTTAGGACCGTCTGAACTATCACTGCGATAGCCTGTACCAAGGATACCTATACACAAACAAGATGAGGCGAAGCATAGATTCCAAGTCTCTAAGAGGAAAGCACATACCCGCATCTCTTAGGACCATCTGAAATATCATTCCGATAGCCTGTACCAAGGATATCTATCTTCTAGGGTACCAGTCAATATCCCCCATAAAGGTCCCATCGAGATAAGACTGTCCCAGCGCGGAAACCTCATGGATAGCAAGTAGCGTGGGCATGATTTTCACACATAGATAGTATATGCATACACAATCATATAACTATACTAATATTACCATATCAATAATGGGTAAATTCTCAATTCCCATAATTACGTCATTCGCATTTATTTCACATTATATAGTTATCACGTATAACCATTCACATCTTACTTTAATTTGAGGAACTTTTTCACTTACTACATAACGCTTCATGGATTCTATCCTCCCAATTATAAAATTCAGTAGGTATACACATTTGTCCCAAAGTGACTCTCTTACGTGTCTCTCTCTTTAAATCATAAATTTACCGACCCTTATGTAATTCTCCGAAAATACGATCTTTGCCCGACATCAAGGGTCCCAAAATCTATTCACATGTCCTACTGGTCTTTCCTATCGCCCAAAACATTTTATTAAGGATGCTCAAGAATTATCTCAAGATAAATTAAGATTAACTCATTTAACAAGGGAAATAGGAGTTTTCCAGGAGGGGTCGATCGATCGAGGTTTGGGGATCGATCGATCGAACCTTCGATCGATCGAAGCTCTAGGCTCGATCGATCGATCAAGCAGGTCTGTAAAAACTGAAATTCTGCAGTTACGGGTTTCATCTCCAAACTTCAACAATTACCATATTTTCTAATCCCAATCGTCTCAAAATTTTCACTACTAACATCCTAACGTGATATTATGCATTTCCTACGTAAAGCATGTCAATTTACGTCACTAAACATGGATTAATCATGCCATAATTCATTTAAATGTTCAAGAACCCTAGAAATCTCTAAATCATGATTCCAATCTGTTTTTCCAGAATTTTCTTCTTATACTACATTAAAATTTCGTGGATTATTCTTCTACATCACCAACAATTTCCAGAATAAGGTTTAAGTCATCACTACATGCAAATTCCTATTAAAATTTAGGTTTTATTCAATGAAATTCATCCCTAATCATCCCTAAACTAATATGAAGGATGCACCAACGAAATAAGCAAGATAAACACTTGCCTGGGATTTTCGACGTTCTGATTTGCAGGTGTTTTTGGTGTGGTTGCGTAGCCCGTTGCGCGATCTACGCGTTGGTGGTGGTTGCGGTGCAAGCGGGTGGATTTCGGGCCTTGAATTTGCCTTGAGAGCTCTCTCCTTTCTCTCCTATGGCCGTTGTAATACCCCGTATTTTTGGCTATATTTATTTTTGGGATTAATTATTAAATGAGAATTAATTGGGAATTAATCCGGATAAAATACTAGCGAGATGTGAGTTACTATTTGACTATATTGAGTATATATGATGTTATATTGAATGTTGAACTATGAAATTTGTCGTGAGATTGATATACGGCAATTTGGTCATTTTATTGGGACGCGTGTGACAGTCGCGTCAGGATATAATTATTTTAATTATAAAAGTGAATTTAAATTCAATTAACCGTAGGTCGTTTTGAGTGCGCCAATGCGTCCGGAAGGGTCGAGATAGTCAGAAAACACTAGCCGAGGGTGTAGTTTGGGTCCCGGGGTATTTTTAGGCCATATCGGCAATATAAAGGGTATTTTAGTAATTTCGTATTTTTAGGAATTAAAAATGACGAAAATTAGAGAAGTAAATCTGATGTGGGTTTGACCCACTAAGCCACTAACCAACCCATATTAACCCAACAAGCTACGGGGGTTGTTAGATTATGTTTTCTAAGTTTCCCCAAAACAAACCCTAGCCACCATAGCCATTGGAGAAGAAGCTTGGAGAAAGAGAGAGAGAGGGAATTCTGCAGAAAGAGAGAGAAAATCAACACCAAATTCAGAGACAATCGAGGCAAGTGATTTAATTTCTTTTAATTCAGAGAATGTTTCCTCCATGTTAGATAATTTGAAGATTTACAATTGTTCTTGGAAGATAAATGAAAACCCATGTTGTTTGGACTTAGAACTTGAATATTGAGGACAAATTGCATGTAGGATCATATAGAGATGATTATTCTGGTATTAATATATGTTGGATGTAAGAAAAACGGATTTAGAATGGACTAATTGAAGACTTAAAAGTTTAGGGTTCATGTTCTTGAATAATTGGAGGAAAATTATAGAGATTTGTAAATTGATTGATGTTAGGATGAATTAATCCTTTAAAAAGTGTTCGGATGTGACTATGGTATATTTAGGATTGATTAGAGACCTTAAAACAATCGTTGGGACTAATTTTAGAGGAGATTTGAGGAGTAAAAATGGTGAAAATCGAGATTGGGAAAAATCTGGGCAGAAACTGGTCCCTCGTTAGAAGACCTTCCCAGGTCGTTCGAACGAGCTCGTTCAAACGAGCTTCTAACGGGTTGACCAGTCGCTTCTAACGAAAGGGAATTTCGTTCGATACTTCGTTCGAACGAGATCTCGTTAGAAGTTACAGTTCGTTCGAACGAACTGGAATCTTGTTTGAACAGCCTCGTTCGAACGAGACTTCTAACGAGCTGACAGTTTAGGCCTTTTTGGCCTGTTTTGATTTTTGGAGTCCCGTAAACTGGTTCGAGGGTAGAGATAACATTCCTTTGATGATGTATTGATAGATTTGGGACTTTTGGGTTATTATGAGGAGTAAATTATATACAAGTGATTTAAATCAATGGACTGTTTGGGTTGAGACGTGAGTGTCTACTACGACGTGAGAATAAATTATGGCGAGTATGATTATAAACCTGTGTAAATTATATATTGGTACTAGAATGAGAATAGTACTACAATTAAACTACGGGATTACTAAGATGTTTGTTTACTTAGTATTGGTATATGAATTGTGTGTATGACATACCTACCATACTTGCTATCACGGGAGGTTTGCGTTCGCTTAGGGCCCTCTAATCCTTGTGTTGCCCGGATTTAGACTGGTTACCTCGATGAACATAGGTCAGAGAAGGACTTATTGGGATGTTAATAAGTCTGCTGATCGTGGGAGCGCAGGTATGTGCGTGACCCATGTGATGTGACTGTGTTCGCCTCCACTGTTTGTGATTTGTGTTATCTGAACTATTCCTGAGAGATTCGGAATATGTGATCCTTATGTACGTGATGTACCGGGATGGATAGCAGAGTATGTATGCACCGCAGTTTAGTCTCGGGGTGGTTATATTGTATATTTATGTTGTGGGAAATATACGCTTAATAAACTGGAAATTTTCATATGGTATTGTTTGTAACTATGGAATAACATAGAGGGCTAATCTATAATGAGTTGTATTACTTTTATATGAGAACCTGAATTTACGTTAAGCTCCTATTTAATTGCGATCGTTATAATGTTAATGGGAACAGAGTAATAAGGATAGAACCTATGGCAGTCTAGCTAGATATGATATCACTTAGCTAGTGGTTATGTCATTTTAGATTGGTACTTACGTTAGGAGTGCACAGTTAGACGAGAGGTGAGAATTTCATGTGAGTGCACGTCCTAACATGTACTTTGCATTTAATGTTTAAATGTTTTTAAAGCATTTGCAGGTTTTTAAAATATCTCCACATTCGGGCTCTGACCCGTTTGCTTTCAAATCTACTTTTTGTAAAACCATTTTTAGGTGCCCAGCCACAAGGACACCATGCATAGGATACTCATTTAGGTGACGAGATGTAGCTGTTTGTGGAAGCTACAGGGATTTGCTTTTAGACGCTTCTATCAGTTGGATTCCGTATTCAGTATTCTTCAGTTTTAGGGCATGTTGCCCAGATCCATTAGAGTTACTTTTCCATTACAGTTTTCAGACTTTGGCATGTATTGATTCAGTATTTAATTACTTATTTCAGATGTGGGATTTGTAGTGAGGAGTTTTCCTCCAGACTTTATTTACCTTATGTGATGGTTATTCTATTTACTTCGTTATGGTGATGGTGTTATTATTTTTCATTACACTTGTTGCATGTTAATCAGACTTTAATTAAAATTTGGTATCTTACTTTTTAAATACTAGGTGGTTAGTAAAAATAAAATGTTTTCGACAGTGATGCTATTAACTGAGCCAACTAGGCATTTTGATTTAATTTAATAAAGGAGTAGCTACCCGGTATTTAATTAGTCGGCGTGTCACAGGTGGTATCAGAGCATCAGGTTCTAGTGTCCTTTAGGATCTGTACGGCTATTATGTTTATGCTAAGTTTCTTTGATATAGAGCCCTATATTTTAGGACTGTTGTACTCTTTTTGTGTATGCTTCGTTCTTCAGCTATTTTAAGTTTATAAACAGTGAACTTATAAACTTTATTCTTATTTCAGATGCCTCCACGACGTGCACGACGAGTTCCCAGGGATGCAATGCCCGAACCCCAGTCCGCTCCAGTTCAGGGCATGATGAACGCCGCAGAGGTTGCAGCTATAGTAGCCCAAGCGGTAAATGCCGCAATTGCCGTTGTTCAGCAGGCACCACCTCAGGCGCCGGTTGCCGCGCCAGTACAGGCAAATGCATTCCCGTCTGCTTGGGAACGTGTACGTGACACTTTTCAGAAAGCGCATCCATCAGAGTTTGCAGGTAGCTCAGATGTGGTAGTCTCGAGCCAGTGGAGGAAGGATATGCAGAGGCACTTGAGGATAAATGAGTGCACGGATGTTCAGAAGCAGGTGCTAGCTACTTTCAAGCTAGTTGGATTTGCACTGCAGTGGTGGGAGTCTATTACCACCGTGGAGGAGAGGGATACTCTCACTATTCAGGACTTTTGGGTGCGGTTCGACCGCAAGTACTTTCCGTCGGCTGTTCACACAGAAATGAGGAGGAAATTGATGAGTCTGAGGCAGGAGGGTAAGACTGTGGCCGAGTATGAGGCCGAGTTCACAAATCTGTTGAATATCGTTCCGGATGAGATACCAACAGAGAAGAAGAAGATTGAGAAATTCACCGACGGGTTGACATGGAGGATCCGTCAGCATCTGTTAGGGAACCTTTCGTTGGCCACGTATTCTGATGTGGTTAACGCTGCTTTGTTACACTTCCAGGACCACCGCTTTCATATGGATGAGGGCAAGAGGTCGGGAGAGTCTAGCCATCAGGGCAGGACTGGAGGACATGGTGCCGGTGGGGCACAATCTGTTCAGGGGCAGAGACAGGGTGAGTGTGACACCCCGACTAATTAAATACCGGGTAGCTACTCCTTTATTAAATTAATTCAAAATGCCAAGTTGGTCCAGTTAATAGCATCACTGTCGAAAACATTTTAATGATTACTAACCACCTAGTATTTAAAAAGTAAGTGCCAAATTTTAATTTAAGTCTGATTAACATGCAACAAGTGTAATAAAGAATAATAACACCATTCACCATAAAGAAGTAAATAGAATAACCATCACATAGTGTAAATAAAGTCTGGAGGAAAACTCCTCACTACAATCCCACACTGAAATAAGTAAACCGAATACTAAAACAATACATGCCAAAGTCTGAAAACTGAAATGAAAAGATGTCTCTAATAGAAATGGGCAACATGCCCTACAACTGATAGAATACTGAATACGGAATCCAAGTGATAGAAGCGTCCACAAGCAAATCCCTGTAGCTTCCACAAACAGCTACAGCTCGTCACCAGAATGAGTATCCTATGCATGGTGTCCTTGTGGCTGGGCACCTAAAATGGTTTTACAAAGAAAAATAGATTTGAAAGCAAACGGGTCAGAGCCCGGATGTGGAGATATTTTAAAAACCTGCAAGTGCTTTAAAATCATTTAAAACATTAAATGCAAAGTACATGTTAGGATGTGCACTCACATGATATTCTCACCTCTCGTCTAACTGTGCACTCCTAACGTAAGTACCCATCTACAACGAGACAAACCACTAGCTAAGTGACATCATATCTAGCTAGACTGTCATAGGTCCTACCCTTATTACTCGGTTCTATTAACATTATAACGCTCGTAATTAAATAGGGGTTTAACGTAAACTCAGATGCTAAATATGCAATATATTTCACTATCAGCTAACTCCTTATGTTTCTCGAAACAATACCGTAATTATTTATACAACATTAACATGAAGGTTCCCATTAATTAAGTGTATATTATTCACGTCATAAATATACAATACAAGCACCCCGAAAACTAAGCTGCGGTGCACACATACTCTGCTATCCATCCCGGTACATCACGTACATAAGGATTACATATTCCGAATCTCTCAGGAATAGTTCACAAATAACAACATCACAAATAATGGAGGCGAACACAGTCACATCACATGGGTCACGCACATACCTACGCTCCCACGATCAGCGGACTTATTAATATCCCAATAAGTCTTTCTATGACCTATGTTCATCAAGGTAACCAGTCTAAATCCGGGCAACACAAGGATTAGAGGGCCCTAAGCGAACGCAAACCTCCCGTGATAGCAAGTATGGTAGGTATGTCATACACACAATTCATATACCAATACTAAGTAAACACACGTCTTAGTAATCCCGTAGTTTAATTGTAGTACTATTCTCATTCTAGTACCAATATATAATTTACACACTTTATACGATTCCGGTTTATAATCATACGTGCCCTAAATTTATTCTCACGTTCTAGTAGACACTCACGTCTCAACCCAAACGGTTCATTGATTTAAATCACTCGTATATAATTTACTCCTCATAATAACCCAAAAGTCCCAAATCTATCAAAACGTCATCAAAGGAATGTTAACTCTACCCTCGAGCAAGTTTACGGGACTCCAAAAATCAAAACAGGCCAAAAAGGCCCAAACTGCCAGCTCGTTAGAAGTCTCGTTCGAACGAGGCTGTTCGAACGAGATCAAACTGTCAGCTCGTTAGAAATCTCCTTCGAACGAGATCCAGTTCGTTCGAACGAATTGTACCTTCTAACGAGATCTCGTTCGAACGAAGTTATCAAACGAAGTTCCCTTTCGTTAGAAGCGACTGGTCAATTCGTTAGAAGCTCGTTCGAACGAGCTCGTTCGAACGACCTGGGAAGGTCTTCTAACGAGAGACCAGTTTCGGCCCAGAATTCCTTGATTACGATTTTCATCAATTCTTACTCCTCAAATCTCCTCTAAAATTCGTTCCAACAATGTTTTAAGTTCTCTAATCATCCTAAAACATGCTAAGGTCATACACTAACATCTTTTAAGGGATTAATACATCCTAAACATCATTAAATCACAAGTTTTTACATTTTCCCCCAATTTTCTTCAAGAACATAAACCCTAGATTATTATCATCATAAATTCCCAGAATTTAATCCGTTGTTACATCTCATAAATATGAAATCTCTGGATTCAATCTTCAAACAACGTTTCTACATGCAAACCTATACCCAAAATTAAACTAATAACTTCCAATTTCATGGGTTTTTCTTTAACTCTTAAATAAGATTGATTATCATGATTTCTAACATGGAAGAAGCATTCACTGCATAAAGAATGTAATTTAAATCACTTGACTTTATTGTCTCTGAATTTGGTGTTGGTTTGGTGAAGATTTCTGCAGAATTCCTTCTCTTTCTCTCCCTCTCCAAGCTTTCTTCTCCAAAAGGCTATGGTGGCTAGGGTTTTCTTTGGGAAAAATTGGAAACCTAAATGATAACCTCCGTAGCTTATTGGGTCATTAAGGGTTGGTTAGTGGGTTTAGTGGGTCTATTCCCAATCAGATTTACTCCTTTAATTTTCGTCATTTTTAATTCCTAAAAATACGAAATTATCAAAATACCCTTTATATTGCCGATATGGCCTAAAAATACCCCGGGACCCAAACTACACCCCCGGCTAGTGTTTTCTGACTATCTCGACCCTTCCGGACGCGTTGGCACACTCAAAATGACCATACGGTTTAAAGAATTTAAATTCACTTTTATAATCAAAATATTATACCGTGACGCGGCGGTCACATGCGTCTCAACAAAATTTCCAAAATGTTGTATATAAATCTCACGACAAATTTTTCATAATTCAATATTCATATAAAAATATGTATGCACATAATCAAATACCAACTCGCATCTCGTTAGAATTTTATCCGGATTAATTTCCAATTAATACGCATTTAATTAATTAATCCAAAAAATAAATATAGCCAAAAATACGGGGTATTACAGTGAGCAAGGTTTCCAACAGGGGGATCAGAAGAGGTTCCGATCAAGGAACTACAGACAGGGACAGGGAGGTTTCCGTCAGGGCCATCATGGTCCAAACGGTCATCAGGGCCAACAGGGGCAGAATGGGCAGCAGTTTCAGTAGGGCCAACAGGGCCAAGGGAGGAACGGTAACGGCCACCAGGGCCGGGGACCGCAGGGGCAGAGAGGAGGGAACTTCCCAGGGAAGTGTTATGTTTGTGGCAAGACTGGCCATAAACGATAGGATTGTCCTGATAGGGGCAGGGCCCCACAGCAGCAGCAGCAGGGTGCTCGCCAGGAGCCGCAGAGGCCTATGTTTCCCGCCGCTCTCCCCGCACCACCACAGATGGAAGCATTGCCACCCATCCCAGCAGTCCCAGTTCAGCAGGGGCAGCTACAGTATGGACGTGTCTATAACGTCCACCAGGCAGCAGTTCCACAGGCACCGCCTGCGATTGAGGGTACGTTTCCTATCCATGGCACTATGGGTCGGGTATTATTTGATACGGGGGCTACACATTGTTTTATAGCTACACACTTCGCGAAAGCCTTAGGATTGTTAACTACGGCAGAGAGCACAGTGACGTGTGTCGACTCACCATTGGGGAGTGGGTCACTTATATTCTTTATATGCCGGGGAGTGGGGGTCGAGATTGGTGGTTTGGTATTACCTGCAGACATGTTGGTATTAGATATGCATGTTCACGATGTGATTATCGGTATGGATTGGCTCGTAGCTTATAGGGCCATGATTGATTGCTTCAGTGGGAGCATTGTTTTTGTCATTCCGGGGCAAGAGATGTTCGTAGTGGCGATGCCTCGCCCAGAGGGAGGATCGACCGCTCATCTGTATTACATAGAGGAGGATACCTCTAAGGAGGTTGTGATTCCTTTAGATTCGATCCCGGTTGTCAGGGAGTATTCAGATGTGTTTCAGGAGATACCAGGCCTACCCCCAGTCGAGAGATAGACTTTGTTATAGACCTATTGCCAGATACGAGGCCTATAGCACGCGCACCGTACCGTATGGCTCTGGCAGAGATGCGAGAGCTACGAGATCAGATAGAGCAACTGTTAGGTCAGGGCTTTATTCGCAGGATTACCTCACCCTAGGGCACTCCAGTTTTGTTTGTGAAAAAGAGGGACGGTTCACTGAGATTGTGTGTGGACTACCGGGAGTTGAACAAGGTCACGATACGGAATAAGTATCCGTTGCCCCGAATCGATGACCTATTTGATCAGTTGAGAGGAGCTTCTTTCTTCTCAAAAATTGATTTGAGACCGGGATACCATCAGTTGCGTATCAGGGAGGAGGATGTCTCGAAGACTGCGTTCTTGTCGAGATATGGTTCTTACGAGTTTCGAGTTATGCCTTTTGGTTTGACCAACGCTCCAGCAGTGTTTATGGACTTGATGAACAGAGTGTTCAGGGATTTCCTAGATCAGTTTGTCATTGTCTTCATTAATGACATTCTGGTTTACTCCCAGACAGAGGAGGAGCACGCCGAGCATTTGAGGCAGGTTTTGCAGACACTTCGTCAGAACGAGTTGTATACAAAATATGAGAAATGCGGGTTTTGGCTGAAGGAGGTCCAGTTTTTGGGACACATTATTTCCGACCGGGGGATATCTGTTGATCCGGGGAAGGTATCCACGGTGAGGGAGTGGGGACAGCCCATGACACCAATGGAGATTCGTAGCTTCTTGGGTCTAGCAGGATACTACAGGAGGTTCATTCGGGGATTTTCGAAGATAGCAGGTCCTTTGACACATCTGACTCGTAAGGGTGTGCCATTCATCTGGAGTGATGCCTGTCAGTTGGCATTTGATGAGTTAAAGGACAAATTGACCTCAGCACCTGTGTTAGCATTGCCGAGACCGGGAGTTGAGTATTTGGTATACACCGATGCGTCTTTGCAAGGGCTTGGAGGTGTATTGCAGCAGGAGAGACAGGCCATAGCTTATGCTTCCCGTAAGCTTAAGCCTCACGAGAGGAATTACCCCACGCATGATTTGGAGTTGGCAGCAGTGGTATTTGCCCGACGGATTTGGAGGCACTTTCTTTTGGGGGAGAAGTTCCAACTGTTCACGGACCACAAGTCCCTACAATACCTGTTCACGCAGAAAGAGTTGAATATGCGGCAGCGTAGGTGGCTTGAGTTTGTGAAAGACTACCAGTTCGATATCCAGTATCATCCAGGTAAGGCTAAAGTGGTAGCAGACGCGTTGAGCCGTAGGCCAGCAGATGAGGTGGTAGAGGTGTGGAAGGCAAAGTGGAAGGAGTTGGGACACCAGGACGCAGTGGCCCGATCTTTCATGTCTGTGATGACCGTTAGACCGCAGATTGTCACGAAGGTAGTACGGGCACAGGCTAATGACTCGTTCTGTCAGGAGCAGATAGTTCGATTACTAGGAGAGGGAGCTGAGTCCTATACCGTTAGCTCAGACGGGGGATTACGCTTCAATGGGAGAATAGTGGTTCCGAAAGGGAAGGAATTGCGACACGAGGTGATGGCAGAGTCGCACGGCTCACGGTTCGCGGTACATCCCGGAGGGGACAAAATGTACCAAGACATGAGACGCCAGTATTGGTGGAGCGGTATGAAGAGAGATATCACTGAGTTTGTTTCGAAATGCGCCACTTGTCAGCTTGTAAAAGTGGATCATCAGAGACCGGCAGGACTGCTACAGCCGTTGGAAGTCCCAGTGTGGATGTGGGAGAGCATATCCATGGACTTTATCACGGGGTTGCCTACGTCGCAGAGGGGTCACGACTCCATTTGGGTAATTGTGGATAGGTTGTCCAAAGTCGCTCACTTTTTACCCGTAAGGACTGACTACACTACGGGACAGTATGCTCAGCTCTTCATTTCAGAGGTTGTGAGACTTCACGGTGTACCCCTAAATATCGTGTCTGACAGAGACAAGATATTTGTTTCGAGGTTTTGGGAGAGTTTCCAGGAGGCCATGGGCACGGAATTGCGGTTGAGTACGGCTTATCATCCGCAGACTGATGGGCAGACCGAGCGCACAAATCAGATGTTGGAGGACATGCTACGCATGTGCATTATTGACTTTGGGGGTGGATGGGAGCAGTACCTTCCACTGGTAGAGTTTGCTTACAACAACTCTTATCAGTTCACTATTGGCATGGCTCCGTTTGAAGCATTGTACGGTAGGCCTTGTCGTTCCCCAGCATGTTGGTTAGAGGTGGGGGACAACAAAATACTTGGGCCGGAAGTGATTCAGGATACTTCGGCAAGGATTGAGTTGATTCGGAGTCGCATTCGGGTAGCTCAAGACAGGCAGAAGAGTTATGCTGATGCGAAGAGATTTTTCAGGGAGTTCCAAGTGGGGGACCAGGTTTTGCTCAGAGTATCTCCTATGAAGGGGATTATGCGTTTCGGGAAGAAGGGGAAATTGGCACCGAGGTATGTGGGGCCGTTTTCTATTATTGAGCGGATCGGACCGGTTGCGTATAGACTTGGATTACCGGAGCATTTGCATCGGATCCACGATGTGTTCCATATTTCCTCGCTAAGGAAATACCTTAGAGATAATTTGGCTCATTCTCACATTGCTGTGGAGGACATCGATCTCCAGCCGGATAGCTCCTACGAGGAGGGGCCGATTGCTATTTTGGACCGAAGTGAGAGGAAGCTGCGGTCAAAGATAGTTCCGTTAGTGCGTGTTCAGTGGCGACATCACAATGTCGAGGAGTCCACATGGGAGCGCGAAGATGAGATGCGCGAACGTTATCTAGAGTTGTTTTTAGCAGGTACTTTCTAGTTTCGAATTTCAGGACGAAATTCAGTTATTAGGGGGGAAGTATGTAATACCCCGTATTTTTGGCTATATTTATTTTTGGGATTAATTATTAAATGAGAATTAATTGGGAATTAATCCGGATAAAATACTAGCGAGATGTGAGTTGGTATTTGACTATATTGAGTATATATGATGTTATATTGAATGTTGAACTATGAAATTTGTCGTGAGATTGATATACGGCAATTTGGTCATTTTATTGGGACCGTGTGACAGTCGCGTCAAGATATAATTATTTTAATTATAAAAGTGAATTTAAATTCTATTAACCGTATGGTCGTTTTGAGTGCTCCAACGCGTTCGGAAGGGTCGAGATAGTCAGAAAACACTAGCCGAGGGTGTAGTTTGGGTCCCGGGGTATTTTTAGGCCATACCGGCAATATAAAGGGTATTTTAGTAATTTCGTATTTTTAGGAATTAAAAATGACGAAAATTAGAGAAGTAAATCTGATGTGGGTTTGACCCACTAAGCCACTAACCAACCCATATTAACCCAACAAGCTACGGGGGTTGTTAGATTATGTTTTCTAAGTTTCCCCAAAACAAACCCTAGCCACCATAGCCACTGGAGAAGAAGCTTGGAGAAAGAGAGAGAGAGGGAATTCTGCAGAAAGAGAGAGAAAATCAACACCAAATTCAGAGACAATCGAGGCAAGTGATTTAATTTCTTTTAATTCAGAGAATGTTTCCTCCATGTTAGATAATTTAAAGATTTACAATTGTTCTTGGAAGATAAATGAAAACCCATGTTGTTTGGACTTAGAACTTGAATATTGAGGACAAATTGCATGTAGGATCATATAGAGATGATTATTCTGGTATTAATATATGTTGGATGTAAGAAAAATGGATTTAGAATGGACTAATTGAAGACTTAAAAGTTTAGGGTTCATGTTCTTGAATAATTGGAGGAAAATTGTAGAGATTTGTAAATTGATTGATGTTAGGATGAATTAATCCTTTAAAACGTGTTCGGATGTGACTATGGTATATTTAGGATTGATTAGAGACCTTAAAACAATCGTTGGGACTAATTTTAGAGGAGATTTGAGGAGTAAAAATGGTGAAAATCGAGATTGGGAAAAATCTGGGCAGAAACTGGTCCCTCGTTAGAAGACCTTCCCAGGTCGTTCGAACGAGCTCGTTCAAACGAGCTTCTAACGAGTTGACCAGTCGCTTCTAACGAAAGGGAATTTCGTTCGATACTTCGTTCGAACGAGATCTCGTTAGAAGGTACAGTTCGTTCGAACGAACTGGAATCTCGTTCGAACAGCCTCGTTCGAACGAGACTTCTAACGAGCTGACAGTTTAGGCCTTTTTGGCCTGTTTTGATTTTGGAGTCCCGTAAACTGGTTCGAGGGTAGAGATAACATTCCTTTGATGATGTATTGATAGATTTGGGACTTTTGGGTTATTATGAGGAGTAAATTATATACAAGTGATTTAAATCAATGGACTGTTTGGGTTGAGACGTGAGTGTCTACTACGACGTGAGAATAAATTATGGCGCGTATGATTATAAACCGGAATCGTATAAAGTGTGTAAATTATATATTGGTACTAGAATGAGAATAGTACTACAATTAAACTACGGGATTACTAAGATGTTTGCTTACTTAGTATTGGTATATGAATTGTGTGTATGACATACCTACCATACTTGCTATCACGGGAGGTTTGCGTTCGCTTAGGGCCCTCTAATCCTTGTGTTGCCCGGATTTAGACTGGTTACCTCGATGAACATAGGTCAGAGAAGGACTTATTGGGATGTTAATAAGTCTGCTGATCGTGGGAGCGCAGGTATGTGCGTGACCCATGTGATGTGACTGTGTTCGCCTCCACTGTTTGTGATTTGTGTTATCTGAACTATTCCTGAGAGATTCGGAATATGTGATCCTTATGTACGTGATGTACCGGGATGGGTAGCAGAGTATGTATGCACCGCAGTTTAGTCTCGGGGTGCTTATATTGTATATTTATGTTGTGGGAAATATACGCTTAATAAACTGGAAATTTTCATATGGAATTGTGTGTAACTATGGAATAGCATAGAGGGCTAATCTATAATGAGTTGTATTACTTTTATATGAGAACCTGAATTTACGTTAAGCTCCTATTTAATTGCGATCGTTATAATGTTAATGGGAACAGAGTAATAAGGATAGAACCTATGGCAGTCTAGCTAGATATGATATCACTTAGCTAGTGGTTATGTCATTTTAGATTGGTACTTACGTTAGGAGTGCACAGTTAGACGAGAGGTGAGAATTTCATGTGAGTGCACGTCCTAACATGTACTTTGCATTTAATGTTTAAATGTTTTTAAAGCACTTGTAGGTTTTTAAAATATCTCCACATTCGGGCTCTGACCCGTTTGCTTTCAAATCTATTTTTTTTGGCCGAGTATGAGGCCGAGTTCACAAAATGACTAAAATGCCCTCCCGGGGTACTAATTAGGCCTAAAAATGCCCCGAGACCCAAACTAAACCCCCGGGTATACTTTTCTGACTATCTCGACCCTTCCGGACGCTTTGGCGCACTCAAAACGACCATACGAACAACTTATAAAATATTCACTTTTATTAATCCACATTTAGTCCTGACACGACACAGGTGCGTCCCGACTTAAATTTTCACAATTGTCATTTTATTCACACGTGACAATATTATAAAAATAAATCTCATATATTATTATACTCATCCCGTAATATTCAACAAATAACAAATTTCCAATAATTACTAACTCTCATCACGCTAGTAAATATTTAAAACAACATTCCGGATTAAAATTAAATTAATTTATCTCAATTAAATTTAATAAATCCTTAAATTTAAAAGCTATGAAAATACGGGGTATTACATAATTTCCCCCTAATAACGGAATTTCGTCCCGAAATTCGGAAAATAAGGCCTACCAGGTAGCACAATTCTGGATATCCTTGTCAGTACGCAAACTATCTACATAGTACGGTGCTTAATCACTATAACTTTTCCCTCACAGCAACATTGTTTTACATTCTCATTGGAGACACTTCACCTTGTGCTCCCAACCGACAACATTCGCAGAGGTCACGCCTAAACGTTACAAATTTCATTATCTCACTAACATTAGGAGGCCGCACCTCACTACATGACAAATACTCGAATTTATTCATATACAAAACTCCCATTCTGAGAAAATATTACGAACATTTGATCACTCTTGCTTGCCTAAAACAGTCGTGGAATTCTACCACATTTATCGGATGTTCTCTCGACCGATCCAAAAATTCTGATTATCTACTCTCCTCTAAACATTCGGAAGGAGAATAGTCGAGGTTCTTCCATAACAAAACCTTAATAAGCACCTCGTACGCAACAAACAGGTACGAGTGCTTCTACAGAGCATGCTTGAAATCATCGTACCAAGATTCCAAAATTTCCTTCACGTGGCTCCACTAATCTTTAATCACCATGCACTTATTCCCTGGCTAAGGGTGATACATCCTACTCGAAACGAAATCTTATCTCTGATGGTTCCTGAAATCCCATATCAAAGTGGGATTCACCAATCTCATCCTGATTTAGAAATTTATACTGCGCCGGACCATGCACTGGCGCGATCCTTCCTTCTAAAGGAAGTCTGGGGCATACTAGTTAATATTGTAAGCCAGCCCAAAGGAATATCAATCACTTCCTTCTCGGCGACTTAATTCACATGTTCGGGATAAACCCTTGATCTTGTTTTGAGGATGTCAACCCATCCAAGAACTTTACCAACTTCACCAACCTCTTCCAATTTCAGAAATTTTCGATAAACACAAAATTCTTTAGTTGATTCTCCTCTTCCAACCAAACCTTACCTATGGGCAGTACATGTAGATACTACTCGCTACGTCTCGCTAAACATCGATTCTTCCCTTGAAATGTCTCACATTAAGTGACACGTATGTGACACCCCGACTAATTAAATACCGGGTAGCTACTCCTTTATTAAATTAAATCAAAATGCCAAGTTGGCTCAGTTAATAGCATCACTGTCGAAAACATTTTATTATTACTAACCACCTAGTATTTAAAAAGTAAGTTGCCAAATTTTAATTAAAGTCTGATTAACATGAAGCAAAAGATTTAAAGCAAGAATAATATCACCATTCACTATAACGAAAAATAATAGAATAACCAGCACACGATATAAATAAATCCGGAGGAAAAACTCCTCACAACAAACTCCACAACTGAAATGAATAACTAAATACTGAATACTGAAACAATACATGCCAAGTCTGAAAAACTGAAATGGAAAAGTCTCTAATAGAATTTAGGCAACATGCCCTACAATTGAAGAATATTGAATATGGAATCAAAATGGTAGAAGCGTCTAAAAGCAAATCCCTGTAGCTTCCACAAATAGCTACAGCTCGTCACCTGAATGAGTATCCTATGCATGGTGTCCTTGTGGCTGGGCACCTAAAATGGTTTTACAAAAAAAATAGATTTGAAAGCAAACGGGTCAGAGCTCGAATGTGGAGATATTTTAAAAACCTGCAAGTGCTTTAAAAACATTTAAAACATTAAATGCAAAGTACATGTTAGGACGTGCACTCACATGAAATCCTCACCTCTCGACTAAATGTGCACTCCTAACTTAAGTACCCATCTAAAATGACACTAACCACTAGCTAAGTGACATCATATCTTGTTAGACTGTCATAGGTTCTACCCTTATTACTCGGTTCCCATTAACATTATAACGATCTCAATTAAATAGGGGCTTAACGTAAATTCCATATAAAAGTAATACAACTCGTTATAGATTATCCCTTTTATGTTATTCCATAGTTATACACACGATACCATATGAAAGTTCCCATTTTATTAAGTGTATATTTTTTTTCCACAACATAAATATACAATATAAGCACCCCGAGACTAAGCTGTGGTGCACACATACTCTGCTACCCATCCCGGTACATCACGTACATAAGGATCACATATTCCGAATCTCTCAGGAATAGTTCACAGATAACAACATCACAAATAATGGAGGCGAACACAGTCACATCACATGGGTCACGCACATACCTGCGCTCCCACGATCAGCAGACTTATTAACATCCCAATAAGTCCTTCTCTGACCTATGTTCATCGAGGTAACCAGTCTAAATCCGGGCAACACAAGGATTAGAGGGCCCTAAGCGAACGCAAACCTCCCGTGATAGCAAGTATGGTAGGTATGTCATACACACAAATCATATATCAATACTAAGTAAACACGCATCTTAGTAATCACCGTAGTTTAATTGTAGTACTTATCGCAGTCTCGTACCAACTTAATACATATACAACTTATATAATCCCGGTCCATATTTATACGCGCCATAATTTATTCTCACGTCGTAGTCGGCACTCACGTCTCAGCTCATAATGTCTATTTGATTCGATCCACACTTATACAAGATTTTATCCTCATAACAACCCAAATGTTCCAAATCTACCCATAAATCCCCAAAGGAGTGTTATCTCTATCCTCGAACAAGTTTACGGGATTCCCAAAATCAAAACAGGCCAAAAAGGCCTAAACTGCCAGCTCGTTAGAAGTCTCGTTCGAACGAGGCTGTTCGAACGAGAGTTCGTTCGAACGAACTGGGATATCTAACGAGATCTCGTTCGAACGAGATTATCGAACGAACATCCCTCTCGTTAGAACCCCAAACTGTCAACTCGTTAGAAGCTCGTTCGAACGAGCTCGTTCGAACGACCTGGGTAAGTCTTCTAACGAGTGACCAGATTCAAGCCCAGAAATCCTAACTCGTTTTTCACCAATTTCTACACTACAAATCCCAACCAAAATTCGTCCCAACAATGTTTAAAGGTCTCTAATCAATCCTAACCATGTCAAGGTTATATACTAACGTATTTTAAAGAACCCATTCATCCTAATCATCATCAATTCATCAAATTTCTACACTTTTCCCCAATATTCAAGAACATAAACCCTAGAATTTATGATCATCAATTTACTCAAATTAGATCCGTTTTTGTTACATCCAATATATATTTACATCGGGGTAATCATTTCTCTACGATTCTACATGCAATTACTCCTCAACATTCAAGTTGTAAGTCCAATTAAAATGGGTTTTTATTAAACTCTCAAGAACAAATGTAAATCTTTCAATTTATCTAACATGGAAGAAACATTCTCTGAATTAAATAGAATTAAATCACTTGCCTCGAGTGTCTCTGAATTTGGTGTTGATTTGATGAAGCTTTTTCTGCAGAATTCCTTCTCTCTCTTTCTCTCTCTACAAGCCTTCTTCTCCAAAGGTGGCTAGGGTTTGTTTAGGAGACTTAGAAAACCAAATTTTAAAACTCCCCGTGGTCTTATGGGTCAATATGGTTAGTAGTGGGTTTAGTGGTTAGTTACCCAAATCAGATTAAAAATCCTAATTTTCGTCATTATTAAATCCCAAAAATACAATATTACCAAACTACCCTTATAAGATGCCGGTATGGCCTAAAAATACCCCGGGACCCAAACTAAACCCCCGGCTAGTGTTTTCTGACTATCTCGACCCTTCCGGACGTGTTGGCGCACTCAAAACGACCATACAGTTAATAGAATTTAAATTTACTTTTATAATTAAAATAATTATATCCTGACGCGACTGTCACACGTGTCCCAATAAAATATCCAAATTGCCGTATATCAATCTCACGACAAATTTCATAATTTAATATTCATATATCATCATATATACTCAATATAGTCAAATACCAACTCACATCTCGCTAGTATTTTATCCGGATTAATTCCCAATTAATTCTCATTTAATTAATAAATCCCAAAAATAAATATTGCCAAAAATACGGGGTATTACAACGTAATACTCCCCTTCTTTCCTTGTAGTATGCCAAAAGTTCCACCCGTGCTCTTCTCTCCATGAAGCGCACTTTTGGATCTCTTATACCATACCAACATCATCACCCTTTGTATGTGCAAGTCCCTCTCACACTTGACTAATAATAACTCCGCTCCGGGTGTGCTTCATAACAATTAAATTCTACTCTATTCAAGGAATACCAATTCTTGAATGGCTTCTCACAGCCTTCCAATCAAGTTAGGGCGTGCTATTCTAATTGCACACTTATGTATGCATTATCGCCCCTCATGTGACGTTTAATCCACTCTATCACTTCCACTTCGTTATACTAGTCCCACAAACATATATTTCACACGTCTATTACCACGTCCCTTCGACTCGGACTATTTTAACTGTAGTTAACCAAGATGCCCACATTTTTGCAACACTCCGACCGCCCTGGGAGAGCGAACGGCGTGCTACTCATCTGTAGGACTAACTAAATTCAACGGAATAGAAGGAATAGGGCATTCAAATTCCATGACAATAAAAGAGGAATAATAATTCTCAACCTTCCTCAGATAAGTACAAAATTTCCCAAATAGGTACAACAACCAAAATAAATCACTAACGCTCTATTCATCAAAATAATTGCAGGTCCTCTCTTTTGTATAATAAAGTTCTTTCCAGATAATTCGTGCTAAAAATCATTCCAACTCTTTATTCACCTAGTGTTCTGTACGCGGTTATGACATTTGGGTACTCTCAATCACCCTAGAAATCAAAATTCTTAAATTCTCCTTATCACCGTTCAACCCCTCAACCCGTGGGGATAACTTTAAATGCTTTCCTACCAAAAAATCCGTCTCCAATGACCTTAAAACAAAATCCAACTTCCAACTTACATACGTAATTACTTGATCCCATTTCGACCAGGGTATCGAACTCATGGAATAGTGACCAAACGTCTCCCTATTTCCAACCTTACGCTAAGTTTCATGCGTGGGATGTCTCGCAAAGCGAAATCCAAACAAGGAACCCCCCGATACACTACTACCTAGCATTGTCGGTTATCGAAATCAGTTAGGTCCTCCGTCCATAGTATATACCCCTTTATTCCGTCCCTTGACAGAAAAGTTACAATTTCTCCCGTAATTATGCTTAATAAAGAACGTTTCACCAATTTCACTACCGTATTGGTTGATGGTAATTACATTCTATAAACCTCGGATACATACGAACGGAATTCTCGAAATTCCCTCCCCTAATAATAGGGGTATAACTATAAACTCCCACATCTCTAAAGGATAAATATAACAATGCACTCTTCCTATCACTAAGTCCGGAGTGCCAAACGTAATACTGCGTCAAATCTTTTCGCTCAACGGTAAGTCCCGATACATACCGAATCATACTGACAAAGTCTATACATACATTGGCATCGAATATCTCGAGCCCACTATCTCCTCCGAAGTCTCTTGGATAGATAATATAGGTGCAAGTCCAACCTTCTTACAGGTAAAGCCTCACCAAAACAAACATAAAACATGTTGCACCAATGCAACTTCTCCGATAGCCTTGCAATAAATGCCCACTATCATACTACCCATTTTTATAACATTTCAACAAAGATAATATCATACTCGTGTATCGCATCACTACAACGAGTAACCTCAATAAAGTATAAAACACTGTTAATATACTCATTCATCCTCCGCGGATAGCACTAAAGAAAAATCTCGCTACACTAGGGAAAAATATTCACATAATAGTAACATTCATAATTATATGCATTAAGCTCGTCTCACATTCTAACCTAGCAAGGAACAAAATATAGTGACTCACTCGTGTCACATAAACACGCCTCATCCTCTGAGGATACAACTTATACTTCCACCTTGCCAATCGTTTTGACTGTGCAAGTGGTTTCTGGACGTAACACGTCTACTCAAACCAAATAAAATTACTTTAATCATTGTCTTTTATTAGGCACCGTATTCTTGCCCCTTTTTATCACTTTGGAACATATTATCGCGAGCAATCTCACTCCGCACAAAACACCTCAACACATAATCCACTTATCACTTGTACTACTAACCAGGTTAGGATTGTCCTTCTCTCGGACTTTAGTAAACTCGATTCCCGTTAGCCATCCCGATTGTTCCCTTCGCTTTTTAGGCCATAAAGATCATGTTACTATCTATAATAGTACTTACTGAATTTACCATCACTTGGTAAGAATTCCATTATCCGAATCATTCAAATGGGTCCCCTGATGTATATCCACATTCTTTTTTTGGTGCTATATCACCACCGTTGTATTCAGTCTTATTCTCGACTAAATTCTTCGATTTCTTTAACTTCCCCCACAAAGAAGCGTTATCATCTATATTGACAAAATATGACATTGTCAACCTCTGAATCAACCGTCCATCAGAATTTACTCCTCGAGTATTATCAACTATTATTACAAGTTGGTCCCCCGCTTGGAGTCGTTTCCTCCACTAGTATCTACCTCTTTCGATAATAAATTTGCTAATGATTAGGATTCATATCCACAATTGGACTTCCGTCATGCCCTCCTGCAATGAGTTCAGAACCACGTTTGCTTCTCACCCTGAACAGTTGAGGAAGGAACATACGGTCAACATTGTACCTAAGGTTCTCCTATAGGCATAGCGTTCCACTTCTAAAATTGTTGGTTGACTCCAACTATTATAATTTCGTCCCGAAAGCCAAGAAAATTTCCTCTAAATTTTCACTTTCAGTTTGCCACACTCCATCCTATATTTAAGCCTTTGGATACTTTACCTCCTTTGGTAAACACATACAATTTTCGCGTTTCTAAAATTTTCCACTGACAGTCTCTACACGTTTTTGTAATACGTTGGGTAAGTTTACCCTCGCACCTCATTTGACTATAACAGCATTTGAAAATCATCGATGCACCTTAGTCGCCTTTCGAGTCTTGGCTTCTCGTGCCATAATGGAGGTGACCTAAACAATGATCATCATCCTCGGATATATTACATCATCTCAACTGAGCCCTGCCTCCTGATGTACGCTTAACGGTCCTCTTGTGACATTCGTCATCGCTCGGCACACGCACACATCCAAACGAAATTAGAATTCACTAGTGTATACACATTATAGCAGGAGAACGAAATCTCGTCAAAGGAATCGACAATCCTAAACATAGGGCTCTATAACAAACAAAGCAACGCCGAAAGCATAATAAGTCGTACAGATCCTAAGGACACTAGAACCTGATGCTCTGATACCACCTGTGACACCCCGCCTAATTAAATACCGGGCGATCACTCCTTTATTAAATTAAAATCAAGGGGAACAGTTGGTTCATTCTTAGCATCACTGTCGTAAAAATAAACTTTTCCAAATTAACACCCTAATTAATTAAGCTAAGCGTCAAAACCATTTTTTAACCTTTATAACCAAAATGTATTTTTAAAGAAAAACTTATTTATTTAATTAGTAACAACACTTTCAATAAATAAGAATCATACAACAATTATCCTGGAACATAATCCAATTAATTTAAACATTCAAAGTCCCAACATTTAAGATTTAAGGTAAAACATCCATACTGAAATAAATTCCATAGTAACAGTACTAGAAATAACTGAAATACAAATGTCCCAATAAAACAGATAAATAGTGGAAAGGGCGACACATGCCCAATAAATGAGTATGATAGATGCGGAATCAAGTGAACGAAGTCGTCTATGCAAGTGGCCTGCAACTCCCACCTAAGCTGCAGCACGTTCCTTTCAAGAAATCCTAAGCAAGACGCTCCTGTGGCTGGGCACCTGTAATACATACATATATATACAAGAGAGAGAAAGAGAAAAAGAAACGGGTCAGAGCCCGATAGTGTGTTTGATTTAAACTACGTTTAGCAAGTATTTAAATTGATACAGGCCAATGCAACAACATATTAGTGCGACACTCTCTTGAGAAATTCTCACCTCTCTTCTAATGTGCACACCTATCTCACTAACCTTCCCAACGGTTTGTCTTATCATTTATCTCACTAATCTTCCCAATGATTTAACTTATCTTAGATCACTCGTAAGATTCAAAATTTAACGATTCAATTGTTTGAAAAGAATATTTCAATTAGTAACCAAAGTTCTCATTTTAACTTTATTAATCAATAAAGTTTTCCAGTGTCATATTATACTTTCTCAAAACAAGTATTAATAATTGAGTCACCAACCATGTCCTACATATCACATCACAGTAGGCAGTTCCAGAATTTCAAAATTTCATATATATTTAACTACTCATAAAATATATATATCATAACAGCACCCCAAATAAAACTATGGTGAGGGCATACTCTACTATCCAAACCCCATATCACTCACATTAAGGGGAATACAAATTCGGAATCACTCTCGAATTGTATTAACACATACTCAAACAATATTGAGGCGAAGTATAGGTTCCAAGTCTCTTAGGACCGTCTGAACTATCACTGCGATAGCCTGTACCAAGGATACCTATACACAAACAAGATGAGGCGAAGCATAGATTCCAATTCTCTAAGAGGAAAGCACATACCCGCATCTCTTAGGACCGTCTTAACTATCATTCCGATAGCCTGTACCAAGGATATCTATCTTCTAGGGTATAAGTCAATATCCCCTATAAAGGTCCCATCGAGATAAGATTGTCCCAGCGTGGAAACCTTAGGGATAGCAAGTAGCGTGGGCATGATTTTCACACATAGATAGTATATGCATACACAATCATATAACTATACTAATATTACCATATCAATAATGGGTAAATTCTCAATTCCCATAATTACGTCATTCGCATTTATTTCACATTATATAGTTATCACGTATAACCATTCACATCTTACTTTAATTTGAGGAACTTTTCCACTTACTACATAACGCTTCATGGATTCTATCCTCCCAATTATAAAATTCAGTAGGTATACACATTTGTCCCAAAGTAACTCTCTTACGTGTCTCTCTCTTTAAATCATAAATTTACCGACCCTTATGTAATTCTCCCAAAATACGATCTTTGCCCGACATTAAGGGTCCCAAAATCTATTCACATGTCCTACTGGTCTTCCCTATCTCCCAAAACATTTTATTAAGGATGCTCAAGAATTATCTCAAGATAAATTAAGTTTAACTCATTTAATAAGGGAAATAGGAGTCTGCCAGGAGGGGTCGATCGATCGAGGTTTGGGGATCGATCGATCGAACCTTCGATCGATCGAAGCTCTAGGCTCGATCGATCGGTCAAGCAGGTCTGCGAAAACTGAAATTCTGCAGTTACGGGTTTCATCTCCAAACTTCAACAATTTCCATATTTGCTAATCCCAATCGTCTCAAAATTTGCACTACTAACATCCTAACGTGATATTATGCATTTCCTACGTAAAGCATGTCAATTTACGTCACTAAACATTGATTAATCATGCCATAATTCATTTAAATGTTAAAGAACCCTAGAAATCTCTAAATCATGATTCCAATCTATTTTTCCAGAATTTCCTTCTTATACTACATTAAAATTTCGTGTATTATTCTTCTACATCACCAACAATTTCCAGAATAAGGTTTAAGTCATCACTACATGCAAATTCCTATCACAATTTAGGTTTTCTTCAATGAAATTCATCCTTAATCATCCCTATACTAATATGAAGGATGCACCAACGAAATAAGCAAGATAAACACTTGCCTGGGATTTTCGACGTTCTGATTTGCAGGTGTTTTTGGTGTGGTTGCGTAGCCCGTTACGCGATCTACGCGTTGGTGGTGGTTGCGGTGCAAGCGGGTGGATTTCAGGCCTTGAATTTGCCTTGAGAGCTCTCTCCTTTCTCTCCTATGGCCGTCACTTGTGTTTAGAGTTTCTAAACCTAGATGACAATCCAGATATCTGATATAACCATTTGAATTTTCGTGGGTTTAATTACCCCTAAATGTGAAATGTCCAAAACGCCCTCCCGGGGTACTAATTAGGCCTAAAAATGCCCCGAGACCCAAACTAAACCCCCGGGTACACTTTTCTGACTATCTCGACCCTTCCGGACGCGTTGGAGCACTCAAAATGACCATACGAACAATTTATAAATTATTCACTTTTATTAATCCACATTTAGTCCCGACACGACACAGGCGCGTCCCGACTTAAATTTCCACAATTGTCATTTTATTCACACGTGAAAATATTATAAAAATAAATCTCATATATTACTATACTCATCCAGTAATATTCAACAAATAACAAATTTCCAATAATTACTAACTCTCGTCACGCTAGTAAATATTTAAAACAACATTCCGGATTAAAATTAAATTAATTTATCTCAATTAAATTTAATAAATTCTTAAATTTAAAAACCATGAAAATACGGGGTATTACATAGGTGTCCAACCACAAGGACGCCATGGATGATCTTTCGTTCCAGGGATGCGTAGCTGCAGCGAATGTGGAGGCTTGCAGAGTTCAGTGTAGCCGCTTCATTTATTGTTTCCTAGACTAGGTTTCATCTCAGTTATCAGTTGGGCATGTTGTCCTTTTATTCATACATTAGTGATGTTCAGTTTATTTATTTCATTTTGGATATTTGTACTGGATTTATGGTGACCGATGGTTTATTCGGCACCTAGTTATTGTTATGCATTTAGAAACCTGTTGGACGTGAGTTATCATTTAGTATTATTTCATATGGTTTATGTATGGATGGTTTTATGTTGCATGTAATGACAAGATAAAAACTGACACATCATGTTAAACTTATAGGTGGTTAGTAATTTAATTAACTTTTTGACAGTGATGCTAAGAATAAGCCATATGAGACTACCGTTTTATTTTTGTAGCGGGCTGGCCACCCATTATTTTGATAGGCGGGGTGTCACATCAAGTACAACATTCAACTTGAGATGAGACTATTGAAGCGACAAGAAAGGGGGAAAGACATATGATCCAATTTGCCTATCAGATATGGATTCCGATGATGAATGTATAACCAAAAAGGAACATCCATGTCTCCCCGAAGACCACTCGTGGATGGATGAGCACGAGTGCTTCCAAGATGAAGGAAGTAGTAACAAAAGGAAGTTAGGTATAGTTTTAATATATTTATTTTGTAACTATTAACAAAAGGAACTAGTAAACTAACAAGATGAAGGAATTAATGTATATTTTTGCATGTTTTTTTCATATAAGACCAAGGAACTTCAATGCTAGGAGGAAAGGAAAATTGGTTCGTGTTGATGAAGATGATGTTGAAGTTATTGATGATGATGATGAGGAGGAGGAGGAGGAAGAGGAGGAGGACGATGACGAAGAAAGAGAGGAGGAGAGGATCGTAGTAGAAGATGATGATGAAGATGATGATGATAATGAATTAAACATTGATGATGATGATGATGGTTAGGAGTAATTAGAGGAGTGATGAAGATGATGACTTTTTTGGATATATTTTGGATTTTGGTTATTATTTTTTGGATACTATTAAGGTATCATCATCATAGTATGATGAGAATGACATCATGACGATACCTTAATAATTACTTAATAAATCTAAATATGACTTTTGGATTCTCTTTGATATGACTTGTGGAGAAATTAGAAGTTTAAATCATATTATGTTGTATAATTGATTGTAAAGTGTTCTCAATATTTTTATTTAATTTTTACAATTTTATTTGGTTTTGTGCCGTATCTTACGATACGTATCGCGATACGATCACAATTCACGATACATTGGGTTTTCGATACGCGATATGTATCATCACGATTCCACAACTATGGACCTATTGGAGCAAAAATATTTTTTCATGGGACCTATTGGAGCGAGAAAAAGATCATAGAGCCTATTTGACTACATACTTGGTAAACGGGACTAAATGGTAAAAAAAACATATTATTAATTAGATAATGCAATATCTACTAAATGATCATTTGTGCTTTATTTTATGAATAATATGCCAATAACATGGATGGTAAATAAATTAAAAATGTTACGCAATTACATGAAAAATAAAAACAACAATTCAATAATCATCATTCATGCTCAAACATTGTTTGCTTACGTATGATGTCAAATTGCCAACTGTGTAGCACGAATACTTCAAAAATAAGCAGAAACGGAGTATTGGATACAAATATAGTCTCGATACAGCTTTGTACATATCCAATACTTCAAATTCGAGTGTTGACCAAATTGACAATTTTGGGTTTCAGATTAGAGTTGAATACGTCACGAAATGTTAGGATACGTCGGGAGTCATATTGTAATTTATTTATTTTTTGGCAAAATCTCTATCTATCTATCTATCTATCTATCTATCTATCTATCTATCTATCTATCTATCTATCTATCTATCTATCTATCTATCTATCTATGTGTAGCTCTAGTCTTATTATTGAAACTGATGTTATTTTTAACTAGTGTACCACTTTCTCTTTGTGTGTTCCTGTTTTTCTATTTTTATTAATATTGTAACCGAGTGCATTCTATATTATATCACAAACATTCTCTCTATTCCTTTTTTTGTAATATATACTGCAATTTCAACTGACTGTTGTTTCATTTTATATCATTAGTTTAACTTTTTAGTTGCTCTTTTGTTCTCATCATATCCAGAGAAAATGTGGAAAGTTGGCTCCTTTGAATTATAATTAACAACTTAATTATATATGCTAGTTTACAATTACTATTTACTGTTAGTTGACTATCTTTGTCAACGAATTGTGTGTATGTTAATGCTAAAATGTCATATATAGGGAGAGGATCACAAGTGGACCTAAAAAGCGGACATTTTAATGGATCTTGACAAAAAACACCTAACAACCCATTAATTATAGGGTTATTGAGTTTTCCCCCGTTTTTGTGATCAGTTTTGCAATACACCCCCACTTTTTTAAAAATTTGCAATTCACCCCCGTTCTCTTAACTTTCCATCCAAACCGTTAGTAATATTTACATTTTGTGTTTTCCCCCCACTTTTTTGACCAGTTTTGCAAAAGACCCCCATTTTCAAAAAAATCGAAAAAAGTCCAAAAAATAAAAAATATATTGGAAAAAATAAATAAAAATTGGGAAAAACACAATTAATTGGGAAAAACTATTAAAATATTTTTTAAACGATTAAAAATTAGTTAAAACCATTATTTTTTTTTAGTTTTAAAAAAAAGTTTCATATAAAAAAGTTTTTTTATCAAAAATTGTTTTTTTTTATAGAAGAATATAATTTTTTATACCGGGTTAACCTTTTTATAAAAATGAAAAACTGTTTGTTAAACTAATAAATAAAGTATAGTATTTTTAATAGCACCAATTTGATTTTTAGTAAATAAAAAGTCTAATAATGTAAACTTGTTTGCAATAAAAATAATTTTTTTATATAAAAACAGTTTTCCAGCGAAAACATCGTTTTATAAAAAAAAACAGTTCTTTCTATAGACAAAACAGATTTTTTGGGGGGATCTTCCTATTAAGTCCTATTTACACGGGACATTTCTTAATAGGTCCTATCGCAACGTTTTTTCCTTAATAGGTTATATTTGTACATAGAGTGAATATTCACTGTATGCTTACAAGTAGGACCTATTGGAACAAAAATCTTTTTTCATGGACCTGATGAAGCAAAAAAATATTGGGACCTATTGAACTACATACTTAATAAACGGGACTAATTGGTAAAAACCCTTTTTTTAATAAAAGGTATAAAAATAGTTTTTATTTAAAAAAAATAGCTTTTAAAATAGTCAAAACAACTTTTAAAAAATTTATTAAAAAAACTCTGTTTTGTCTATACAAAAAACTATTTTTAAAAACTAAAAAAATGTAATGGTTTTAACGATTTTTTAATTATTTAAAAAATATTTTAAAAGTTTTTCCCAGTTGAAAAATATTTTAACGATTTATATATATATATACAATTTGTTGAAGTCACATACATTGTTTTATACTATTTTTGATTTTTTTTATATAAAAAATGTATGTTTGGTATAAAATCAAACTTTATTTATATTTAATTTTTAATTGTTTTCTATAAATAAGCAATGGGTACAGTTTATTAATGTGAAATTATTATAAAAAAATATTTTTTAACATAAAGATGGCTATTAATGTGAAATTATAATAAAAAATATTTTGATTTTTTAAAAAATGGGGGTCTTTTCGCAAAACTGGGTATAAAAGTGGGGGGAAAACACAAAATGTAAATAGTACTAATGGCTTGGATGGAAAGTTAACAGAATGGGGGTGTATTGCAAATTTTTAAAAAAGTGGGGGTGTATTGCAAAACTGGTCACAAAAATGGGAAAAAACTTAAAATAACCTTTAATTTTAATTCCTATGTTGTAATTGGTCCGCGCCAGCAGCAACGGACACACGTGTCGATCGAATAATTTTTTTACAGGCCCCCAACGCCCCACCCCCCACCCCCCACCCCACCCCCATGGCAGCCTTTACCCCTGAGTAAACATTCCAGCAACTTAATTTTTTTTAACTAGTGGTCTGCCATGGTGGGGGTTGGGGTAAAGGGTTCTCGGGACACAAAAGTGTCTGTTGCCGTTGGCGCGTACCAATTACACTATAGGAATTAAAATTAATGGGTTGTTAGGTGTTTTTTGTTAAGGTCCATTAAAAAATCCGCTTTTTATGTCCACTTGTGATCCTCTCCATATATATATATATATATATATATATATATTATTGTCCTATCCTTACCGTATCTGAACTCTATTTTTTCAGATTTATAGTAGCCTTATCATACCGTATCCAAACTCGTATTGCCTATTCGTACCCATGTAACATAGACTTTCAATCCCATTTGTTGTCAAATAGCATGGATACTAAAAGCTCATGTATGAAGGTAGGAAGGTAGATCAGAATTTGCTCTAGTCTAACACTCATCAATTAATACAAAAAGGGTTTAAATAAAACACACACACACATATATATAACATTAGACCCATGCAGTACGTCAACACTAACATTTAATCACTCATCAGCTGGTACAAAAAAGGGTTCAAATAAAAAGGGAAACCAATGTACGTAGTGACCTTAGAACTGGTCAGTTTTAGTTCTTAAACAAATTATCTCATTCAATAACTTTTGGTAAAATTATCATACTAAATTTCATTGTTAAATAAGATCTTTGAACACCTCACATTTTTTTTATTACATGGCAAATAATATCCAACATTATTGATTTCAAAAACCAAATGTTACTTCTCCTCGAGTACAAAGTGGAAATTTTACAGGTTTGGAAACACATTATTTTTTGTTCCCCATTATGCAATTACGATCAATTCTTTTCTTACTAGTATAGTTGATGTTACTTCATGTTTCACCCACAATCGTCTTTCAAGACTATCATAGATCTAACAACCTTAAAACCTTAAAAGAGGTCGCGGTGCGTAGTTAACCTGATGAGAAACCTAGGTTAGAGGAGGGGTTCGCGGACATATGGAACCTAGAGGCTACGGCTTAATGTGCAAAGGCCACGGACATACTCTAAAAGACCACGGCCTAAGCTAATGGCCGCGGAGCTTAATTTCCTTGGCAGCACAAGGGATGATGAGGCCTTATTATGTCATGACCTGAGGAGCAAGTTTAGAAGTAACTAGAAGCCTTTTTAAAAGGGGTAATTGTGATAAAGTGTCCAAAAGAGGAAACCCTAGGTTCCCCTCTAAAACCTGTAAATACCCACCCTTGGAACACTTCCCAAGATTATTAAAAACCCTGAAATCCATTCTAGAGAGAGTAAGGCTTGTGTGTGAAGGGGGGAAGGCTGTCGGAGCAAGGCGGTGGAGGGATACTGTTCACTGATGAAGTTGGCGGTGAAAGATAACTATTCATTGGATTGATCCACTGAGCTAAGGGATCTGTTCTCACCCTCTTCTTCCTTATTAAAACCCTAGTTTTCTATGTCTTTATTGA
The DNA here is from genome assembly GCA_949130495.1 of Sambucus nigra. NCBI lineage: Eukaryota > Viridiplantae > Streptophyta > Magnoliopsida > Dipsacales > Adoxaceae > Sambucus > Sambucus nigra. The sequence continues at coordinate 213,446,452 of OX422208.1, read as the reverse complement.
TAGAGATGCACTCTTGTGTGAAATCTGAAAATGTCCATGGATTTCTACTGTTCATCTGGGTTCTATGGATTATAGGCCATGGAAATCTACTGTTCATTAAGGTCAGAGGTCGTGGAATGCCATTGATTCTTTGAAATTTGGAGACTTAGGCATGTTAGTGTTCATTAAGTGAATCTGTGATTTTAGATGTTTTCCACTGAGATTTTTAAGCTGAGATTCTATAGTTGGATAATGGGATTTTTAAAGATGTTTTGCCTTTGATTTTTGAGGATTCGAGTTGGGCGTAAATTAGGGTATTAAAACATTGTTTTACTATATACCCTTGTTGCAGACCAAGAGTTCTAACTCTCTCCTTGAAGCCGTGACCTATTAGAAGAAGTCGTGGAATTGATTGGGAGGCAGTATCAGTTTGTACCTTGAGAGTTGTTGAGTTGGGGATTCGGTATTGAGGTCGCGGCATTCATTAGCCAGGCTGAGGTATCATGTCTATTTGAGGACCTCCTGCTCAATGCTTAAGATCAACACGGTTAGTCTAGGGAGATTATTCTTAGGCTAACTATGGGGCTTAACACCATGACAGAGATCGACCAAAGTGTAGAGTTAGCAGCAGACCGTGGATCGCCCATCCTGGACTTGGGCAGGAGAGGAGGCTACGGCTAATGGCATTACTAGGTCAAAGACACCTAGAATAAGGCTACGAAATTTGAGAAGTTCAAGGTTATAAAAATATATGCCACGGACAATGAGGGCGAACCATGGGAGATTGAGTCGTGGGAGAAGCCGGAGAGTTGAGACCTATGGAGATTGAGCCACGGGTCATTGGGGGATCTGAAGGGTTGGGAAATACTATTCTTTCCTTTCCTTATTTGCTCATAATGCACAATTATTATTCTCTGTTTTTACCAATTACCCTGTATCAATTGTATATTTGTAGCCTTTGTAAATACTAACTTTGGTAAGTGGATGGGGACCTTTGAGTTAATCCTTGCTGAGCTGTTAGAGCTCACCCCTTTTATATCCTTTGTTTCCTTTTAGAGGTCGTGGAGTTCATAGAGACCGCAGAGTTATTTTGCATAGTGCTTTAGGAGTGTTTAGATAGATTTCACCCTTAGTTGTACTTACTTTTGCTTTACAGTTTATGTTGATGATTGTATGAGGAACATGGTTCAAAGTCTCGGCCGAGTCAACTTGAAATCGGCCGAGTTGGCTCGGGATCGGAGGTAGACGAGACGATACCGGGTCACGATATGAAAAAATAACAAAAATCTACCGTATCGACTTGACTCACCGATATATCGACCGGTTCGAGATGATGGCCCGATATATCGACCGAGTTAAAGAATCTCGGGCGATATTTAGAAAAAACAGTGGAAAAAGTGAAAATCTTGGAAAAAAAGCAAAGAACCTTGAAAATAAAAGGGAAAGTGGAAAACACATACCTTTTACAACTGATTGGGACAAAAACAAGTCAAGGATGTTGTCAAAATTTGAGCTATAAAACTTCTCTCTTTAACCCAGCTACAAACCCACTTTTATCCAGCTACAAACCCACTTTTATCCAGCTACAAACTTTAACCCGCCGACCAAAACTTCTCTCTCTCTTCCCTGTTAAAGTGCAAACGAACCGCCGGAGAAGACGAATTCCAGCTGAGGTACCGCCGACCCAAACTTCTCTCTCTTCCCTGTTTCATGCGTTCTTTTCTTAGGTTTTGGAGGTTGGTATTATTTTGGGTTTCAAAGGTTATGGTTTAATTAAAGGTTTACATGTTTTTATAATGGAATTAGTTAAGATTTATATGGTCTAAATGTTTTAAACGTATTTTTAAAAGAATGTTTAAATGTTTTTTTATACAATTTTAGTTTTTTATACAATCTTTTATAAGAATGTTTAAATCGTTTTTTTATGTTTAAAAGAATATTTTTAAAACAATGTTTAAAAGAGTGTATATTTTTTGTAAAAAAAATATTTGTAAACAAAAGAGTTATTTTAAAATATTTTTAAAAGAATGGTTTAAATGGTGTATATTTTTTTATTATAGTTAATATTTGTAAACAATAGAGTTATTTTTTTTTTAAATCTAAATTATATTTTTTTTATTATAGTTAAACATTTGTAAACAAGAGAGTAATTTTTTATTTAAAAGGATGCATATGTTATTTTTTAGTATAGATATTTTTTTGTTGAGTTATTTTGTAAAAACTTTGAAAAAATAACATAATAAAAAAATAAAAGTAGAGTTTTTTTTAGTATAGTTATTTTTTACAACATTAGCTCTTGTAAAATATAGCATTTGCATCCTTTAAGAAAAAGTACTCTACTAAAAAATTAAAGTAGACTTAATTTTTTAGTATAGTTATTTTTTAATAACTTTGAAGAAAATAACATAATAAAATTTGTATCTTTTTTATTTTGAACAAAAAATAACATTTGTATCTTTTTTATTTTGTAGAATGGCTCCTAAACTAGATATTGGGTGGGAGCATGGAACTGCTGTCGGTGGAAATAAGAAGAAGATTTCTTGCAATTACTGTAATAAGGTCGTTAGTGGTGGTGTCACCAGACTAAAAGAATACTTGGCGGGAGTGCAAGGAAATGTCGAACCGTGTCGCCATGTTCCTAAAGAGAGAGCAACTAATATTAAAAAAATTCTTACAGATAGTTTGAAGCAACGGGTCCTGGAGAAGAGGAAGAAGGAGAAACAAGTAGAGAATTTGCGAGAGCAAACCCAATACTATGATGAAGATGATGCCAGTGAAGATAGTGATGACGTTAACGAAGATGATATCACCTGTTTAGAATTAGCACAGTTGAAAGCTGCTATGAAAGAAAGTCGAAGAATGGCAGGAGAACAACATAGACATTCAATTTTCAGGCCAAGGCCATCCACATCTGGGCTTAAGCGACTACACGTGTCACGATCGTGGTCATTGAACCCGAGGGTTGAATTGCCTGCTCAAGGGATGGACCCTTCCATGTTTAGGTCGAGGAAGTTTACTCAGAAAACTGTGAAATCCATGTTCTCTAAAGATGGAGTTAAGAATGTTGGGAGGGCTATTAGCAAGTTCTTTCATTTTACTGCCATCCCGTTCCATACTGCTGATAGTGGACCAGCCTATCAACATATGATTGATACGATTGCTACGGAGGGTCCGGGGATTAAAGGTCCAAGTGGTTATCAGATTGGAGGTGTTTACTTGGATGAGGAGGTACAAGAGGTGGATGCGTACATAGCAACTCTAAAGGAGAAATGGCCGGAGTATGGTTGCACAATCATCTGTGACGGGTGGAGTTCAAGGACGAAGAAGCCTATCATAAACTTCATGGTATATTGTGATCGTAATATGATATTTCACACTTCTTTTGACACGACTAACAAAATCAAGCCGGCGGATTATATTTTTTCCCTTATGGACAAAGTTGTGGAGGAAATTGGTGCAGCTCACGTCGTACATGTTTTCATTGATAACAACCCAAATTTTAAGGCGGTTGACGCGTTATTAATGGCAAAAAGGAGACACTTATTTTGTTCACCTTGTGCAGCACATTGTCTTGATTTGATGCTAGAGGAAATTAAAAATATGAAGTCAATCAAGTCGGTATTGAATGATGTCAAATCAATTACCTCGTTCATATATAACAGTCAAAAAGTTGTGAATTTAATGAAGGAGTATACCAGAGGTAGAGAGTTGCTAAGGCCAGGCAATACGAGATTCGCTACCGAGTTTATTGCCCTTGAGAGTCTCATTCGCTATCAGTCTGAGTTGAAGCGAATGTGTACCACGAATGAATGGCGTGAATACAACCGTGAGAGAACCCGAAGGAGTGCGGCCACTAAAGTGTCAGATTTAATTCTAACATATCGATTCTGGCAACGGGCTACCGAAGTTGCTAATATTATGGAGCCCTTAGTATTGCTTTTGAAGATCATAGACCAGGATAAAAAGCCTACATTATCTATTATTTACGAAGGGGTGGATAAAGCAAAACTAGCAATCCAGGCAACTGTTAGAAAACTGGAAGAAGTATTGGCAGGAGAAACCGAAGGAGTGCGGCCACTAAAGTGTCGGATTTAATTCTAGCAGATCGATTCTGGCAATGGGCTACCGAAGATGCTAATATTATGGAGCCCTTAGTATTGCTTTTTAAGATCATAGACCAAAAGCCTACATTATCTATTATTTACGAAGGGGTGGATAAAGCAAAACTAGCAATCCAGACAACTGTTAAAAAACTGGAAGAAGTATTGGCAGGTGATCGATGGAAGATGGGAGAGACAATTGCACAGAGACTTGCATTCCGCGGGATATTTCTTAAATCCGGTGTTTCAGTATTCATCTAATTTTTCAAGCCATCTCGAGATAAGAGCCGAACTTAAAGAGGTCATCAAAAGGCTAGAGGCAGACGTACAGAATCAGGCCTTGGCAATAAATGAGGTATCACATTTGTTTCCATCGAGTTATATTTATTTAATATATGTATTGTTTCTAAATTGATTTGTTTGCCTTTTAGGTTAAACTCTTTACGGATAAGAGAGGGGAGTTTGGCTCGGATCTTACCAAGCAAGCAGTCAAATCTTCTCTTCCAGCTGAGTGGTGAAAAAATTATGGTGAGGATGCACCCAATCTTAGGCGCATTGCTATCAAAGTATTGAGTTAAACATGCTCATCTTCGGGTTGTGAGAGAAATTGGTACACATGATCTCTCATCCATACAAAACTTCGCAACCGATTGGCAATAAAAAAATTGCACAAATTGGTGTACGTGCATTACAATTCGCGACTTAAAGTTAGGAATTTGATGTACATGCGAGATACCGAAGATTTCTACAATTCGATAGACTTGAATTTAATATTTGAGGAGGATGACATCTTGGATGATAGGACCCGAGAGAATGATGAAGGGGTCTTACCGACCGATGACTTAGACTGGTTAGATGAAGGTATTCAACAAAGCAAAGAGGAAGGACAACAGGGGGGGTCACAATCAACCGGCACCGGTCAGTGTTCTTTCCAGTTCTGATGATGATCATGGTGGTGATGATAGTTGGCAAGATATTCCTGGTACTTTTGGTAATCATGAAGATGATGACGATGACGACAACGACGACGACGACGACGATGATGATGATGATCAAGGTGGTGGCAAGGGATATGTTAGTAGGGGAACAACGAGTGGTAGCCGACAAAGGAGTGGAGTTGGTGGTACCCACCAAAGGGGTGGTTCTTACAATACTGGTACACAGCATGATGGTGGTATGACATGGGCACAATGAGATGAAAACTATTATGCCACGCAAGACACAGATCATGGTTATCGCCCGAGAATCAATGAACAACGAAGGCATTTAGACAATTTAACGAGATTCTCTAGTAGTGACGAGTATTCAAGCGGATATGATCAGCAAGGTCTTGATGATCAACTACGGGCAATGAGTTTAATGACATCTCATGCATACCGCGGTGGAAGACATAGTAGCTCTGGGAGTGGGAGTGGCACAGATAATTATGGTCCGGCACAACTTTCAAGATCTACCAGTACTAGTACAGGTGGTTACTATGATCGTTATAGAGACCATTATGGATCTACTAGTAGCGGCACAACATGTGGTGATTATTATGGATAAAATCAAGGGACGCAATATGATGGGTCTTCAACTGATAGTTCTAGGTATAGAGGTTTTGGATATTATCATCACGGTAGTCAACCGGGAGATCGTCATCCACAATTTCCAAATTATGGATCATCTAGCCGGTCATCCCAACCATCTGAGCAGCAATATAGTTCATATTTCTTTCCTTACCCAACTGAAAGAAATTACCCCTGTCCAAATCCGTATGATCGATACCGCAACTAGATAGGGAGATGAAAATGATGAAACATTGTAATCATTTATATTTATCTTCCAAGTAAAAAAAAATTATCTAGTTTTGTGTGGCATTAGATTGGTTTTCAATATTATTAATGGTTTACTATGCAATATTGAATCTGACAACTCTGTCGCGCTTCAGTATAACCAATTCTACAATGCAATGCATATTGAATGATGGATTTGAATGTATCTCATTGGTCCACATTGTTAATCTTTTTTTTTAATTTTCTATATTTTTTTCCGAATTTTTTGCGCTTTCTAAATAGCGTATCTTTGCGTATCGCCCGATACCGCGACCGATTTGAAAATCGGGTGTCCGATACCGGGACCAATATCGAGACTTTGAACCATGATGAGGAAGGACTAATTCTATGGAATGCAATAGAGACTATTATGGCATTAATGAAATTGAAAGATCTAGTTGATGATTCTTCTCTTATGATGTAATATTATTCTGATGAACTATTAATTCTAATGTAAAAGCCAAGGTCTTTCCCAGGTCGCAACAGTGTAAGAATTTTCCAATTACGTTTAAACTTTAAATCCCCGAGAGATCAAGTGACTTAACGGTCGTGGTCGACTAGGCAGGCCGAGGGACGTTACAATAGACTTTTTTGGCTTCTAATAGCAATTGGTTGTTTATGCCTCCTTTCCTTGGGAAACCAAGGGCCCAACCTGAGAGTAAATCTAACTTAAAAGGCTTCGAAAATTGACTATTTATCCCTTTGTTAGAGGTGTTCCATAAATGTCTGCGATCGAGTAAATAGCCCTACGAATGAATGGATGAGATCAACTTGGAAAATGGAAATATTTGTACAAGTTATACGTTTCATCACCACTTTGTAGAAAATCGTTAGGTATGAATATGTTCGATACCTGTGACTCGATTGGTGAAATAGTATTTCTCCCCCCAAAAGCATTTTTTTCTACTTTTGTTTCTCATTCATATTCAACTATTAATATGAGACCCATTCGATGATTAAAGGAATAATGAATCGATAATACAAGACCTTAACCGAGTCTCTGGTTAAACAAATATAAATAACTAAGTTAACTGGCATTGTATTATGTCATTAGATGACTGGTGATGACGATGCACTTTACGTTGTGTTGATTACTTGGTTCTATTGATTATGGATCTTTTTGCATTATTTAGTTTGTTACATCACTTTTGTGATTTGTATTAATATGTTTATTATATTCTTTCGCTCTTTTTTGTGAGGCTTTGCGCCTCTGCCTCGAACTCCCTTGTAATTCATTCATTCATTCATTCCATTAATATATTTTTCCAGGCTTTGCGTGTTATTCCGTTGATTGTTGTTCGTTTCCTCTCAATCACATCAAGTTTGTTCATTCTTCGAATTTTGGGTTGGACGTCTCGAGGAGAATATGTGGGTTTCCTTCCGCAACTACTCTCTCCAGCGTATCGATCCTGATGTCTACTGAATATGGCAGTTTTTCGGGGGTGAGGTCATTTGTCTCGAGAGAAATTCCAAAAATCTTCAAGGGAAGGGAAGGGATAAAGAGAAAGTATGGGAGAGTTGAGTTTTCATCATCAGGCTTCAGCGGACAAAAAATTTATGAGTATGAGGGCTTTCGATACTGTGTCCTTCAAGGGAGACAATTTTTTAACTTTATTATGCAACTCCTTTTGGTTGCTTGTTATTCTTTTTAGTTTCTTTTGTATATTTATGTAATAGCTCGAGAACTGTGCGTCCTCTATACTTTGCAGTGATCTTTTGTGTAAAATAAAATTCTACTCTAAATCTGATAAGAATAAAAGGCCTTTCTTGTGCGAATTAACCCTAATTAGGAGAGATATTGAATGAGATAGAGGAAGAACCCTATTATTTCTAATGTGTAAATGTGACTCGGCTTGTAATTTCTTTGCAATGGAACTTTCACATTCAACAATTGATGAGGAAACATATATACAGAACAAAACAGGCACCAAAGCTATATACTCGAAACCATCATGAAACTCTTCAAAGAGACACAAATTTAAAATCATAGGAGAGATCATAATTAAAGCAATGGTGAAGAAATACTTACAACTGGAAGTGCAAGCAGTTCTCCGAAGTTGTATGTTTTCTCCCAGCAATGCTGATAGGGATAAATCAAATGCCAAATCCTAAATGTAACAAGAAGCATTAAGGAGTTGATAAGCACTTCGATGAGAAACTCAAAAAGGCATAATACATACTATCTGGAAATTAATCAAATATTTGAACCATGAATGATAATGATCCCGCCATACTTGATAAGAGGCTTTTCATAAAGTCATGCCTTGTGCTTATAACTACTCAAGACTTTTCCAACAATTATTCTTCTATCTGGACTTGAGAAAACTTGACTCAATTGCGCATATCATACTTTTTCAAGTAAAAATGATGTTCGTCCATATTTAAAATTGCATGAGTTTAACCATTTTCGAAATTTAAAGGACATCATACTAGAAAATTTGTGCACATAGTGATGCAAAAGCTATAAAGCAACACCAAGAAATCCTTAATTAAGGTGTTGAAGTTCTTACACGAGTTTTTAGAACTACAAGAGATCCAACAGCGTCATTTAAGGTACGGTGAAAGAACATACAGCTATCGTAATTCTTCTAGGCCCGTTTAAACGTAATCTAATCCAAAGGCTCAGGTATATCCCCATTGGATAACATTTATAATATTAATAAATAAGGAATGGCACTGTCCAACTCAAATGAGAAAGTGACTAGTCTACAATTTCCTTACACGCTTCCCACAAATTTTTAAGGAAAGCTGATTTATTAACTAACAGTAGTGCATAACAAGTAGCAGTATATATAACATCATATATAATATGATTGTATGTGAAAAGTGTGTGAGATACGATGAAGCACGGATACTCTCCCGAAGTCACATATTTTTTTAGGCTTGAATCAGACTGGTGGGGACTCATTTTTTGGACTCGCTTTTGGACATGCTTTAAAACTTAAATATTGGGGTCAAATAACAGAAGGTTGTTAGTTTTGGAAAAAAAAATACTTATTTAAAACAACATCGCAAACTTGTTTTAAAACTGATCCGGAAAATTCATTTAGGTCCAACTGTCTGGGTTTAAGAAAAAGAGGGCCGCAACTTATTCGAGGGTTCCAACATTTGATTTTTTCCACCCATATCTCCTCTTCAAGCTAATCGCCTGATTGTCTACTTATTCTAGGGTTACGACATGTTTGAGGGATCTATTGACTCTTTAAATCGTAGGTATTGATAAGAATTATGTTTAGTTTTGAACCCTAGTACTTAACCCTAGCTATTTTGTGATTTACATTTACATTCAACCATAACCTTTAAATTGATTACGGAAATATTGCATCATATGGTTCTTAAAGAGTATGTATGTTTTTTTGTAGTTTTTTTAATTCTTCTTCATGATAATTTGGCTAGTATATAAGTTTTACAAATCTGACTGTTTTCTTTTATTACGAGTCAGACAAATTCCTATTAACAAATCTGACTTTTTTTATTACAAAACTGACTAGTTCTTTTTTTTATCTACAAATTTAGTAATTCACACGGTTTTTCTACATTTGAGATTGCATGACTGCATCTAATACCAACATTACTGCAGCAGCATCACTTGATGAGGATTCTACTAAGTCACTTTGGCTTATACTAAGGAGAAACTTACTGGGGGTGGTGGAAATATTAAGTGGAACTGTAATTTTTGCTATAAAGATTTCACAAGCTCATACTAGGTGCGTGCATATTTGCTTAAGGTGTCTAGACAAGGCATTGGGTCATGTCAAAAGGTTAAAACGGAGGATGTTGTAGCAATGTTGAAATCAGATGATAAAGTAGAGAAAGAAAGAGCAATCACAGCTTAAGTACATTCCATCACCACCTTTAACTGTTATGGGTGAATTGTTTCACAATTTTAACACGAGAAAAGGAAGGCGAATTTGAGTGCGAGTGGATTCCTTGGGAAGGCATTTAATATTGGAGTTCGGGAGCAAAAGAATGCCTGGTTTCTAGGGCGTTTTACTCGTCTGCTTTGCCACTCCACCTAGCACGGAACCCACATTTTAGGGAATGCATTAAATTTGCCGCAAACACTTCAATTATGGGTAGTAAGTGTCCTCACTACAATTTTTCGAGGACAACTCTTATACAAAAAGAGAAGGCAAACACGAATTGGTTATTGGGACCTAAACGATCCACGTGGATGGAAAAAGGTGTAAGTATTGTGAGTGACTCCCAACGAAGGCCCCTTCTCAACTTTATTGCCAGTGACAGTGGGCAACAAATGTTTTTGAAGGCGATGGATTGTTCAGGAAAAGAAAGGATATTGCTTTTACGGCTAACTTGTTGAGTCAAGTGATAAATGATAGTGGAAGTGAGAAGGTGGTCCAAGACTCCAAGTTATTACCGATAATGCCACCAATTGCAAGGGTGCAGGCTAACTAATTGAAGCAAATTTTCCAAACATTTCTCGACTCCTTGTGTGGTGCATACGCTTAACCTTGCCTTGAAGAAAATATGTGTCGCTAATAACACTAGAAGGATTAAAGTCACTTATTCTCTTTGTAGTTGGATAGCGGATATTTCCAGGGATGCCATGCAAATAAGACTTTATTATGAATCATGGCATGAGACTCGTGTGCAGAACGATTTTGTGAATCTGAAATTGCACTCCGTGTCGGAATCACGATTTGCTTCGGTTGTGGTGATGCTTCGAATGTTTAAGCTCATAAAGGGGGGTCTCCAATCAATTGTAATAAGCGACAAATGGGTTTTCTATCGCGAAGATGATCAAGGAAAAGCTAGGTTTATGAGAGACAAGATGTTGGGTGTAAAATGGTGGAATTTCATCAACTATATTCTCTCTTTTACGGCTCCCATCTATGGTGTGCTTAGGTTATGTGACACAGTTAAACATTGCCTTCACTTAGTATATGACATATATCAACATGAAGACTTGAGATATGGAGACTATTCACCCTTTTGCGAAATGGTGCATGAAATACTTGTAGCTCGTTGGGACAAAAACAACACCCCACTTCATTGTTTGGCACACTCCTCGACTCCAATGTTAACACTTCACTTCTGTAATTTATTTTTTTCACAACTACTATTACTTTCCTTGCTTTTGAGTTTAAAGTAGTTCTTAGTTTTCCTTTTCTTAAATAAGGTATTATAGTGATGAGTGGCTTCATGAAGACATAAGTCGAGCACCTATCCAAAGAGATGTGGAGATTGTAAATGGAAGAGTGAAATGCTTCAAAATAATACTTTCGGGATCCTGAAGAATGCAATCGATTTGGTATGGAGTATTTCAATTTCATATCAATGTCCAAGGGTGTAACGAGTTTGACTCTGCGAGTAATCGCTATACTATGGAGCGCCCATGGCTTGGTTGCTTCTTTACGACTTTAGTGCACCACCTATGCTTCAAATGATTGCAACAAAGATTCATGTGCAACCCTCATCCTCATTGTTCGGAGAGATATTGAAGCACTTTCTCCTTTGTAAACTCGACCAAAAGGAATAGAATTTATGTGAATTAGAAGTTTAGGGGCTATTTTTAGTATTTTTAAGCATTAGTAGCATTTTTGTTATTTTCGTTATTTTGATGTATTTTGTTTTAGTAATTGTTTGTTTGGCATTATAGGAAGGAAGTGGCAAAGGCTAATAGGGATATATTTGTAATTATAACATTGCATGGAGCCTAAGCTACGTCCCACCAATAAATACCCCTGTTGTAGTCTCATTTGGGACATTCTACATTTTGGAGAGTTATTTATTGAGGGTTAAGGTGTGACCTCTTGTTATCCATTTGGCGTCATTTACGTCAATTGGTATCAGAGCCTCGTTGTAACTACCCATTGTTGTTATTGTTGTTGTTGTAAAAAAAACAAAAGCTCGTAAACAACGTCAAGATGGGTTTTGAGAGGAGATGTGGTCCCATAGAAACTCGTAATAATTGAATTGCGAGGGCCTTGGATCATCTCTTGACACGAATGGAGGATCTTGAGACCCACCTCTCTCCACCACCACCCAAATTACCGTCACATCACCATTTTCCATCCCCTCACCTTCCACCACTTCGCGTTCTCGTATCGCCTCATTTACCCCCGCAAACCCTAAAACCCCACCCTACCACCTCACACAACGACCCTCACCTCCTCCAAATTTTGACCTATCCCCTCCACCACGCCCAAAGACGCCTGAGCCAACCACCATTATTATCCCTAACCTTAACCACCAAAATACTCCCACCCACGCTTCCGCAACCCATTTCACACCTCTACCCCAAAAAAATCAAAACCCTCATTTCAATTACCCCCCAAAAGACACCACCATTGGAGGGATTCCACCACCACTTCTTAGCCATTTTTGGTCGCCAGCCACAACCACCAGCAAGGGCAGAACCCGTCGGAATCTCGTCAGAACCATCAGCCTGCACCGATCATCCACTCGGACCACCATACAATGGTCGGCCATCACCCCGACATGCACAGACTCGCCGGAATCCACTTCAGACAACTTCGATGCTGAAATCCACCGAATCTAGTCGGAATCCCTTCAGGAGGAGGCGAATCCACCGAACGACCTTTGCCATCACCGGGATATGGTCGTAATCACCAGTCCATGACCGGAAACCCCCTGATTCCCTCCGAATCCACTTCCGACCTCTTCCCATAGAGCATCCGACCCCCGATCTGCTCTCAGAGTCGCCGCCCACCGCCGATCTATCCACCTGATCACTTTCCGCCAGCCATTATCTCCAATCAGCCCCTGTTGGGCCAGATTCAGACAGCCGATCATCATCAACTGCCAAACAACACTGAAATCTCGAGTTTTGTTCCCTTCCTCCATCTCATCATCGGACCACCCATGCGGTCGCCGTTGATAAAAATTTTGACCAAGAACACATGTTTTTTTACCCCCGGTCCATCCAAGATCCACCTGGAACTATCCAAGAAACCTTCTCTCACAAATTCAATCCATTCTGCCCATTTTGACCCAATCTCCTCCTATGATAACCCATCTACACTCTGCCCTGGTGGAACCTTCAAACAAATTCAAGAACTAGGGTTTGGCATCAAGAATATGGTTTTTGACCCGGGGGAAGATATTTTTGAAGATTCCCATGAGGTAAGAGGAAAATGATGATTTTGACGCAATAATTGAAGTATCTTCCTCAAATTTTTAGAAATTACTTTTGGCCCCACAATTTTTGCCTCTCTTCCACACAATTTTGGCGCTTGTCACGTGATTCTCCAATTTTGAAGATTTGGCGCATCCTCAACTTTTCAAGCTCGAGGATGAGCATCTTCGAAGGCAGAGAGAATGATGTGAATAGAAGTTTAGGTGCTATTTTTAGTATTTTTAGGCATTAGTAGCATTTTTGTTATTTTCCTTATGATGATGTATTTTCTTTTAGTAATTGTTTGCTTGGTATTATAGGAATGAAGTTGTGACACCCCGACTAATTAAATACCGGATAGCTACTCCTTTATTAAATTAATTCAAAATGCCAAGTTGGTTCAGTTAATAGCATCACTGTTGAAAACATTTTAATAATTACTAACCACCTAGTATTTTAAAGTAAGTGCCAAATTTTAAGTTAAATCTGATTAACATGCAGTAAAAGAAAGAATAATAACCATTCACTATAATCAAGTAATGAATAACCAACAACATAAATATAATCCGGAGGAAAAACTTCTCACAACAATCCCACAACTGAAAAATAATACTACAAGTCTGAATCCTGAATAATTACATGCCAAAGGTCTGAATAACTGAAATAAATGAAATGTCTCTAAAAGAAATGGGCGACATGCCCTACAACTGATAACTGATGAATATCGAGTCAAGATAGATGAAGCGTCTACAAGCAAAGTCCTGTAACTTCCACAAACATCTACAGCTCGTCACCTGAATGAGAATCCTATGCATGGTGTCCTTGTGGATGGGCACCTAAAATGGTTTTTACAAAAATAGATTTAAAAGCAAATGGGTCAGAGCCCGAAAGTGTAAAACATTTTGAAAACAGCAAGTGTTTTAATAACATTAAAACATTAAATGCAAAATACATGTTAGGACGTGCACTCACATGAAATTCTCACCTCTCGGCTACATGTGCACTCCTAACGTACCGTACCCATCTATAAGACATCCATATCTAACCAAACCGTAATAAGTTCTACCCCTTACTACTCGATTCCCATAATACATTCTAGCGTTATCAAATAAATAGAGGGCTTTACTTAAACTCAGATTCTCAATATGTAATACATTTCACTATCGGTTAACCCGTTATGTTTTCTCCAAACAATTCCATAATTTTATTCACAATCTTAACATGAAAGTTCCCATTAATTAAGTGTATATTATTCACATCATAAATGTACAATACAAGCACCCCGAGACTAAGCTGTGGTGCACACATACTCTGCTATCCATCCCGGTACATCACGTACATAAGGATCACGCATTCCGAATCTCTCAGGAATCATTCAGATAACAACATCACAAATAATGGAGGCGAACACGGTCACATCACATGGGTCACGCACATACCTACGCTCCCACGATTAGCAGACTTATTACCATCCCAATAAGTCCTTCTCTGACCTATGTTCATCGAGGTAACCAATCTAAATCCGGTCAACACAAGGATTAGAAGGCCCTAAGCAAACGCAAACCTCCCGTGATAGCAAGTATGGTAGGTATGTCATACACATAAAATCAATACATATACTAAGTATTCACACATCTTAGTAATCACCATATTATTGGTGGTACACTTCTCATTCTCGTACCGACATATAATACTACACAATTTATATGTTCCCGGTTAATAAAGTAAATTAGGTCGTCGATAGTTCTCACAACGTAATATACACTCACGTCCTACTCATATTTTCCTTTAGGTTCAAACAACACTTCTAGGTTTGACTCCTCATTATATCCCAAACATACCAAATATATCAATTAATCATCAAGGGAAAGCTATCTCTACCTATACACAAGGTTACGGGGCACTCGGGATCAAAACAGGCTAAAAAGCCTAAACTGTCAACTCGTTCGAAGTCTCGTTCGAACGAGGCTGTTCGAACGAGAGTTCGTTCGAACGAACTGGGCTATCTAACGAGATCTCGTTCGAACGAGATTATCGAACGAACTTCACCCTCGTTAGAAGTCAAAGGTCAACTCGTTAGAAGCTCGTTCGAACGACCTGGGCAGGTCTTTTAACGAGTGGCCAGTTTCGAGCCCAGAAATCCTTATTTCGTTTTTCCCAATTTTCTTCACTCCTAATCTCACATAAAAATCGACCCAACATCATTTTAAGGTTCATAATTCGTACTAAACACTCATAGGTCAAAATCAAACGTTTATATAGGGCTAACTCATCTTAAACCTCATCAAATCTTCAAATCTCTTCATTTATCCCTAAATTATATGAACATGAACCCTAACATTTGTAAATCATCATTGAACCTACTATAATCCGTTTTTGTTTCATCCAAGATATTATTAACATCAGAATAATCGCCTACATATAATTCTACATGCAATTCCTCATCAATATGTAAGATTCTATTTCCAATTTAATGGGTTTTTCATTAACTCCCAAGAACAAATCAAATTTTTATCAATTCCTACACATGGAAGAAACATTCTCTATAAAAACGAAATTAAATCACTTGCCTTAAGGGTAACTCTGGATTTGATGACGAATCTGATGAATGGTTCTTTCTCTCCTCTGCAGAATTCCTCCTCCCTCTCTCTCTCCAAGCTTTCTTCTCAAGGTGTTAATGGAGGTGAGGTTGGTTTTGCCAAGTTATAACTTCTCCCGTAGCCCACTTCCTAAATTGGGGTTGGAAATGGCTTAGTGGGTTAATACTAAGTCAGATTTTAACTCTAATTTTCGTGGGTTTTAATTACCTAATTTCTGAAATTACCAAAATGCCCTTATAAGTTACCGGTATGGCTCAATAATGCCCCGGGACCCAAACATAACCCCCGGCTAGTGTTTTCTGACTATTTCGACCCTTCCGGACGCGTTGGCGCACTCAAAACGACCATACGGTTAATAGAACTAAAATTCACTTTTTAATTAAAATAAATATAAACCTGACGTCACACGCGTCTCAATAAAATTTCCAAATTGCTGTATTTCAATCTCACGAAAAATTTTATACTCCAATATTCATGTATAATCATATATGCACATTATATTCAAATACCAACTCGCATCTCTCTAGTATTTTAATCCGGATTAATTTTAAATTAATACGCATTTAATTAAATTAATCCCATAAAATAAATATCACAAAAATACGGGGTATTACATACTTCCCCCCTAATAACTGAATTTCGTCCCGAAATTCGGAACTAGAAATTACCTGGTAAGAACAACTCCGGATAACGTTCGCGCATCTCATCCTCGCGCTCCCATGTGGACTCCTCAACATTATGATGTCGCCATTGAACACGCACTAACGGAACTATCTTTGACTGCAGTTTCCGCTCACTTCGGTCCAAAATAGAAATCAGCCCCTCCTCGTAGGAGCTATCAGGCTGGAGATCGATGTCCTCCAAAGCAATGTGAGAATGAGCCAAATCTTCTCTAAGATATTTCCTTAGCGAGGAAATATGAAACACATCGTGAATCCGATGTAAATGCTCCGGTAACCCAAGCCTATACGCAACCGGTCCAATCCGCTCAATAATAGGAAATGGTCCCACATAGGAGATACTCTGAGCAAAACTTGGTCCCCCACTTGGAACTCTCTGAAGAACCTCTTCGCATCAGCATAGCTCTTCTGCCTGTCCTGAGCTACCCGAATGCGACTCCGAATCAATTCTATCCTTGCCGAAGTATCCTGAATCACTTCCGGCCCAAGTAGTTTGTTGTCCCCCACCTCCAACCAATATGCTGGGGAACGACAAGGTCTACCGTACAACGCCTCAAATGAAGCCATGCCAATGGTGAACTGGTAGGAGTTATTGTAAGCAAACTCCACCAGTGGAAGATACTGCTCCCATCCACCCCCAAAATCAATGATACTCATACGTAGCATGTCCTCCAACATTTGGTTTGTACGCTCCGTTTGCCCGTCGGTCTGCGGGTGGTACGCCGTGCTCAACCGCAATTCCGTGCCCATGGCCTCCTGAAAACTCTCCCAAAACCGTGAAACAAATATCTTGTCTCGGTCAGACATGATATTTAGGGGCACACCGTGAAGTCTCACTATCTCTGCAATAAAGAGCTGGGCATACTGTCCCGCAGTGTAGTCTGTCCTTACGGGTAGAAAATGAGCGACTTTGGCCAACCTGTCCACAATTACCCAAATGGAGTCGTGACCTCTCTGTGACGTAGGCGATTGTGATAAAGTCCATGGATATGCTCTCTCACATCCACATCGGGACCTCCAACGGCTGTAGCAGTCCTGTCGGTCTCTGATGATCCACTTTTACTAGCTGACAAGTGGCGCATTTAGAAACAAACTCGGCAATATCTCTCTTCATCCCGCTCCACCAATACTGAAGTCTCATGTCTTGGTACATTTTGTCCCCACCGGGATGTACCGCGAACCGTGAGCTGTGCGACTCGGCCATCACCTCGTGTCGCAATTCCTCCCCTTCCGGAACTACCAATCTCCCATTGAAGCGTAATCCCTCATCTGAGCTAACGGTATAGGATTCAGCTCCCTCTGCTAGTAATTGAACTATTAGCTCTTGACAGAATGAGTCATCTACTTGTGCCTTTACCACTCTCGTGACAATCTGTGGTGTAACAGTCATTACCGACATGAATGATCGGGCCACTGCATCCTAGTGTCCCAATTCTTTCCACTTTGCCTTCCACACCCCTGCCACTTCATCTGCTGGCCTCCGGCTCAACGCGTCTGCTACCACGTTAGCCTTCCCCGGGTGATACTGGATATCGAACTGATAATCCTTCACGAACTCAAGCCACCTCCGTTGCCGCATATTCAACTCCTTCTGCGTGAATAGGTACTGTAGGGACTTGTGGTCCGTGAACAATCGAAACTTTTCCCCCAAAAGGTAATGTCTCCAAATACGAAGGGCAAATACAACTGCCGCCAACTCCAAGTCATGAGTGGGGTAATTCTTCTCTTGAGGCTTTAGCTTACGGGATGCATAAGCAATGCCTTGACTCTCCTGCTGCAATACACCTCCAAGTCCTTGCAAGGACGCATCGGTGTAAACTAAATACTCAACTCCCGGTCTCGGCAATGCTAACACAGGTGCTGAGGTCAACTTATCCTTCAATTCATCGAATGCCAACTGACAGGCATCACTCCAGATGAATGGTACACCCTTACGAGTCAAATGTGTCAAAGGACCTGCTATCTTCGAGAATCCCCGAATGAACCTCCTGTAGTATCCTGCTAGGCCCAAGAAACTACGAATCTCTGTCAATGTCGTGGGTTGTCCCCACTCCCTCACCGCGGATACCTTCCCCGGATCAACAGATATTCCCCGGTCGAAAATAATATGTCCCAAAAACTGGACCTCCTTCAGCCAAAACCCGCATTTCTCATATTTTGCATACAACTCGTTCTGACGTAGTGTCTGCAAAACTTGCCTCAAATGCTCGGCGTGCTCCTCCTCTGTCTGGGAGTAAACCAGAATATCATCAATGAAGACAATGACAAACTGATCCAGGAAATCCCCGAACACCCTATTCATCAAGTCCATAAACACGGCTGGAGCATTGGTCAAACCAAAAGGCATAACCCGAAACTCGTAAGAACCATATCTCGACAAGAACGCAGTCTTCGAGACATCCTCCTCCCTGATACGCAACTGATGGTATCCCGATCGTAAATCAATATTTGAGAAGAAAGAAGCTCCTCTCAACTGGTCGAATAAGTCATCGATTCGAGGCAACGGATATTTATTCCGTATCGTGACCTTATTCAACTCTCTGTAGTCCACACACAATCTCAGTGAACCATCTCTCTTCTTTACGAACAACACAGGGGCACCCCACGGCGAAGTACTCCTCCGTATAAACCCCCGACCCAACAACTGCTCAATCTGATCCCGTAACTTCCTCATCTTAGCTGGAGCCATACGGTACGGTGCGCGTGCTATAGGTCTCTGGCAATAAGTCTATAACAAAGTCTATCTCTCGACTGGGGGGTAATCCAGGTATATCCTGAAATACATCGGCAAACTCTCTAACAACCGGAATCAAATTAAGTGGTATCACCACCTCCTTAGAGGTCTCCTCCTCTATATAGTACAAATGAGTGGACGATCCTCCCTCGGAACGAGGCATCGCCACCAAAAACATCTCCTGCCCGGGAATGGCAAAGATAACACTCCTACTGAAACAGTCAATCATGGCTCGGTACGCAACAAGCCAATCCATACCAATAATGGCATCATACTCGGTCATCTCTAATACTAACATATCTGCAGGTAACACCAGACTACCAATCTCTACCCCTACTCCCCGACATATAAAGAAAATAAGTGACACACTCACCAATGGTGAGTTTACACAAGTCACTGTGCTCTCTGCTGTGGCTAACAACCCTAAAGCTTTCGCAAAATGTGTAGCTATAAAGCAATGTGTTGCCCCCGTATCAAACAAAATCCGACCCATAGTACCATGGATAGGAAACATACCCTCAATCGCGGGTGGTGCCTGCGGAGTTGCTGCCTGATGGACGTTATAGACACGTCCATACTGTAACTGTCCCTGTTGCACAGGAACTGCTGGAATGGCTGGAAGAGCTGGCACCTGGGCTGGAGCTGGGAGGGCTGGTGGAAAAAGTGGCCTTTGTGGCTCATGTCGAGCACCCTGCTGCTGTTGCGGGGCCCTGCCCCTATCAGGACAGTCCTGGCATTTATGGACAGTCTTGCCACAAATGAAACACTTCCCCGGGAAGTTCCCCCCTCTCTGTCCCTACTATCCCCGACCCTGGTGGCCGTTACCATTCCTCCACTGGCCCTGCTGAAACTGATGTTGACCATTCTGACCCTGCTGGTGCTGATGGCCGTTCGGACCCTGATGGCCCTGCCGGAAACCTCCCTGTCCGTGCCTGAAATTTCCTGACCTAAACCTCTTGTGATCCCCCTGCTGTGTACCCTGATCACCCTGCCTCTGCCCCTGAACAGATTGTGCCCCACTGGCGCCATTTCCTCCAGTCCTGCCCTGATGGCTAGACTCTCCCGATCGCTTGCCCTCGGCCATGTGAAAGCGGTGATCCTGGCAATGGAGCAATG
This sequence comes from Sambucus nigra, assembly GCA_949130495.1. NCBI lineage: Eukaryota > Viridiplantae > Streptophyta > Magnoliopsida > Dipsacales > Adoxaceae > Sambucus > Sambucus nigra. The sequence goes on along the minus strand of OX422208.1, from coordinate 213,426,330 downwards.
CAGCGTTAACCACATCAGAATAAGTGGCTAACGAGAGGTTCCCTAGCAAGTGCTGACGAATCCTCCATGTCAACCCGTCCGTAAATTTCTGTATCTTCTTCTCCTCCGTCGGTATCTCATCCGGAACAATGTTCAGAAGATCAGTAAATTCGGCCTCATACTCGGCCACAGTCTTACCCTCCTGCTTGAGGCTCATCAACTTCCTCCTCATCTCTGTGTGAACAACCGACGGAAAGTACTTGCGGTCAAACCGCACCCAAAACTCCTGAATAGTGAGAGTATCCCTCTCCTCTACGGTGGTAATAGACTCCCACCACTGCAGTGCAGATCCTACTAGCTTAAAGGTAGCTAGTATCTGCTTCTGGACATCTGTGCACTCATACATCCTCAGGTGTCACTGGATGTCCTTCCTCCACTGACTCGAAACTACTACATCGGAGCTACCTGCGAACTCCGGAGGGTGTGCTCTCTGAAAAGCATCACGTACACGTTCCCAAGCAGACAGGAATGCATGAGCCTGAACTGGCGCGGCTATCGGCGCCTGAGGTGGTGCCTGCTGAACTACTGCTAGTGTGGCATTTACCGCCTGGGCCACAATGGCTGCAACCTCGGCGGCATTTATCGTGCCCTGAACTGGTGCGGGTTGTGGTTCTGGCATTGCATCCCTGGGAACCCGTTGTGCACGTCGTGGAGGCATCTGAAATAAGAATGAAGTTTATAAGTTCGCAGTTATAAACTTAAAATAGCTGAAGAATGTAGAATATACAAAAGAATACAACAGTCCTAAAATATAGGGCTCTACATCAAAGAAAGCTCAGCGAAAACATAATAAGCCGTTCAGATCCTAAAGGACACTAGAACCTGATGCTCTGATACCACATGTGACACCCCGACTAATTAAATACCGGGTAGCTACTCCTTTATTAAATTAATTCAAAATGCCAAGTTGGTTCAGTTAATAGCATCACTGTTGAAAACATTTTAATAATTACTAACCACCTAGTATTTTAAAGTAAGTGCCAAATTTTAAGTTAAATCTGATTAACATGAAGTAAAAGAAAGAATAATAACCATTCACTATAATCAAGTAATGAATAACCAACAACATAAATATAATCCGGAGGAAAAACTCCTCACAACAATCCCACAACTGAAAAATAATACTACAAGTCTGAATCCTGAATAATTACATGCCAAAGGTCTGAATAACTGAAATAAATGAAATGTCTCTAAAAGAAATGGGCGACATGCCCTACAATTGATAACTGATGAATATCGAGTCAAGATAGATAAAGCGTTTACAAGAAAAGTCCTGTAACTTCCACAAACAGCTACAGCTCGTTACCTGAATGAGAATCCTATGCATGGTGTCCTTGTGGCTGGGCACCTAAAATGGTTTTTACAAAAATAGATTTGAAAGCAAATGGGTCAGAGCCCGAAAGTGTAAAACATTTTGAAAACAGCAAGTGTTTTAATAACATTAAAACATTAAATGCAAAATACATGTTAGGACGTGCACTCACATGAAATTCTCACCTCTCGACTACATGTGCACTCCTAACGTACCGTACTCATCTATAAGACATCCATATCTAACCAAACCGTAATAAGTTCTACCCCTTACTACTCGATTCCCATAATACATTCTAGCGTTATCAAATAAATAGAGGGCTTTACTTAAACTCAGATTCTCAATATGTAATACATTTCACTATCGGTTAACCCGTTATGTTTTCTCCAAACAATTCCATAATTTTATTCACAATCTTAACATGAAAGTTCCCATTAATTAAGTGTATATTATTCACATCATAAATGTACAATACAAGCACCCCGAGACTAAGCTGCGGTGCACACATACTCTGCTATCCATCCCGGTACATCACGTACATAAGGATCACGCATTCCGAATCTCTCAGGAATCATTCAGATAACAACATCACAAATAATGGAGGCGAACACGGTCACATCACATGGGTCACGCACATACCTACGCTCCCACGATCAGCAGACTTATTAACATCCCAATAAGTCCTTCTCTGACCTATGTTCATCGAGGTAACCAATCTAAATTCGAGCAACACAAGGATTAGAAGGCCCTACGCGAACGCAAACCTCCCGTGATAGCAAGTATGGTAGGTATGTCATACACATAAAATAATTACATATACTAAGTATTCACACATCTTAGTAATCACCATATTATTGGTGGTACACTTCTCATTCTCGTACCGACATATAATACTACACAATTTATATGTTCCCGGTTAATAAAGTAAATTAGGCCGTCGATAGTTCTCGCAACGTAATATACACTCACGTCCTACTCATATTTTCCTTTAGGTTCAAACAACACTTCTAGGTTTGACTCCTCATTATATCCCAAACATCCCAAATATATCAATTAATCATCAAGGGAAAGCTATCTCTACCTATACACAAGGTTACGGGGCACTCGGGATCAAAACAGGCTAAAAAGCCTAAATTGTCAACTCGTTCGAAGTCTCGTTCGAACGAGGCTGTTCGAACGAGAGTTCGTTCGAACGAACTGGGCTATCTAACGAGATCTCGTTCGAACGAGATTATCGAACGAACTTCACCCTCATTAGAAGTCAAAGGTCAACTCGTTAGAAGCTCGTTCGAACGACCTGGGCAGGTCTTCTAACGAGTGGCCAGTTTCGAGCCCAGAAATCCTTATTTCGTTTTTCTCAATTTTCTTCACTCCTAATCTCACATAAAAATCGATTTAACATCATTTTAAGGTTCATAATTCGTACTAAACACTCATAGGTCATAATCAAACATTTATATAGGGCTAACTCATCTTAAACCTCATCAAATCTTCAAATCTCTTCATTTATCCCTAAATTATATGAACATGAACCCTAACATTTGTAAATCATCATTGAACCTACTATAATTCGTTTTTGTTTCATCCAAGATATTATTAACATCAGAATAATCGCCTACATATAATTCTACATGCAATTCCTCATCAATATGTAAGATTCTATTTCCAATTTAATGGATTTTTCATTAACTCCCAAGAACAAATCAAATTTTTATCAATTCCTACACATGGAAGAAACATTCTCTATAAAAACGAAATTAAATCACTTGCCTTAAGGGTAACTCTGGATTTGATGACGAATCTGATGAATGGTTCTTTCTCTCCTCTGCAGAATTCCTCCTCCTCTCTCTCTCTCTCTCTCTCCAAGCTTTCTTCTCAAGGTGTTAATGGAGGTGAGGTTGGTTTTGCCAAGTTATAACTTCTCTCGTAGCCCACTTCCTAAATTGGGGTTGGAAATGTCTTAGTGGGTTAATACTAAGTCAGATTTTAACTCTAATTTTCGTGGGTTTTAATTACCCAGTTTCTGAAATTACCAAAATGCCCTTATAAGTTACCGGTATGGCCCAATAATGCCCCGGGACCCAAACTTAACCCCCGGCTAGTGTTTTCTGACTATTTCGACCCTTCCGGACGCGTTGGCGCACTCAAAACGACCATACGCTTAATAGAACTAAAATTCATTTTTTAATTAAAATAAATATAAACCTGACGCGACTGTCACACACGTCTCAACAAAATTTTCAAATTGCCGTATTTCAATCTCACGACAAATTTTATACTCGAATATTCATGTATAATCATATATGCACATTATATTCAAATACCAACTCGCATCTCGCTAGTATTTTAATCCGAATTAATTTCCAATTAATACGCATTTAATTAAATTAATCCCATAAAATAAATATCACAAAAATACAGGGTATTACAGAAGTGGCAAAGGCTAATAGGGATATATTTATAATTAGAACATTGCTTGGAGCCTAAGGTATCTCCCACCTATAAATACCCCTATTGTAGTCTCATTTGGGACATTCTACATTTTGGAGAGTTATTGATTGAGGGTTAAGGTGTGAGATATCTACCTCTTATTACCCATTTGGCATCATTTACGTCAAGAATGACACCAAAACGGGGTAAAGACTTGGTGTTCATTCATACTAACCTCCGTCTATGAGGTTAACAAAGGTGAATTTGTGGAACAATTTCATGTTAAGGATACTTTAATGTAATGGTGATTGGTGACATTTATCATATTTGACTACTTGGGACAATTAATATTATCTACTTTCATTTTATTCAATTTTGTCTTAAAATATATAAAATAAAAATTAAAAAATATTTAACGTATCCGAGCATATCCTTGTCCTATATTTTGAGAAAATAACGATTCCTGTGTCCCGAGTCGTGCATATCACGTATTGCTAGTCGAGTCCGTGCTTCCTAGGTGAGATATAAAGCACAATAAGGTTGATATGGATTTAGATTTAAGTTTAACAGTTATGATGCAAGTGGTACGATTGTTCCCACCCCACCCCCTAAAGAATCCTATAGAATCACCACTGACCAACAATTATTAACTCTCTCTCTCACGCACGCACGCACGCACACATCTCACTCTTTTATATGTATATGTATAAACATACACATTATGTCGATTCAAACTCTAATTTCTGCGAGGGAAAACAAGTTGAAAACAATGTGCACAATGGGAATGTTGTGAACACTTCCTGTAGCGACTCGTTCCTTTCTCTAGGCATGTGAAATTTGGATTTTTGGGATTTTAGAGTTTACAAATCGTGTAGCAGCTAAATCAAACCATTCCTACTATGTTTTTCAGTTCCTTTGATCTTATTTGTGATGGGCAACGAGAAGGAATTGGAAAAAGAAATACTAGAGATTATATTATTTTAGTAATACACATTTTCTTAGTAATTATTTCTTAGTATTTATCTTAAGTATTTTAGTCCTGGTAGAATTAGGATTTTTTTTGGTGGTGAAGAGTATATATGAGATCCACTTGTGGTTCTTGCCCCTCTTGCAGGACTTCACTCGTATTCGATTGTTCGATTGTGGAGCTTAGCACTGACATCCCTTTATTTTTCTCCAGCCGCATTCAATAGGTGTTGGAGGGCTACCTTTATTGAGTCGCTATATCTTTTGGAGGTAGATTTTATTCCATGCCTTTTATTTTTCTTGCATTATTATATTTTTGTAGTTTTGTTATTTTTTGTATATTTTTGTATATATTTTTTGTCTTTTTATGTATGGTTGGATGAGGTGATCGGGTTCAATACCCATTTGATGCATCTTCATGACCCGAAATTTCAACAAAGTTTTGGGTGGTAAGGCGACTTGGAATTTCAACAAATTTTCGTGTTAGAATTAAAAATTGAGATATGAGTGTCCTAGGTCTGACATTTATATGAGGGTTATGGAATGGAGGTGGTGGTATGGATTCCCTCATTTTTTATGACTTCCATGATATACCTCTTGCCTATCGGGGTAATCATTCCTCAACACGTGTGGAAAAGTAACTTGATAAACTAGAGTGTACCTGAATCGCCTCACTATATACATCGTGATGACGGTACTTATGAGAGTGAATTCATTGTACTCAACGCACGTGAATGAGTTCCTATAATATACCTCCCATCGTGAGTTCAATCAAGCAGTACGATGTAGGTAATCCTTTGATATACATCGACGGTACTTGACCAACAGAGCCTATTGCTTAGGTTAACCTCGCCCTGCAATACAACAAGCCATCACAAAGTGACCCTAGTACGGGATAAATATAGGGTCAAAACTTAATGTTCATCCAATGTAATGTGAAAATACATAATTCTTATTAGTATTTTTATGCAAAATATTATGTATGCTAAGAGAGATGTGTAAGACTATTAAGCATGAAGTAAAAAGGAGAAGCATGTAATTAAGATCTACTGTACAAATGGAGTGAAACATGTGAATATATACAAGTGAGGTGAAGCATGTGAATATATATAAGTGGGGAGAAGCATATAAATATGTACAAGTGAAAGGAAGCATGTGAATATATACAATTTAAGGGAATCATGCGATAAAGGGGAGTATATACATGTGATAACGAGGCAAATATATGCAAAAAGATATATATATATATATATATATATATATATATATATATATATATATATAAGTGGTAAAGAGGTAAGCATGTACATGAGATTAATAGGGATATAAACGAGTGATACAATATGAATTAAAAGAGCATGGCATATGAAACATGTAAGTATGTACAAGAAATGAAAAGAGAAAATAAAATAAGTATGTACAATTGAAAAAAAAAGATATAATATATATAAGAGAAAATGACAGGAATAAAGAAAAGAAAACAAAACAAAACCCACATAAATAATTTTTCGTCCTCAAAATTTCCCCAGTAAAGTCGCCACTTTGTCCATCCCAATCCGACGACGTACGTGGAGTTACAAACCCGCAGAGGGGGACTATCATGCGGTGTCAGAGGTGTCTCTAATACCTCCTCGTGTGACTATAAGATTCTCTACCTCTTTTATGTGACTAAATATAAGTCAAGGGTGCCATGCGAACTATGAGGCAGATAGAAGAGAGTAAGCACCTTTAAGGTAAAAAGACATAAACACCCATCATCAGCATGTGAGGTGTGAGAATGTTTAGAAATTATAGTCACCACCCTATTTTACTAAAAAAAATAGGCAATATAAGGAGACACTTCAATTGAAGCAGATAAAGACAACTAGTGCATGCAAAACTAATAAGATTTGAGCTCGGACAATGTGTTATGGAGTGGGAAGGTTGACAACATGTTATCCTACTCTTTAATTCATGAATGTGTGTACGCGTGTGACAAACGTGTCATGTGTGTAAAGTGGACAAATGTGGAATAAATGTGAATATGTTCATGGATGTGAACGTGTGTGTATGTGAAGAGCAGAGTCAACATATCCACGCCATGGGAAAATGGATACAAATTCTCTTGAGGAGGCAAATGTGAGCGAAGTCTCAAAATCATGACCTCACTATGAAAAGTGAGTACATATGAATATGACCACTAAGAAGTAAAATAATGATAATGCTAACTAGAAAGGGTTAATAATGAATAAAACATGTAAAATCTGAGAGATGCCCCAAAATCATAATTTCAATATGAAAAAGTGAGTATGCATATATGAGATCATTAAAAGGTGAAATGAATATGATACTAACTAGAAAGAACGAGTATAAATAAATCAAATGTGTAACAATGTGAGCAATGCCCTAAAATTGTAGCCTTGCTATTGAAAAGTGAGTACGCATAAACGAGACCACCAAAAGAGTAATGAAAGTGAAATAACAAACTATATGAATAAAATGAAATAAATATATGAATGAGATAATAAAAATGTGGAGTAAACTAAAGTAAATGAGTAAAAATGGACTTGAACCCAAAAGTAATTTCAGAATGCTTACATAGCCAAAAAAGATATCAAAGTCCATTTACTTCACATAATAAGTGAGAGTGGGCCTAAGTCATAGTTCGAATTCGAGGTGTATCCTTTAGTTTGGTAAGAAGAATGAAAAGTGATAAAAATGATGGACAATGTGGTGAAAACACCCCAAATTGAGAATATACCTTGAAATTTTTTTTTATGAAAAGTAAGTTTGAAATTATATATATAACGATAAAATGGTGGAATTAAGATATTTTTGAGCAATAATATAATATAACAAGTACAATTAGAAAAAAAAAACTAAAACACGCAGAATGAAATTTATGGATAATGGTAAGTACAAACAGGTTTTGGACCTTCAAGATTCTTCAAATTTTGTTTTTGGATATTTTATTTGCTGACTTTTAGTGCTTGGATGATGGCGGTGCAAGGGTAATTGATGGTGAAGTAGGGTTATGTAAGGGATTTTTTAGGTAATGTTAGGAAAGGGATGTTTGCTAAATATGAGGTTGTTGTCGCATTATAATCGAAGGAAGAAAATGAGGTGAGGGTTTCCTTAAATAGGAAAACTTTAAAAAGTAGAAAGAAAAAATCTCCCCCCCCCCCCCCCCCCGAGACCTACTGATCGGTAGGTCCCCTGGGTTTCCGATAGGTAGGTTAAGTAGGCTTTCTCATAAAGTAAGCTTCACTTGCCAAGAAGGCAAGGTGTCCAAGTTAGGCGAGGTATCTAACTTACAGGAAAGTTTCACAGGGTTTTATCGTTTTTTGGACCATAACTTTTGATATAAGAGTCCGTTTTGGGCACATTCAGGACCATTTGAAAGATGATTAAGAGATCTATGATTTTTCAAGAAAAGGAATCTTTGGTTAGATAGTTGACCAAAGTCAAATCGTCCCAAGGAGAGCATTATTGTTCTTCAGTTAGGGTTTAAAGATGTACCCGGGGACCAAGAGTAAAGGGAATTTGTTTAGAACCTATAAAAGTGAATAGAGGTGTCGAGATAGGGTGTCTACGCACACACAGAGATAGGGAGAGAGAGAGTTCTCCCAGTTGGATTTAGAAGTTAAAATCATTGGTTAGTTTTTTGTTTTAAATGTTGAAATGTTTTTAATTTATACATGTTGACATGTTGAAATGCCTATTCTTTAAGGCCACAAAACCTAGTCTTTAAGGCCTCAAATCTTACTTTTTTCATATGACAAAAGGTTCTACCATAAAGCGGGAACAACCCTTTTTCCCATAATGCCATTTTCATACTAAGTGCTATCATTAGCTAAAAATTTTCATACGATATAAAGTTTAATCAATATCTATGAAGATTTCCCAAAAATATCAAGCATTAGTGGAAATTTTTACTTATAGAAAAAAGTCAAACTCAAAATCATGAATATAATCCCATTTTTGAAGACATAATTATGTTTTCAATCATACGATTAAATAGGATGAAATTGTAAGTCATTTATTCCACATGATTGATGGGGGTGACATTTCCTGACTTTTATATGATAGAAATGTATGACTAAAGTGATCCCCTCACAAAATATAAATACTCTCCCCCTTGAAAGAGAGACATCAAATCAATTCTTCATTGGTTTTTATATAATCATCCACCCCCTAAAGAAAAAATTATTTTCAAAGAAAAAGAAAGAGAAATCACATAGTATTCGGTTAGAGAAAAAAAATTTGTTTAGAGAATGAATAATATAGAGATAGCATCTTTCTTATTTCCCAAGTCTCCATTCAATCCCCATCCTTTAAGTTCTTCGAAATAAGTCTTCACTCCAACATCCACGTGAAGTTCCCAAGCTCCCAACTTTCGAGTGGAAGCGCTACCCAACCAAATGCTTCCATGCAAAATAAATTTAAGTCGAAGATCCTCCCATTAAACTGGTACTCTATGCCCATCGTAAAAAAAAGAGGTATCGTCTACAATACAACCTATATTATGTTTATTCATACTTAGATTATCTCTTAGTTGGCTTGAATACTTTTATGTGAGTCCACTAAGAGATTGGGTGTATATTATGAGAGAACCTCCATTATTCAACTCCATTCCCTCACATAACATTCTTAATTAAAGTTTATAGAAAGAATCGTATAAATATCTCAGTACACTGGAGTGTGATTGAGTTTTAAGGCATCTATATGGAGAGTTATATTTGTTAGAGACGATGATGGGATTTTATTTTTATAACGAAATTTAATGACAATTAACTTAATTATATTACATAGGTTATGTTATTATTTGGGATCATGCAGAGCAATTCTTGTTGGGGTTATGGACCACATACATTTGATCATTTTTAAGATCCCAATTATTTTTAGTACCTGAAGATAGATCCCTATTATGGTGCATTAATATTCTAATAATTGTATTTATAATGTTATTTCTTTTCAGGACATTATTTTATGGGATTGTATAGTTACGGTTGTTGCATATTGATTTAATTTAGTTTGAAATCTATGTATATTATGTTTTATTATTACGGTTTGACATATCCATTGTGATTTTTTGGCCTTTTATACGGTGTTCCCATATTATTTGACTTGCAATACCACACTCTACCATCACCAATATTGTCCCCATATTAACCACCACATAAAATGATATGGGGTTTTATTTCCACCCATATTCACAAATTGATTATAATGGGGTTTGAACCCCTGACACTTGGTATCACCAACCACATGCCTTACCAGTTGAGTTGAAATTGGCTCATTATTTGAATACTAAAAATCCTTACATATATGTACCGTTCCTTATCGACACAAAGTGACTAAAAAACATTTAGATATCAAGTCAAGCATGATATAAGTCTATTATAATCCACTTTCATTAGGGATCCTAAAGTCCTCATTGGGTGAAATCAACTATCACCCACCATGGGGCATAATATTTCAAATTAGGTACTAGCTCTGATACTTTTTGCAATGCCACACTCTACCATCACCGTTATTGTCTCCACTTTAACTATCGCACACAATGATATGAGGTTTGTTTCCAATCATATCTAGAAACTGGTGTCAATGGAATATGAACCCGTGACATGTGATATCACCAACTGCATTCCTTACCAATTGAGTTGAAAAGGCTTCGATGTTAAAGAGTGAAAATCATCACATATATGGATCGTTACTCACTTAGGCGATGTGAGTTGTAATTCTTTTACTATCAAATCAATCATGAGACTAGTTTATTACATGAATGAAAGTAATGTTTTGATGATGCCAATTTTATATATAAGATTGGTCACCTCATGTGAAAAATTTGGGGATATTCTCCAGTCGTGTGAATTCTAGATCCTTAGTCAATTTGTTATTTTGCTCCTCAATCACTTTATTCATATTTTCATTTTTTGCTTAAGGGAATTTTCTGTCAAATCTATCAAAATCCTTTATAGTTTGGTTGTATTTATGATACAAGAAGAAATCTTTAACGTGACATGAAGAAGTCAACCATTCACCCATAGAAGATAATCGATTGAGAAAGGAACTCAATCACCTTAAGAGGTTCCCCGGCTTTATAAATTTCATCAAAATAAACCATTGATCCAATCATATCCTTTTAAACATTTTCAATAAGATAGGAGGGGTATAAATGAATGCCAAAAATATTGTATCTAACATGCTTCAAGATAGGGACATCGAGTCTCTCCTAAAACCAATGACTGTAAAAGAACACTTCCCTTTTTTACAGAGAGATTTCAAATCAATCATTTTTGCAAGGGACATCTCTAGTGATTGAAAAGACATTGGAAAACCTCATAAGGATCAAGGGGGTCACTCATGGATTTGGAGAAGTCCGAAACGACCTGTTATTTATATAAGATGAGGCTTGCCTTATGTACGGATGATGACAATCAAGTTCGAATTTAAATTGAGCTATAACTTCTTCCATATAGTCAAGGTTTATTTGTCTAGAAATATGACCTCTCCAAAGTCTCTCTCTCTTCATCGCTAATATGAACTTCATATACACTTACCAAAGTTTATGTGTCTGTATGGTTGTGACCAGCCAATGAGGGGGAGGATGAGAGAATTAGTGGAAATTAAGTTTCATAAAGAATGGATACAATTGAGAAAATTCACAACATGCCCACTCACTCACATAAATGGGAAACAAAACCTAGGAGTGGTGAAGCTAGGGTTCTTAGGAAGTCCTAAGAAAGAAAATAAAAGTGGAAATGAAGTAAATAGAGAGAGAGACGACGTACCTAGTAGTAAAAAGGTGTGTTTAGGGAAAAAACATTTTGACAACATAACTTCGGCAATGGATTTTCATAGAGATGAAGAGATGAAGTATTGAAGTGGGAATAGATTATTAGTCTGGTCATGTAGGGAAAGGAAATAAGGACTAAGATTGCAAGGACCTTAATATTTGAAAATGTAACTTTTGATTAAGAAGTCAAGTCTCTCCATACACACTAGTTTGCCATTATTTTATTGACGTACATGTTGTCAAATTGGTGGGAATCCAGGTAATGGTCAAGTTCAAAGACTTAAAAATTCAGAATCGACAACCGAACTACCCTTCGATCTGTATAATCCTCCTAGGCCCATAATGTAAACTTGAAGAAATTAGGCGCTATCAATGAGGTACTTTCACCCCTCAACCAGCCACTTTCCCGACAATGGTTGAATGTCAGTTGACCGTCAAGACTGTGAGAATAAGCTAGATGGAGAGTGATCAACCACCCGGAACTATATTAAAATAAGGAAATTATAAATGTTTTAAACACATGCAAATGGTATTTGCAACGGTTCAAAACTATTGCAAATTGGTGCGTTGCAAAAAAATTTGCAAACAAAGGTTCTTTCTGGATAACTGTTACGAAAATATTGCAACGGTTTTGAACATTTGCAAATGAAAATTTTCCTAGTGTTCAAAACGTTGAAATTTTTTAATTTGTAACGATTCAGAACCATTTTAAAATTCAGTAAGCATTTTTATTTTGCAACGGTTCAAAGCAATTGCAAATGAAAAAATATATATATTTTTTGTAACGGTTCAAAGCACTTACAAATATTGATATGTAAGGAAAAAATGTTCCTTTTGTAATTGTTATGAACCGTTACATAAGTTAAAATATTAACAAGGTAAAAATTATCCACCACATGCCACCACCCTCACGTATAGCAAATGATAAAAATGGCTAAAGCATAACAATTACATTCAAAAGTCTACAAGTTAGCAATTTAATAAAAATAAGTATAATTCATTTACTTAATAATTTCAAAATACATTGGAACCCAAGAAAATACATCATGATATGTTCAATAGCGGGGTATAGGGAGGGGAATAAGTTCAAACATTTTCATACATTTAACCTATCCCAAAGTTCAAATATAGTTAATGCACACGGATAAGATTCCTAGATTAGAGAAGCCAACTTGTAAGAAAAATCAAATGTAATTTTATTCGAGGAGATATAATTTGTATTAACTGAGTACATCGTCATCATAGAATTTAGACACTTCACATAAATATTCTCTCGTATTTACACCACAGTTTGTGCAGACTCGAGCGACCTAGACAATAGCAAGAAAAACTTCCACGAAATCAGTTGAAATGTTGATGAGAAACAAAGCAAAAGAGGCATTTGAGTTCAAGTTAAGAGACATATATTGTTTGATCTATGTTACAAACTGTACAAATAACTTGAAACAAAAATAAACAATGTATCTCATGATCAAAATTCAACTAATAAAAAACTAACATCACAATTACACATATAAAACGAAGGTGCATGAACCATGAACATAATATCATTATATTGAGATAACTTAACAAAAAAGGAAATGAAAAGGAAAAAAGAAGAGGAAACCGAACTAGTGAGAACTGTTTATGTAGTCCATATTTGAAACTGAAATACATAATGTTGCATTAAGTGAGAATGTTACGAGAATCAATACATATGATTAGAACAAAGAATAAAGAATAATATGTAACAAACAATTAAGAATATTTCAAGAAAATGAAATTAAAGTAGGCATACCTCAGCATCCCCACTGAATACTAACTGGCCACTGTGGTCATGGTCCAAAGCAGTAAACTCAATGTCAAAGAATATTTTATCAGCTATTCTCTCACTGATAAAATTAAAAATCTGTAATAACAATAATATATATAATGCCAAATGAGAACCACGATAGTTAAATGTATTTAAATACAATTTAATAAAATACATATTAATAAATATTTAATAATACATGGGTATGAATAATGTCAATATAACTAAAAAAAGTTTTACAATACATTCTTCTAGCATGATATCATCGCATACCTATCAATTTCATAACATTATCCAAACCTAAACGGTGGCATTGTAAATAATCACAACCTATTTTGTGTTTTATGTTATGATCAAAACTCCTTCCAAGCCCAATATGACACATCATAATCCATTTTTAAATATTTGCGTGATTTGAAGAATCACGTGGGCACATAAGATGTTGCTATTTCGATAACGATAATTAAACCATACATTTGTCTACCCAATAATTAATACTTTTCTTGTATAGTTATGTTTATAAGGATTAAACTATATTGAGAATAACACCATGTTAGTTCAACTCATAGCTAACAAAGTATAATTTCAACACTAGTAGTAGGTCCATTCATCATGCCATCTTTCCCAATAAGCCTAATTACTGCACTTTCACTCATCGCTGGAAATGAACCTCACTACTCGATTATTTAACAAGGTCAATTTGTGCATTTAGATGGTCTACGTGAGTCTCAAATATTCTTGTATGAGAATCATAAAGCATAGGGAAGATACATGTGATCCTCCCATGATTAAGCCATTCATGATTTAGCCAACATGATTAATGATAAGTGGCCAGAGTACATGGTAACTATCGAGTTTAAAGGCATTGAAAAGGACTTGCCAATAGTCTCTTTCTCATCCAAGAAGTTGGTGTACATGGGATTTTAGTTTAATATGTTGGAGGACATGTATAGAAGAACTAATCAAACCTGATGCGAAAAGGGTTTCTTCCTCATTCCACCCAAACTAATGTGAATAGCCATAACAATGAAAAACCTGATGGCAAGAGGAAGTTATTACTTCTGGTCCTACTGAAAACCACACGAATGGTCAAGAGAATGGTTTACTAATGAAGCCTGCTATAAACCATGCTGATAGCATGGCCTAAAAAACAAGGAGAAAAGATGAATATTTTTTAGGGTGTGCATTTGTGACATTTAGTAATGTGCGAGTGTTTGGTGACAAATCTTCCAACGATGTGTAGAGAAGGGACTTAATTTTATTCTATTAATCAAGCAATTATTTTTATCAATTACCCTATGCTTGGGATACTTGACAAAAATAATTGTATGCTTGGGATAGTTGACAAAAATACATGATGTGCTAGTTGTGTAGAGAAGGGACTTAATGATGTGCTAGTTGTGTAAAGAAGGGATAAAAACATGATGTGCTAGTTGTGTATCCTACACAATGTTTTTTTGTCTATTAATTAAGCTCCTCTATGCTTGGGATACTTGACAAAAATACATGATGTGCTAGTTGTGATGTACTGAATAATAGAGTTTGAATATAACAACTAGCACTTCAACTTAGGATACTCATGGAATTCCTTAATTTGATTCTTTCTCCTTTTGCCTCCCCCTCCTTATCAAGTAAATGGATGGTGTAAGATGTGGGTTATGTGACACCCCGCCTAATTAAATACCGGGCGATCACTCCTTTATTAAATTAAAATCAAGGTGAACAGTTGGTTCATTCTTAGCATCACTGCCGAAAAATAACTTTTCCAATTAAACACCCTAAATAATTAAGCGAAGTGTCAAAACCATTTAAAACCTTATTTCCATTTTATTAAATCTGATTATAAAACCTTTAACCATTAACATTTTAAGAGTCACACATTAAGTATGAGAATAAAAAAGAACATTCAAGAGTTTAACCATAAATCAAATATCCCAACGTCTAAAACACTAAAGGAAAACATCCTCACAGTAACAAATCCCGAAATAAAGATACTGAAATTAAAAGAACTACAATCTCTGACAATACCAACTAAATAATGGAAAAGGGCGACACATGCCCCCACTGGATAAAGCTGAACTAGAAGTAGAGTCAACAATGAGGTCGTCTAAGCAATGGCCTGCAACTCCCACAAAAGCTACAGCACGTTCCATCCAAAGAATCCTAAGCAAGACACCCCTGTGGCTGGGCACCTATAATATATATATACATATACACAAGAGAGAAGAGATAATAGCAAACGGGTCAGAGCCCGAATGTAAAACAGTTTTAAAAATAGTTTAGCAAGTATTTAAAATGCTTACCGGCTAATGCAACATATTGTGACACCCCGCCTAATTAAATACCGGGCGATCACTCCTTTATTAAATTAAATCAAGGTAAACAGTTGGTTCATTCTCAGCATCACTGTCGGTAAAAAATAATTTTTTTCCAATTTAACACCCTAAATAATTAAGCTAAGTGTCAAAACATTTTCCATACAAAACTTTCCAAATTTTAATTAAAGGAAAAGAATTATTTTAATTAAAACAACATTTCTACAATAAAGAATCACACTACAATAAACCAAATAACATAATACATTCGTCAATCGAATGTCAATAAAATGGAACTAACCACAAATCCATCCTGAATAAATCCCATAGAACAATACTGGAAATAAATGAAATACAAAATCCCAACAACAAATGAAATGATGAAAAGGGCGACACGTGCCCAACAAATGAGAGTAATAGGAGTGGAGTCAATAACAGAAGCCGTCTACTCAAGTGACCTGCAACTCCCACCTAAGCTGCAGCTCGTTCTTCTCAAGGGATCCTAAGCAAGACGCCCCTGTGGCTGGGCACCTGAAATATATACATATATATATATATATATATATATATATATATACAAGAGAGAGAGAGAGAAAAAGAAACGGGTCAGAGCCCGAAAGTGTGTTTGATTTTAAAATACGTTAAGCAAGTATTTAAATTGATATAGGCCAATGCAACAACATATTAATTCGACACTCTCTTGAGAAATTCTCACCTCTCTTCTAATGTGCACGCCTATCGTACTAACCTTCCCGAATAATTTAGTTTATCTTAACTTACTCATAAGTTTTCAAAACAGAACGATGACAATGTTTTTAAAAAGGTACTTTCAATTTGTAGCACTACTCTCGTTTTAGCTTCATTAAATTATAAAGTTTCCCAGTGTCTTCTCATACTTTCACAAAACAAGTATTTAATAATTTGAGTCAACAACCATGTTCTACTTATCAAATCACAGTAGGCAGTTTAAAGTTTATAACCTCATATATATATTAACTACTCGTATTAATATATATATATATATATATATATATATATAATAGCACCCCAACTAAACTATGGTGCGGGCATACTCTGCTATCCAATCCCCATATCGCTCACACAAAGGGAAATACAAGTTCGGAATCACTCTCGAACTGTATTAACATATACAAAACAACGTTGAGGCGAAGCATAGATTCCAAGTCCAAGAGGTCAGTACATACCCACACGTCTCTTAGGACCGTCCGACTATCAATCTGATAGCCTGTACCTAGGATCTCTAACTTCTAGGGTACGAATCAATATCCCCCATAAAGAAACACAGGATAAGATCGTCCCAGCGCGGTAACCTCAGGGATAGCAAGTAGCGCGGGTACATTTTTCACATGTATATAATATATGTACACACAATCATATAAATATACCCATTCATCATATTAATATAGGTTCCTCCCGTTACTCATAGTCACAACATTTATCCTTAATTTCCCATTATTATGATTACGTATAAGGTTTCGTCTCTAGCCTTAACTCGAAGGGTTTTCTCACTAGTTACGTAACACTCGTGGATTCTATCCATCCAAGTAGCAAAATCAGTAGGTAAACGTCTATTCTCTATCGTAAGTATTTGACGTAATCTCTCACTTGAATTACGTAGTTTCCTCATCCTTTAAATAATTGTCCCTAAAATACAATTATCATCTTATAATAAAATTCTCAACACTTAGTCATATGTCCTACTGGTCTCTCCTATTTCCCAAAACATTTTATTCATAAAGCCCAAAAGCTATTTCGCAATGAATCATGTTCAATTAATTAAACAAGGGGAAATAAGAGTCTACCAGGAAGGGTCGATCGATCGAGGTCTGGGGCTCGATCGATCGAAACTTCGATCGATCGAAGCTCTAGGCTCGATCGATCGATCAAGCAGGTCTGCGAAATCCTGCAGAGGTGCAGTTACGGGTTTTACCAAAATTCTTCACCCAAATCAATATTTTCCAATACTAATCGTCCCAAAACTCCTACTACAAACATAATCACATACTTCCAGATGTTTTTAACGTTAAGCATGCGTATATCCATCATTAAACATGATTAAACAACCCAAAATCTCATTTAAACATCAAGAACCCTAATGTTTTCTTAACTTTTGTCCTAATCAGTTTTCTCCAGAATTTCCTTCTAACATAACATCAAAAATTCATGGGTTAATCATCTACTTCACATAATATTTCCAGAATATGGTTATAATGTTTTCTACATGCAAATCCCTATCAAAATTGGGGTTTTCTTCCATTGATTACACTCCTAATCATTCCTACACTAATATGAATATTGCACCAACGAAAATATGCAAGTTAAACACTTGCCTGGGATTTCAAAGGTCTGGTTTCCTGCTGCTATTGGTGTGGTTGCATTCTCCTCCTCGCGATCTACGCGTTGGTGGTGACGGTGGTGCAAATGGTGGTGTTTTGGCCTTGAATCACCTTGAGAGCTCTCTCCTCTCTACTCCAATGGCCGTTCTAGGGTTCTGAATGTTCTAACCCTAAAAGGATGACTTAAATGGCTGCTAAGGATGGCTGAAATTCGTGGGTTTAATTACCCTATTTTGTAAAATGACCAAAATGACCTCTCGGGTCACTAATTAAGTCTAAAAACACCCCGAGACCCAAACCAAACCCCCGAGTACACTTTTCTAACTATCTCAACCCTTCCGGACGCGTTGGCGCACTCAAAACGACCATACGAACAACTTATAAAATATCCACTTTTATATCTCAATAATTAGTCCCGATGCGACACGGGCGCGTCCCAACTAAAATTCTCAAAATTGTTATTTCATTCACTCGTGACTTATAATATAACCCATATCATATATTACTATGCTCGTTAGTAATATTCGACAATTTTATATAATTACTAACTCTCGCCACGTTAATAATTATAACATAATTAATTTCCGGATTCTTATTAAATAATTCACTCTCATTAAATTTAATAAAACCCCCAAACATAAAAATACGGGGTATTACACATATTAGTATGAGACACTCTCTTGAGAATTCTCACCTCTCATCTAGTGTGCACATCTATCGTACTAATGAACCCCATATATCTTTCTAACTTCCTTTTCCATAAGTCCTAGCACGTAAAATTTAGGTTATGATATTCACTTTAGAAAAATATATCTCTTCAAGATTTTTTACGTTATTTAGAATAATTTCGTATTGTTATAACGTTTACGAATACTTACAGTGAAGTTGATGAATTTCATACTTTACTTAACTACAGTTCACTCAGTAGAAAGTTCTCATATAGATACATGTATATATATTAATTACTCGTATAATATATATACAAACAACACCCCACATAAAATCTATGGTGCTAGACTTCCATATAATAGTATATTGTAACAACCCTCGATTTTTGGAGTCTGAGAAATTGATTTTTGGGAAAATAAAATTTAATTAAATTGGAGAATTTCAAAATTTGGGAATTGAGGCCCAAAAATAGAGAATATTTTAAAGTATTCCGGATGATATTTTTGCGGGTACCATCGATCCCGGAAGGGTTGAGAGAGTCAAAATGACTGCCATTGGGTCTTATTTCGGCTTCGGAATGTTTTAAAGTTATTTTGGCTCGAATTGGAGTAAACGAGTCATTTAAAGTGTGTATTAACATTTAAAATTGGGTTTATTGTTTTAAAGGGATTTAAGGCTTACGGATCAAGCCTTTCTCATTTTGAGAAAGAGAGAAAAAGCCCTAGAGAGAGAGGAAGAAAGGAAAGAAGAAGAAAGGAAGAGAAAGAGGAAGAAAAGCTTGGGGATTAACGGCCCAACCGCGACATCGAGGACGATCCAACCTCTACAAATCTGAGGCAAGTGTTTAATCTTGCTAAATAGCTATTTGTGTATTTCATTTCATAATTTGTGGGGTAAAGAAATGGATTTTTGGGTATAAATACCAAAACCTAGATTTTTGGGTTTAAATCTTGAAATCAATGTTATTCTATGGTTTAATCACATATAAATGGTTGGGATGAGATGTAGGATGGGTTTTCTTGTTAATAACATTATTGGGTTAAAGATTTGGGGGCTTGGTGATGATATTTGGGTATTAATTTCGTGGGTTTGCTGAAAAAGGGAAATCGGCCAGCTTAACTGGTATGGCCGGTCGACCGCGGTCTGGGGACCGATCGACCGCGCCTTAAGGGAAAAGCCTACTGCATTTCTTCGTTGGCAAAATATGGACCCGCGGTCGACTGGGGGTCTGGGACCGGTCGACCGGTCCCCTGTTTTTAGCCCAAAACTTGGATTTCTCCTCCCCCTTTTCTTTTGGAATTTATTCTTAGGGGCTTCCTTAATGGGTTGTTTTATGGGTTTCCTAAGATGACTTCTAGCCCTTTTTGGTTGGGTTTGTTGATTTGGGGTTCTCTCTTATAAAGTAAGAGATATCTTTTGGTGACTTATAAGGGGTCTCTCAGTTAGTATCCGATAGTGGGAACTTCTTGGAATCATTGGATAAGAAATATCCATGTATGTTGTGAAATTTCTAGGCCGACATTTATGTCAAATCCTTATAAGGATAGGATATGGTCAAGATATCATTTGGGGCCAAATGGAAGAGAGTGGTTGCATACTCTTTAAGAGTAAGGGGTCTCATATCCTTAGATAGAAATGTTTAGTCTAAGGAACAATTGATAACTCAATAGGAGTAAGGGTTACCGAGACTTATTTGAACCATAGGTGACATTGAGAACGCTTTGGGATCGTACTATCGACTAGAATAAGCGGTAGCATAAATTCTAGTAGGATTAGTTTACACGTAACCATGGGGATATGACCACTGAGATTCCAATACTTGAAATGAGGTTGGAATAATTGAGGTTTTAGACTATTAAGTCATGTGTGTGCCTATGGTTAAATAGTACTAAAGTAATTAGGTACTGTTGAATATGGATGAAGTGTGTAGTGATGGATTCCTACACATACTCTTGGGTGATAACCCAAATGTTGAATATATATGTATAGATATATACATATGGTTTTGGGAGACTATTCATCATAGGAAAAATGATTGAATATGTTTCAAGTGAGGGATTGTATTCACATATCGAGGTACATTTAATGGAAATTGTGGTGACGGCTTGTATATTGAGGATTATGTATACTTATAGCCGGGTTTATATATCTTATACATATGAACGAGAATTAGTTTGTATATATATTGATATAGCGATGTGTGAATATATGTACATATATCTATGTATGAATGTGAATATATGGATATATTTATGTTGTAGACATACATGGTATGGATATTTAAACCGTATATGATGGTTTATTATATTGGATCATATGATGGGATCATATGGATGTATGTATATTGCGTATGTGAGCGATATATATACTTATGTGGTTAAGCATACCCCGCTCATGCTATCATTGGGAAGTTTCCGCGCAGAGGGTGAGCATCCTGGCATATAGAGCAGGGTGTGGATATTCCCCAGGTCATAGTCGTCCCTTGTGTTATTATACGATATAGATATATATTTTGGGATGAGACGTGGTGGGTATGTTTCGTTTCATTGTCGGTTGGAACTATGACCGCTTCCCGGGACGTCGTGTGTGTGAGTTACCACGAGGTGGGTGTCGTTGATCCCCACCAGGTGGTCCCCAGTTGTTACGTGAGCCGGACTCTGGGAAGATGATAGCATTGATGCAGTTTTATCGGCGCTATTGTGACATCCCGACTAATTAAATACCGGGTAGCTACTCCTTTATTAAATTAAATCAAAATGCCAAGTTGGCTCAGTTAATAGCATCACTGTCGAAAACATTTTATTATTACTAACCACCTAGTATTTAAAAAGGATGTCGTCAAATTTTAATTAAAGTCTGATTAACATGCAGTAAACGATTTAAAGCAAGAATAATATCACCATTCACCATAACAAAATAATAGAATAACCATCACATGATATAAATAAATCCGAAGGAAAACTCCTCACAACAAATCCCACAACTGAAATAAGTAACGAAATACTGAATACTGAATTAATACATGCCAAAGTCTGAAAAACTGAAATGGAAATGTCTCTAATAGAATTTGGGCAACATGCCCTACAATTGAGGAATACTTAACATGGAATCCAAATGATAGAAGCGTCTAAAAGCAAATCCCTGTAACTTCCACAAACAGCTACAGCTCGTCGTCGGAATGAGAATCCTATGTGTGGTGTCCTTGTGGCTAGGCACCTAAAATGGTTTAACAAGAAAATAGATTTGAAAGCAAACGGGTCAGAGCCCGAATGTGGAGATATTTTAAAAACCTGCAAGTGCTTTAAAAACATTTAAAACATTAAATGCAAAGTACATGTTAGGACGTGCACTCACATGAAATTCTCACCTCTCGACTAAATGTGCACTCCTAACGTAAGTACCCATATAAAATGACACTAATCCCTAGCTAAGTGACATCATATCTAGCTAGACTGTCATAGGTTCTACTCTTATTACTCAGTTCCCATTGACATTCTAACGTTACCAAAGAATACGGGCTTTACTTAAACTCAGATTCTCAATATGTAATATATTTCACAATTGGTTAGCCCGTTATGTTTTCTCAAAACAATACCATAGTTTTATTCATAATATTAACATGAAGTTCCCATCAATTAAGTGTATATTATTCACATCATAAATATACAATACAAGAACCCCGAGACTAGTTGCGGTGCACACATACTCTGCTATCCATCCCGGTACATCACGTACATAAGGATTACATATTCCGAATCTCTCAGGAATAGTTCACAGATAACAACATCACAAATAATGGAGGCGAACACAGTCACATCACATAGGTCACGCACATACCTGCGCTCCCACGATCAGCAGACTTATTAACATCCCAATAAGTCCTTCTTTGACCTATGTTCATCGAGGTAACCAGTCTAAATCCGGGCAACACAAGGATTAGAGGGCCCTAAGCGAACGCAAACCTCCCGTGATAGCAAGTATGGTAGGTATGTCATACACATAAAATCAATACATATACACTAAGTATGCACACGTCTTAGTAATCACCATAATATATTGGTACATATCTCTTCTCGTACTGACATATAATACTACACCATTTATATGTTCCCGGTTAATATAATTAATTAGGCCGTCAATAGCTCACATCGTAATAGACACTCACGTCCTACTTCACATTTTCCCTTAGGTTCAAACTACACTTCTAGGTTTGACACCTCATAATATCCCAAACATCCCAAAGATATCAATCACTCATCAAGGAAAGGCTATCTCTACCTATACACAAGGTTACTGGGCACTCGGGACAAAACAGGCTAAAAAGCCTAAACTGTCAACTCGTTCGAAGTCGCGTTCGAACGAGGCTGTTCGAACGAGACTTCGTTCGAACGAACTGAGTCTTCTAACGAGCTCTCGTTCGAACAAAGTGGGCTTTCTAACGAGATCTCGTTCGAACGATCTTATCGAACGAACTTCACCCTCGTTAGAAGTCAATGGTCAACTTGTTCGAACGAGCTCGTTCAAACGACCTGGGTAGGTCTTCTAACGAGTGCCAGATTCTAGCCCAGAATTTTCTACTCGTTTTTCACCAATTTCTACTCCTCAATTCTCCTCTAAAATTCGTCCCTACAACGTTTTAAGGTCTCTAATCAATCCTAAACATATCAAGGTCACATACTAACGTGTTTTAAGGGAATATTTCATCCTAAACATCACCAAATCACAAGTCCCATCACTTTTCCCCAATTTTTCAAGAACATAAACCCTAAGATATAAATCATCAATTTCCAGAAATAAATCCATTTTTATAACACATAAACTTATGATTCTCTTAATTCGATCTTCTAATAACATTTCTACATGAAAACCTATCTCCAAAATTTATTAACAACTCTAGTTTCATGGGTTTTCAATTATCTCCCAATTAATTATGATTATTGGATAGTCTAAGCATGGAAGAAGCATTTACTGCATAAAAACATAAATTAAACCACTTGCCTTGATTCAATCTCAGATTTTGATGACGATTTGATGAAGCTCTCTCTCTCTCTCCAAGCTTTTCTCCTCTATCTCTCTCTTTCCAAGCTTTCTTCTTCAATAGCTATGGTGGCTAGGGTTTGTTTTTGGGAAAATATTAGAAACCTAAATTCTAATAACCTATGTAGCCTATTGGGTTAACATGGGTTGGTTAGTGGTTTAGTGGGTCAAATCCACATCAGATATAATTTACTAATTTTCGTCACTTTTTAATTCCCAAAAATACAAAATTACCAAAATACCCTTTATGTTGCCGGTATGGCCTAAAAATACCCCGGGACCCAAACTAAACCCCCGGCTAGTGTTTTCTGACTATCTCGACCCTTCCGGACGCGCTGGCGCACTCAAAACGACCATACAGTTAATAGAATTTAAATTCATTTTTATGATTAAAATAATTATATCCTGACGCGACTGTCTCACGTGTCCCAATAAAATGTCCAAATTGTCGTATATCAATCTCACGACAATTTCATAATTCAACATTCATATATCATCATATATACTCAATATAGTCAAATACCAACTCACATCTCGCTAGTATTTTATCCGGATTAATTCCCAATTAATGCTCATTTAATTAATTAATCCCAAAAATAAATATCGCCAAAAATACGGGGTATTACAGCTATATATTTAGCCGGGTATTATATGTGCATGGCCTTTGTACATCATATATGGTATGTACACTTGGTCATGGGTATGGATGATGGCATGTATATATATATGGTGAGAATAAAATACCTATATATATATTTATATATCCTAGATGAAAGGATATGATATTTCGATGGGGTACATCTTGGATGATTATGGTGTACCAGGATATTTGGGGGTTGATGTATCGCATTTAGGGAATACTTCGGTTACATCATCCCAAGGATATTATTGGAGATTTTTAGTTGTTTTCACATTGTAGTTTAAAAGTTTAGCAGTAATGGTAGTATTAAATTGTATGTTAAGGATTATGGATCTCTAGGATCGACATTGCCCAGGAGTAGTGTAACGAGGTGGTTCCTTGTTTGGATTTCGCTTTGCGAGACACCTCACGCACGAAACGCAGTGCCATGTCGAGATTTGAGAGAAGTAATTCTATCTGTGGCATCTCGGATCTATGGTCTTGACCTTGTCAGGAGTAGTGTAATGGGGAGGTTCCTTGTTTGGATTTCTCTTTGCGAGACTCCCCACGCACGAAACATAGCACAATTTTGAGATTAGAGAGAGGTTTTGCCAATATTCCTTGTGCATGATATTAAGAAAATAAATTCTTATATTTTAGCCTATATATATGTATGTATGTATGTATATATATATATATATATATATATATATATATATATATATATATATATATATATATATATATATATATATATATATATATATATAAGGGTAACGTATTAAGTATTATAATTCATTATAATTATAAATCAGAATCCATTAGGCCTATTATGGCATAATTGTTGTTATCATAATCTAGTAGGATTAGAAAGGGTGGATCCTTAGATTATGACGGGAAAGTAGCTCTCGTGGGTATAGGCTAGGCCTATGATAAGTTAGGTTGTCCTTATAACATTGGGGGTAATTTAACTAAAACTTGAGGACGCGAATAGGTGCGCGCCTTTAGATAAGAGGTGAGTTGAGGTTTCACGAGAGTGCGGTCTCACTTTAATTATGAATTAAGTGCACCGATAATTATTATGCACGGTTAACACACTTGCTAAATATTTTTCACATTTGGGGCTCTGACTCGTTTACTTTTCTCTCCTCCTTGTATATATATATGTTACCACAGGTATCCTACCGCATGGATGCCGGATGACTTTCTATCCAGAGTCTTGGGAGCCGTGACAGGTGCGTACTGTTGCGGGATGTTTCATGTAGCCGCTTCCTACTTCTTTAAAATTCTAGGTAGGATTCATGTTGTATATCGGGTTTGTACCCAAGGGATATTTACATACATGTTTATATTTATTCCATTTCAGCTATTGTATTGGCTGTGACCCGACAGCTTATTCAGGTCTACTTGTTTAGTACATCCTGTTGTAGTTATTTATTTCATTTTATCTCTAGCATTTCCTTTATCTTAGTTTCTTTTATGCATCTTTTCTTTTTTAGTAGTGTTAGTTGGTTGTAAGTTGCACATTCTTTTTAAATTTTCATATCCCGCTTATGTGATTTCGGGTAGTTAGTCCTATATTGTAAAGTACCGACAGTTGATGTTGAGACTGGACCATCTGAAACTCCTGATTTAATATAGTATAGGGCTGGCCACCCGTTATTATTTTAGGCGGGGTATGACAGATGGTATCAGAGCATCAGGTTCTAGAGTCCTTTGGATCTGTGCGAGTTATGGATTCTTCCGTTAACATTCTTGACATAAAGCCCTATAAATAGGACTGTTGTGTTCACTGCGTTGTTTTCTTCTGTGAAGTATATTCACTTAATTGGCGTTCTGATAACAGTTGCTCTTGTTTCATTTCAGACGTCGCCTATATTTTGTCATCTAGGAAAGGATAAGATTAGAAGTACCATACCAATAGTATATTTTGGGTACGCTTTAATCGGGGGTATTTGTTTTTTACCAGTTTCGGAGGAATTATTGAGGAGATTTCTAGCAGTGGTTCGAGGTGATTTATCGGCAGTCGAGTAAGAAAGGAAAATTTACTCGATTGGCGAATCTTGGTCTTAGTAAGGAAAGTCCGAGGAGAGGCATGTAGTGTAGTCCTTGGGAGGTTGATATTGAGAATCTGTTAACCTTAGTTAGGAAACCTAATGTTGGTGACTCTTACCGAGGTGAGGTTGGTGTAGTTATCCCAATAGCAGGAGTGTCGCCTTCTAAGATGAGGGAGAATGCCTTTGGAGACTCATTTTTGTTGTGTAGGACGGAGGGAGTTTTTGGCAGTTGCAATCGCGCCTTGCCTTCAATATGGTTAGGAAGGGTTCTGAGGAAGATGTTTCTCTTGTGAAGAAATAGGCTTAGGGATAATGATTTTTCCTGGAAGAAGTTGAGGACTCTGAGTTGACATTCTAGGACGAGGGGAAAACCATTGAGTTACGGAAAAATAAGGTAAAATACCTTTCTTTGGGTTTAAGTTACGCTTTGTACAATATTGGGAACGTCACGCGTAAGGCGTGATGGGTAGTTAGCCTCTACACCGCTAGGGTGTATGGAATTTTCCTAGAGGAGGAAGTGAGAAAGTGTGGCCTTGGAATGGCGTCTTTGGAGATGATACACCTTTTCGTAACGAAATCGTAGGGAAGTATCCCAATGAGGGGAGAATTTATTTTTATATAAAAGTGTTGACGTGATGTAGAGAAATTTCATAACTTAAAGGTTCAGAGTTTGGTAGATTTCTGTGGAGCGGATAGTTTAGCTCATTGTTGTGCTAGCTTTGAGAGCTAGGTATCGGCTAGAATATTGTATTTGTTGAGGCCTTGTGTCCTAAACATAAGGTGTTTGTTTGGCGTGTCGAAAGACGCGGAATATATTTACATTGGATTATTGTATTGGCCCTCGGGTAATATCTAAAATATGAAAGAAAATCTTTTTATAAAACCTTAACCCTGGTTCAACTAATCTCAATCCCCGACCTAGCTACAAAGTAGTGTATTGGGAGGGTTCCTTGTTTGGATTTCGTTTGCGAGACCTCCCCCGCACGAAGGTGGCTAGTGTCAGGAATTAAGGAGAGTTCTACCATTAGGAAATTTTAAACTTTTATATATTTAGTTTGTTGTAATAGATCATATTGCTGAGGGTTATGTTATGATTTGAGGCTAATGGAGCCTGATCATGATTTTACGAGTGGAAACTCGAATACGGGGTGTATGTGCGCCCTGCGTAGTAGTTGCTTCAAAACTATATGGTTCGATATGAGAACCAGGAAGGATCGGTATAGTGATCCTAAGGATTTATGTGAAGACTAGATGATATTGAGGTCCTAGGCATGTCTTAAATTTCGCGGACGAAATTTTTGTAAGGGGGGAAGTGTGTAACAACCCTCGATTTTTGGAGACTAAGAAATTAAATTTTGGGAAAATAAAATTTAATTAAATTGGAGAATTTCAAAATTTGGGAATTGAGGCCCAAAAATAGAGAATATTTTAAAGTATTCCGGATGATATTTTTGCGGGTACCATCGATCCCGGAAGGGTCGAGAGAGTCAAAATGACTGTCATTGGGTCTTATTTCGGCTCCGAAATGTTTTTAAGTTATTTTGGCTCGAATTGGAGTAAACGAGTCATTTAAAGTGTGTATTAACATTTAAAATTGGGTTTATTGTTTAAAAGGGATTTAAGGCTTACGGATCAAGCCTTTCTCATTTTGAGAAAGAGTGAAAAAGCCCTAGAGAGAGAGGAGGAAAGGAAAGAAGAAGAAAGGAAGAGAAAGAGGAAGAAAAGCTTGGGGATTTCCGGCCCAACCGCGACATCGAGGACGATCCAATCTCTACAAATCTGAGGCAAGTGTTTAATCTTGCTAAATAGCTATTTGTGTATTTCATTTCATAATTTGTGGGGTAAAGAAATGGATTTTTGGGTATAAATACCAAAACCTAGATTTTTGGGTTTAAATCTTGAAATCAATGTTATTCTATGGTTTAATCACATATAAATGGTTGGGATGAGATGTAGGATGGGTTTTCTTGTTAATAACATTATTGGGTTAAAGATTTGGGGGCTTGGTGATGATATTTGGGTATTAATTTCGTGGGTTTGCTGAAAAAGGGAAATCGGCCAGCTTAACTGGTATGGCCGGTCGACCGCGGTCTGGGGACCGATCGACCGCGCCTTAAGGGAAAAGCCTACTGCATTTCTTCGTTGGCAAAATATGGACCCGCGGTCGACCGGGGGTCTGGGACCGGTCGACCGGTCCCCTGTTTTTAGCCCAAAACTTGGATTTCTCCTCCCCCTTTTCTTTTGGAATTTATTCTTAGGGGCTTCCTTAATGGGTTGTTTTATGTGTTTCCTAAGATGACTTCTATCCCTTTTGGTTGGGTTTGTTGATTTGGGGTTCTCTCTTATAAAGTAAGAGATATCTTTTGGTGACTTATAGGGGGTCTCTCAGTTAGTATCCGATAGTGGGAACTTCTTGGAATCATTGGATAAGAAATATCCATGTATGTTGTGAGATTTCTAAGCCGACATTTATGTCAAATCCTTATAAGGATAGGATATGGTCAAGATATAATTTGGGGCCAAATGGAAGAGAGTGGTTGCATACTCTTTAAGAGTAAGGGGTCTCATATCCTTAGATAGAAATGTTTAGTCTAAGGAACAATTGATAACTCAATAGGAGTAAGGGTTACCGAGACTTATTCGAACCATAGGTGACATTGAGAACGCTTTGGGATCGTACTATCGACTAGAATAAGCGGTAGCATAAATTCTAGTAGGATTAGTTTACACGTAATCATGGGGATATGACCACTGAGATTCCAATACTTGAAATGAGGTTGGAATAATTGAGGTTTTAAACTATTAAGTCATGTGTGTGCCTATGGTTAAATAGTACTAAAGTAATTAGGTACTGTTGAATATGGATGAAGTGTGTAGTGATGGATTCCTACACATACTCTTGGGTGATAACCCAAATGTTGAATATATATGTATAGATATATACATATGGTTTTGGGAGACTATTCTTCATAGGAAAAATGATTGAATATGTTTCAAGTGAGGGATTGTATTCACATATCGAGGTACATTTAATGGAAATTGTAGTGACGGCTTGTATATTGAGGATTATGTATACTTATAGTCGGGTTTATATATCTTATACATATGAACGAGAATTAGTTTGTATATATATTGATATAGCGATGTGTGTATATATGTACATATATCTATGTAAGAATGTGAATATATGGATATATTTAAGTTGTAGACATACATGGTATGGATATTTAAACCGTATATGATGGTTTATTTTATTGGATCATATGATGGGATCATATGGATGTATGTATATTGCCTATGTGAGCGATATATATACTTATGTGGTTAAGCATACCCCGCTCATGCTATCATTGGGAAGTTTTCGCGCAGAGGGTGAGCATCCTGGCATATAGAGCAGGGTGTGGATATTCCCCAGGTCATAGTCGTCCCTTGTGTTATTATACGATATAGATATATATTTTGGGATGAGACGTGGTGGGTATGTTTCGTCTCATTGCCGGTTGGAACTATGACCGCTTCCCGGGACGTCGTGTGTGTGAGTTACCACGAGGTGGGTGTCGTTGATCCCCACCAGGTGGTCCCCAGTTGTTACGTGAGCCGGACTCTGGGAAGATGATAACATTGATGCAGTTTTATCGGCGCTATATATTTAGTCGGTTATTATATGTGCATGGCCTTTGTACATCATATATGGTATGTACACTTGGTCATGGGTATGGATGATGGCATGTATATATATATGGTGAGAATAAAATACCTATATATATATATATATTTATATATCCTAGATGAAAGGATATGGTATTTCGATGGGGTACATCTTGGATGATTATGGTGTACCATATTATTTGGGGGTTATTGTATCGCATTTAGGGAATACTTCGGTTACATCATCCCAAGGATATTATTGGAGATTTTTAGTTGTTTTCACATTGTAGTTTAAAAGTTTAGCAGTAATGGTAGTATTAAATTGTATGTTAAGGATTATGGATCTCTAGGATCAACATTGCCCAGGAGTAGTGTAACGAGGTGGTTCCTTGTTTGGATTTCGCTTTGCGAGACACCTCACGCACGAAACGCAGTGCCATGTCGAGATTTGAGAGAAGTAATTCTATCTGTGGAATCTCGGATCTCTGGTCTTGACCTTGTCAGGAGTAGTGTAATGGGGCGGTTCCTTGTTTGGATTTCGCTTTGCGAGACTCCCCACGCATGAAACATAGCACAATTTTGAGATTAGAGAGAGGTTTT
This sequence comes from Sambucus nigra, assembly GCA_949130495.1. NCBI lineage: Eukaryota > Viridiplantae > Streptophyta > Magnoliopsida > Dipsacales > Adoxaceae > Sambucus > Sambucus nigra. Next base: position 213,395,711 of record OX422208.1, on the reverse strand, counting down.
GCCAATATTCCTTGTGCATGATATTAAGAAAATAAATTCTTATATTTTAGCCTATATATATGTATATATATATATATAGGGGTAACGTATTAAGTATTATAATTCATTATAATTATAAATCGGAATCCATTAGGCCAATTATGGCATAATTGTTGTTATCATAATCTAGTAGGATTAGAAAGGGTGGATCCTTAGATTATGACGGGAAAGTAGCTCTCGTGGGTATAGGCTAGGCCTATGATAAGTTAGGTTGTCCTTATAACATTGGGGGTAATTTAACTAAAACTTGAGGACGCGAATAGGTTCGCGCCTTTAGATAAGAGGTGAGTTGAGGTTTCACGAGAGTGCGGTCTCACTTTAATTACGACATAAGTGCACTGATAATTATTATGCACGGTTAACATACTTGCTAAATATTTTTCACATTCGGGGCTCTGACCCGTTTACTTTTCTCTCCTCCTTGTATATATATATGTTACCACAGGTATCCTACCGCATGGATGCCGGATGACTTTCTATCCAGAGTCTTGGGAGCCGTGACAGGTGCGGACTGTTGCGGGATGTTTCATGTAACCGCTTCCTACTTCTTTAAAATTCTAGGTAGGATTCATGTTGTATATCGGTTTTGTACCCAAGGGATATTTATATACATGTTTATATTTATTCCATTTCAGCTATTGTATTGGCTGTGACCCGACAGCTTATTCGGGTCTACTTGTTTAGTACATCCTGTTGTACTTATTTATTTCATTTTATCTCTAGCATTTCCTTTATCTTAGTTTCTTTTATGCATCTTTTCTTTTTTAGTAGTGTTAGTTGGTTGTAAGTTGCACATTCTTTTTAAATTTTCATATCCCGCTTATGTGATTTCGGGTAGTTAGTCCTATATTGTATAGTACCGACAGTTGATGTTGAGACTGGACCATCTGAAACTCCTGATTTAATATGGTATAGGGCTGGCCACCCGTTATTATGTTAGGCGGATTGTGACATATATATATACCAATCACTCATAAATTATATATATATACTAATGGCACCCCACATAAAACTATGGTGCTAGCATACTCTGCTATCCAATCCCCGTCTTAGTCTTACTAAGGGAAATACAAGTTCAGAATCACTCTCGAACTGTATAAACACATACATAAACAATATTGAGGCGAAGCATTGATTCCAAGTCTCTAAGAGGTCAGTACATACCCTCACGTCTCTTAGGACCGTCTGGCCATCGATCAGATAGCCTATACCAAGTATCTCTATCTTCTAGGGTACGAGTCAATATCCCCCATAAAGGCACATCGAGATAAGACTGTCCCAAGGTGGTAACCTCAGGGATAGCAAGTAGCACGAGCATGATTTTTTTTTCACAAATATAATATATGCATAATCACACAGTCATATATATGCATGTATTCACATCCACATTATTAAATTTGGTGCGCTCACGACCCATAATTATAATTATCCATTATTCCACATTTTACTCAATTATATCGTCTAATGGACTCATTCCTTTTATTCTCATAATTAATTTATTCTAAACTCACTTCTCGTCACTCGAATTATTCTCTTTACCTAAGTACAATTTCAGTAGGCCCTCTCTCGCCTTCTAATCCAACTTATTAGATGTTTCGGTTATTTAATCAACACACGTATGATTTCTTAAGTATAAAAGCTTCCCCGTTTACCCTTTTATTTCCCTTCACATTAAAGTTACACTTTATGGGATTTCTCTTGACACTAATGGTCCTTATGTTCCAATATGTTCTAGCAATCCTAATTAAGGTTTACTATGCATAAAATCGAATTAAGCTAACACGAGCAAAAATGCAATTTTCCCAGGAGGGGTCGATCGATCGATGCTCTGGGCTCAATCGATCGATCAAACAGGTATGGCGAAATCTACAGAATACCAGTTACGGGTTCTATCATCCTGAGACAACCCGCATTACGAAATAAGGGGTGGCCAGCCTGATACCTCGACATAACGGAATCATGGATGGATATCATCCTCAGCATCATAACGGTAAAATAGGTATACGGGTAAACCACTCCATAAATCAGAAAGCAGGTTGTCAAAAATTTTGATTTAATAAAGATTTAAGGAATAAATTAAACAACCCAAATCTGATGAAAGTGGAATTTCAAAGGAACATATATATAGATACCAAAACAACATACAATAAAAGAACCGAATAATCTGTCAGTCCACAGTTACATTCAAAATGTTTCCACAATTCAATATATTTTACATACTACATTCATTAACAAGTACAAAAGGGGGGCCACTAGCCCGAATGAAAGACCCGATCATAACTAGATTTCCAAAAAATGAGGGCGTCTAACAAACATCATGTAATAATCTGCAAGGTCATACAGCTCGTCAAAAGCATAAGAGTAGAAAAATCATAACAGGCGCCCTTGCGGAGGAGCACCTGAGCAGATACAACAACATGCACAACATGGAAAATGAACGGGTCAGGGCCCGATTTATATATGATTCCCAGTAGAGTAAGAAACATGATAGATATGGACAATGAATCATAAATAATGTGAATCAGAATCTAGCAACCTAATCATAAAATATGATGATTCAATTATATAAGTTTCTAACAGTTATGAAATTAGGCAAGAGAAATTAAATTAAATCTCATTTCTTCTCATAACTTATCATTTTCAATTTTTTAATAGGAATATAATTTCCATCATATCTTTCCGTTTTCCATTCCCTAATAGGAATATAATTACCATCTCATATCTTATGGAAATTTACATACCTCAAGTCCCACTTGAGTTAGAAAGGTTATATTCTTATACATATAACGTTTCTAAGACCGCCCCTCCGAGTTTCCCCACTAGGCGCACCCCTAAATGACTATCATCTTCCAGGGCCTATCTATACAAGACAACCTGGGCACCTAACGCACGTCGGGAAGTGGCCATATGCCTGCGAGTGAGTCATAACCACACCCAGAATTACCTCACTAGCGCAGAAAACATATACAAAACCCGCATATGACCGACGACTATAGTCTGCCTGCATTCAATAGTCAGGGGACATCACCTCATGCGCGAGCTTCCCTTATGATAGCATTTAGAGAGGTGTGTTTAAGTAATTTAACAATTACCAATTTAATCTCATCTTCATTACCATGAATCTCATGTGTTTCATTTTACTTGAAACATTTATCTTTGAATATTTCTTATTCAATTTCATCGTATATTTAAGTCCCGAAGTTTTCTCCAAATAGTCCCCCAAAGTATAACAAATCCCGAGGTTTCATACACCTCAAAAAGGTTTTCTAACATCTCCACATATGGGCTTAGAACTCTAACTTTAACTAATTTCCCAAAAGAGAAGTGATACCTAAGCATCACTTTAAGTACCCCACGATTAACCCCAAGTAATCTCATTCAACTATAGGGTAACGACCAAACTTAGCTAGAACTCTAAAATCCTAGTTTTACTTTTTACAAGAAGGTCCTGGGTCATAATCCTAAAGAAAGGGGGTAAATTTTAAAAAGAAAAATAAGGGAAAATAGGCTTTCTGAATCGATTCGGACTAGCCGAATCGATTTGGGTTCTTAAAGGCGAATCGATTCGGAATAGCCGAATCGATTCGGCCGAGAAAATTAAGTTTCTGCATAATTGCCGAATCGATTCGGACGAGACGAACCGATTCGGACTACCCAGGCTTGGAAACTGTCACTCACCGAATCGATTCGGCCAGGCCGAATCGATTCGATTCTGTAGAAATTCTAAGTTTTGTTTATGGAGTCTTTGACTCCAAATTCTACCCAACTTCAACCAACTCAAAACCCTATCCTTTAATGCTACCAACTAATCATAAATACATCATCCAACCATAATTTACCTCCAAACCATATCAATTTAACTTCCAAAGATCTAAAGACCATAAATCAAACAAAAACCCTAACTTCCATAAACCATACATAACCATAACTATCAATGAAAATTACTCTACTTAAATCATAAAATAGCAAGTAGATAACTTGCCCCAAGGTTGCAACTTCAGATTTGGTGGGGATTGTAGGCAAGATCAAACACCCAAGCTTCAATCTCTCTTTTTGTCTCCTTAGGTTTCTTCTTCTCTTTCTTTCTCTAGGTTTACCAAATCTAATTAGGGGAATAGTGACTTAATTCAAGACATGAATCGTGGCTTGAGTCCAAATTTCCAGCTTAAGTGATTAAAACGCGGTAAAATAATACGCAACTGCTCATATAAGCTACAACTAGTCAAAGGTGCCCGGAAACTAAAAATACAATATGGCACATAATTTGACTATCTCGAACCTCCCGGAACTATTGGCACCCTCCAAATTATCATTTGGAGATTTTATAATTCATTTTAGGTTCCGGTTTCATTTTAAGCCAAATGTCATTTTAAATTCTTATGACATAATGAAACATAATATAGCAAAATTCACCTCTACATACGGTAAATATGCAACATCATAGTAGATATTAACTTATATTTCTTAAATTAATACCTACTCCATATATCAACATCTTTATATCTAATCACTATATTTAGCAGATTAAATATAAAATAGGACCTCACAAGCGAGGGTTGTTACATACTTCCCCCCTTATGAGAATTTTTTCCCCAAAATTCAAGCGTACCTTGTATGAAGAGATGCGGATACTTTTCCCGCATGTCATCCTCGCGTTCCCACGTCAATTCCTTTGCATTATGGTGAATCCATTGAACCCGCACCAAGGGCAACACACGAGACCTTAACCTACGCTCCCCATGCTCTAAAACAGCAACCGGTTGTTCTTCATATGAAACATTGGGTTGCAAATCAATATCCTCGAAAGGAATGTGCCAAAGCGTACCTTCACATCTCCTATACTTCTTTAGGGAGGAAACATGGAATACATCATGAATTTGTTGCAATGGTTCCGGTAAAGCAAGTCGGTATGCCACTGGACCCACCTTTGCAATAACTGGGAATGGTCCAACAAAGCGCGGCGCAAGTTTCCTCTTCTTACCGAAACGCTTTATTCCTTTCATGGGCGATACTCGAACCAAGACTTGGTCCCCAATCTCAATTTCCATGTGTCGTCAACCCGCATCGGCATAGCTCTTTTAACGGTCTTGGGCTATCTGAATGCAACTTCGAATCAACTCAATTTTCGATGAAGTATCTTGGATCATTTCAGGTCCAAGAAATTTATTATCACCCACTTCCAACCAACAAGCGGGTAATCTACACGGCCTTCCATACAAAGCTTCATAAGGTGCCATTCCAATTATGAATTGGTAAGAGTTGTTATAAGCAAACTCAACCAATAGGAGATATTGTTCCCAACCACCTTTGAAGTCAAGAATAAACATGCGAAGCATATCCTCCAACATTTGATTTACCCTTTCAGTTTGGCCATCTGTTTGAGGATGGTATAAAGTGCTTAACCTCAATTCGGTCCCCATCGCTTCTTGGAAACTCCTCCAAAAGTGGGAAACGAAAATCTTGTATCGGTCGGAAACTATATTCAAAGGCACCCCATGGAGTCTCACCACCTCCTCGATGAACAAGCGAGCATACCGAGCAGTGTCATAATCTGTCCGCACAGATAAGAAGTGTGCCGACTTTGTCAAGCGATCGACAATCACCCAAATAAAATCACACCCGCTTTGTGATCTTGGCGAGCCCATGATAAAATCCATCGATACGAATCACATCGGGATCTCTAACGATTGCAACAAACCTGTCGGTTTCTGATGATCAATCTTGACCAGTTGAAAAGTAGTGCATTGGGACACAAATTCCGAAATATCCCTTTTCATACCTGGCCACCAATACTGACGGCGCATGTCCTGATACATTTTGTCCCTACCAGGATGAACCGTGAACATAGACCCATGAGATTCGGTCATCACCGCTCATCTCAAATCTCCTTCCTCCGAAATGATGAGTCTTCCATGGAAGCGTAATCCACCCTCAGAACCAATCGAGTAGGACTCCGCTCCCTCGGACAGCAATCGGAGAATATGGTCTTGACACCCCTTATCCCTTCCGTGAGCTTCTACCACCCTTGCCACAATGGTAGGAGTAACGGTCATTACCGACATGAATGCTCTCACCATCGCATCCTCCTGACTGAGTTCCTTCCATTTAGCTTTCCAAACCTCAGCTAATTCTCCATTAGGCTTCCTACTTAAGGCATCCGCTACAACGTTTGCCTTACCCGGATGATAACGAATATCAAATTGATAATCTTTCACGAACTCTAACCATCGGCGCTATCGCATTTTCAAGTCCTTCTGTGAAAATAAATATTGCAGCGATTTGTGGTCCCTGAAAAGACTAAACTTCTCTCCCAAGAGATAATGTCTCCATATCTTCAAGGCAAAGACAACTGCGGCCAGTTCTAAGTCATGCACCGAATAGTTTCTTTCATGGGGCTTCAACTTATGGGAAGCATAAGCGATAGCCTGTCTCTCTTGCTGAAGTACACCTCATAATCCTTGAAGAGATGCATCGGTGAAGACTAGATATTCCAATCCTGGTTTTGGCAATGCAAGGACTGGAGCCGAAGTCAATCTATCTTTAAGCTCATCAAATGAAGCCTGACAAGAATCATCCCAAATAAAGCTCACCCCTTTCTGGGTCAAATTTTTCAAAGGGCTAGCAATCTTAGAGAAACCCTTGATGAACCGACGGTAATAACCCGCCAATCCCAGAAAAATGCGAACTTCGGTAGGAGTCATGGGCTGACCCCACTCCCTCACCACATCTACCTTCCCTGGATCCACCGATACACCCTGGGACGTCACCACATGACCCAAAAACTGTACTTCCTGTAACCAAAAGCCACACTTCTCGAACTTGGCATACAGTTGATGATCCCGTAGTCTCTGTAGGACCAACTTCAAATGCATGGCATGATCAGACTCCGTTCGAGAATAGACTAAAATTTCATCGATGAACACAATAACAAATTGGTCCAGGAAATCCCGAAAAACCCTTTTCAAGAGATCCATAAATACAGCGGGGGCATTGGTTAATCCAAAGGGCATAACCAAAAATTCATAGGACCCGTACCTCGTTAGAAAAGCAGTCTTGGATACATCCTCCTCCCGTATCCTCAATTGGTGATACCCGTCCTCAAATCGATTTTGGAGAAGTACATCGCTCCTCGAAGTTGATCAAACAAGTCATCGATACGAGGTAAAGGGTATTTATTCCGGATGGTGACCTTATTCAATTCTCTATAGTCCACACATAATCGGAGAGAACCATCTCTTTTCTTAACAAACAACACTGGAGCACCCCATGGAGATGTGCTATGCCGTATAAATCCCTGCTCCAATAACTTTTGAATTTGATCCCGTAGCTCCCTCATTTCAATAGGAGTCATTCGATATGGAGCCCTCACAATAGGTCTCGTTCCCAGTGCTAAATCGATCACAAACTCAATCTCACGGCTAGGAGGTAAACCCGGTATTTCCCGAAAAACATCCTCAAAGTTTTTCACAGCTGGAATAGAATCCAAGGGAACAACTACATCCCTAGAAGTATCCTCGGTAATGAAATACAAATAAGTACTAGTACTCCCCTCTAAACGAGGTAAAACTACCAGGAGCATTTCTTGTCCCGGAACGGCGAAGACTATACTCTTCCTGTAGCAATTTACTATAGCATGATACTTCATAAGCCAATCCATACCCAAAATCATGTCATACCCGACCATGTCCAGGACGAGTAAATCTGCCTCAAAGCATAAATTACCTAGAGAGATTTCTATATTTTTGCAAACAAAGAAGATGAGTGAACCATCACCCATAGAGGACTCCACACTAGTAAAAGTTCTTTCAGCAGATTTAATCAACTCGGTGGTCTGAGCAAAGCTCCTAGAAATGAATGAATGTGTTGCACCGGTATCAAATAAAACATGACCCATATGTCCCTGAATAAGTAACTTACCCTCAATGGCTGGCGGTGCAGGCGGAGCTGGAGGGAGCATAGCATCCTGAATATGGTACACCCTACCATACTGTAACTGACCCTGTTGTGGAGGAGCAACTGGGTTAGGCACCTGCGGCGGGAACTGAACGTACGGCTGCTGTGGAGCTCAAGGAAGCTTTCCCCCAATCAACTGAGGACATTCCTTCTTACAGTGACCCGCTTACCTGCATTGGAAACACCGACCTATCATATTTTCGGCATTTCGACCACGATTGTTTCTAAACTGATTCACACCTTGGCCCTACTGGCCTCTGCCTCCCTGACCCCCACAGCCTGCTTGTTGTTGTGGGGCACCCTGACCGTGCCTAATATTTTGGTTTCCCGAATTAAACCCACCAAAACACTGCCTCTTTGACAAGTCCCCCTGTTGGGGATCCCTTTCTTTCTGTTTACTGCCCGAAGGTTGGGATGAGGGAAAGACTCCTCCTCCAATCCGACTACCTCCCAGCCTTCCCCCTTGCCCCACTACGAAGGTCTTCTTGCCACTTTGCAAAAATAGTCTATGCTCTGGACAATGTAGTAGAGTTGCATTCATCACATCCCCAAAAGTCTGTAAAGCCGGATTACCCAGCAAATGTTTCCAGATTCTCCAGTTCAACCCTCTCAAAAACTTCAAAACTTTCTTTTCTTCAGGAGTCACTTCATCCGGTACAAAACTTGCCAACTGGGTGAATTCCTCCTCATATTCCGCTACTGACCTCTCCCCTTGCACATGGTCTTGCAATCTCCTCATCATCTCCCCTTGAATTGCGGGAGGAAAGTACTTATGATTAAATAAAACCCAAAATTCATAGATTGACATTGTATCCCTCTGTTCTGGTGTAGTCATGGACTCCCACCAGTGTAATACGGCCCCAACAAGTTTAAAAGTAGAAAGGACTTGCTTCCTGTCCTCACCACACTCCACCATACGTAGATGGCGTTGTATATCTTTCTTCCATTGATTTTCCTTTATAACATCCGACCTCCCGTAAAATTTCGGGGGCTGACCCTTTAGAAAAGATACCCTAGCTCTCTCCCACAAAGAAGGTCCAGTAGGAACTTGGGCATTTGGCACTCTCTGTTGAGCCTGTGGAGCTTGTTGGGATACTGCTGTCATGGCCGCATTAACGGCTTGAGCCACTATATTCACCACATCCGCGGCATTGAATGTTCCTTGTGGCGGCGGAGGAGGACCAACCTCCTCATCTAAGACCCTATTGCGTCTCGCCGGGCGACCTCTGAGATGGAGAAACAATAGAGTTATAATTTCACTTAAAACAATCTATATTTGCAGAAGATCGTAAGCATAAGTAATCAAAACAGTCCTAACATTAGGCTCTATGTCAAAGAACGCTACAGTAGAACGTGACAAGTCCACAAAGATCCAAAAGACTCTAGAAGCTGATGCTCTGATACCATCTGAGACAACCCGCATTATGAAATAAGGGGTGGCCAACCCGATACCTCAACATAACGGAATCATGGATGGATATCATCCTCAGCATCATAACGGTAAAATAGGTATACGGGTAAACCACTCCATAAATCAGAAAGCAGGTTGTCAAAAATTTTGATTTAATAAAGATTTAAGGAATAAATTAAACAACCCAAATATGATGAAAGTGGAATTTCAAAGGAACATATATATAGATACCAAAACAACATACAATAAAAGAACCGAATAATCTGTCGTTCCACAGTTACATTCAAAATGTTTCCACAATTCAATATATTTTACATACTACATTCATTAACAATTACGAAAGGGGGGCCACTAGCCCGAATGAAAGACCCGATCATAACTAGATTTCCAAAAAATGAGGGCGTCTAACAAACATCATGTAATAATCCGCAAGGTCATACAGCTCATCAAAAGCATAAGAGTAGAAAAATCATAACGGGCGCCCTTGCGGAGGAGCACCTGAGCGGATACAACAACATGCACAACAAGGAAAATGAACAGGTCAGGGCCCGATTTATATATGATTCCCAGTAGAGTAAGAAACATGATAGATATGGACAATGAATCATAAATAATGTGAATGAGAATCTAGCAACCTAATCATAAAATGTGATGATTCAATTATATAAGTTTCTAACAGTTATGAAATTAGGCAAGAGAAATTAAATTAAATCTCATTTCTTATCATATCTTATCATTTTCCATTCTTTAATAGGAATATAATTTCCATCATATCTTTCCGTTTTCCATTCCTTAATAGGAATATAATTACCATCTCATATCTTATGGAAATTTACATACCTCAAGTCCCACTTGAGTTAGAAAGGTTATATTCTTATACATATAACGTTTCTAAGACCGCCCCTCCGAGTTTCTCCACTGGGCGCACCCCTAAATGACTATCATCTTCTAGGGCCTATCTATACAAGAAAACCTGGGTACCTAACGCACGTCGGGAAGTGTCCATATGCCTGCGAGTGAGTCATAACCACACCCGAAATTACCTCACTAGCGCAGAAAACATATACAAAACCCGCATATGGCTGAGGACTATAGTCAGCCTGCATTCAATAGTCAGGGGACATCACCTCATGCGCGAGCTTCCCTTATGATAGCATTTAGAGAGTTGTGTTTAAGTAATTTAACAATTACCAATTTAATCTCATCTTCATTACCATGAATCTCATGTGTTTCATTTTACTTGAAACATTTATCTTTGAATATTTCTTATTCAATTTCATCGTATATTTAAGTCCCGAAGTATTCTCCAAACAGTCCCCCAAAGTCTAACAATCCCGAGGTTTCATACACCTCAAAAAGGGTTTCTAACATCTCCACATATGGGCTTAGAACTCTAACTTTAACTAATTTCCCAAAAGAGAAGTGATACCTAAGCATCACTTGAAGTACCCCAGGATTAACCCCAAGTGATCTCATTCAACTATAGGGTAACAACCAAACTCAGCTAGAACTCTAAAATCCTAGTTTTACTTCTTACAAGAAGGGTCCTAGGTCATAATCCTAAATAAAGGGGGTAAAATTTAAAAAGAAAAATAAAGGAAAATAGGCTTTCCGAATCGATTCGGACTAGCCGAATCGATTTGGGTTCTTAAAGGCGAATCGATTCGGCCGAGGAAAGTGAGTTTCTTCATAATTGTCAAATCGATTTGGACGAGCCGAACCGATTCGGACTACCCAGGCTTGGAAATTATTTCTCACCGAATCGATTCGGTTCTGCAAAAATTCGAAGTTTTGTTTATGGAGTCTTTGACTCCAAATTCTACCCAACTTCAACCAACTCAAAACCCTATCCTTTAATGCTACCAACTTATCATAAATACATCATCCAACCATAGTTTACCTCCAAACCATATCAATTTAACTTCCAAAGATCTAAAGCCCATAAATCAAACAAAAACCCTAACTTCCATAAACCATACATAACCATAACTATCAATGCAAATTACTCTACTTAAATCATAAAATAACAAGTAGATAACTTGCCTCAAGGTTGCAACTTCAGATTTGGTGGGGATTGTAGGCAAGATCAAACACCCAAGCTTCAATCTCTCTTTCTCTCCTTAGGTTTCTTCTTCTCTTTCTTTCTCTAGGTTTACCAAATCTAATTAGGGGAATAGTGACTTATTTCAAGACATGAATCGTGGCTTGAGTCCAAATTTCCAGGTTAAGTGATTAATACGCGATAAAATAATACGCAACTACTCATATAAGCTACAACTAGTCAAAGGTGACCGGAAACTAAAAATACAATATGGCACATAATTTGACTATCTCGAACCTTCCGGAACTATTGGCACCCTCCAAATTATCATTTGGAGATTTTATAATTCATTTTAGGTTCCAGTTTCATTTTAAGCCAAATGTCATTTTAAATTCTTATGACATAACAAAACATAATATAGCAAAATTCACATCTACATACGGTAAATATGCAACATCATAGTAGATATTAACTTATCTTTCTTAAATTAATACCTACTCCACATATCAACATCTTTATATCTAATCACTATATTTAGCAGATTAAATAAAAAATAAGACCTCAAAAGCGAGGGTTGTTACACATCCAAACTCATCAAATTCCAAACTTTAAACTCCCAAACTTCCAGAAATTGATACCACAACATAATAAACCCAAGTGAGTAATAATCTACGTAAGGCATGCGAGTTTTCATCAAGAATCATGGGTTAATAGAGCCAAACTGTATATAATTCTCATGAACCCTAATATTTTCCTTATCTTAGTTTCTTTTATTCTTTTTCCATATTTTCTATCACTAATACCATGGAAATTCGTGGTTGAACCTCTACATGTGAAATGGATTTCTAGAAATATGATCTCTATTACTATAACATGCAATTTTTATCTTCAATTAATGTTTTTCTTCAAGAACACTAATTCTAATCAACCTAAGACTAATATAAAAGGATGCATTAACTTGATAAAAGCAAGATAGATACTTGCCTGGAAATTTAGTCTCTGATTTGTGGAAGAATTTGGTGTGGTCAAGATCCTCGTTGCGCGATCTACCATTTGGCGGTGATGACGGTGCAATCGGAGGTGTTCTTGGCCTAGAACTCCATGGAGAGCTTCTCATCTTCCTTTCCAATGGTCTTCATTAGTTTTTGATTGTGTTAACCCTAGAAGATAACTCTTTCCATCTGATATAACCCTTGCAAATTCGTGGGTTTAACTACCCATAATTACCAAATGTCCAAAACTCCCTCCCGGGGTGGTAATTAAGCCTAAAAATGCCCTGAGATCCAAACTAAACCCCCGAGTACACTTTTCTGACTATCTCGACCCTTCCGGACACTTTGACGCACTCAAAACGACCATATGAGAAACTTATAATTTATTCACTTTTATTTATCAACATTTAGTCCCGACATGACACTGGCGCGTCCCGACTTAAATTTCCATAATTGTCATTTTATTCACACGTGACAATTTTATAAAAATAAATCTCATATATTACTATACTCATCCAGTAACATTCAACAAATAACAAATTTCCAATAATTACTAACTCTCGTCACGCTAGTAATTATTTAAAATAACATTCCGGATTAAAATTAAATCAATTTATCTCAATTAAATTTAATAAATCCCTAAATTTAAAAGCCATAAAAATACGGGGTATTACATACTTCCCCCCTAATAACGGAATTTCATCCCGAAATTCAGAAAATAAGGCCTACCAGATAGCACAATTCTGGATATCCTTGTCAGTACGCAAACTAACTACATATTACGGCGCTTAATCATTATAGCCCTTTCCTCATAGCAAGCTTGTTTTACATTCTCATTGGAGACACTTCACATTGCGCTCCCAACTCACAACATTCGCATAGGTCACACCTATACGTTATAAATTTCCATTATCTCACTATCATTAGGAGGCCGCACCTCACTACATGACAACTACTCGGATTTATTCATATACAAAACTCCCATTATGAGAAAACCATACGAACATTTGACCACTCTTGTTTGCCTAAAACAGTCGTGGAATTCAACCATAGTTATCGGATATTTTCTCGATCGATCCAAAAATTCTGATTATCTACTCACCTCTAAACATACGGAAGGAGAATAGTCGAGGTTCTTCCATAACAAAAACTTAATAAGCACCTCGTATGCGACAAACAGGTGCGAGTGCTTCTACAGAGCATTCCTTAAGTCATCGTACCAAGATTCCAAAATATCCTTCACGTGGCTCCACTAATCTTTAATCACTGTGCGCCTATTCCCTGGCTAAGGTGGGATTCACCAATCTCACCCTGATTCAAAAATTTATACTGTACCAAACCATGTACTGGTGCGATCCTTCCTTTCAAAGGAAGTCTGCGGCACACTAGTTAATATTGTAAACCAGCCCAAAGGAATATCAATCACTTCCTTCTCGGTGACTTAATTCACATGTTCGGGATGATCCCTTGATCTTGTTTTGAGGATGGCAACCCATCCAATAACTTTACCGACTTTACCGACCTCTTCCAATTTCAGGAATTGTCTATAAACACAAAATTCTTTGGTTGATTTTCCTCTTTCAACCAAACCCTACCTATGGGCGGTGCATGTAGAGACTACTCACTACGTCCCGCTAAACATCGATTTTCCTTTGAAATGTCTCACATTAAGTGACACGTAATACTCCCCTTCCTTCCTTGGTGTATGCCGAAAGTTTCAACCCGTGCTCTTTCCTCCGCAATGCGCACTTCTGGATCTTTTTTATCATGTTAACTTCATCACTATCTGTACGCTTAAGTCGCTCTCACACTTGACTACTAACAACTCCGCTCCGAGTGTTCTTCATAATAATTTAATTCTGCTCCATTCAAGGAATACCCCTTCTTAAATGGTTTCCCACAGCCTTCTAATCAAATTAAGGTGTGTTATTCTAATTGCACACTTATGTATGGATTATCGCCCCTCATGTGACGTTTAATCCACTCTATCACTTACACTTCGTTATACTAGCCCCACAAACATATATTTCATACGTCTATTACCACGTCCCTTCAACTCGGATGATTTTAACTGCAGTTAACCAAGATGCCCACATTTTGCAACACCCCGACCGCCCTAGGAGAGCGAATGGCGTGCTACTCATCAGTGAAACTAACTAAATCCAACAAAGTATAAGGAATAGGGCATTCAAATTCCATGTCAACAGAATGGGAACAACAAATTTCAACCTTCTTCAGATAAGTTCAATAATTTTCCCAAATATGTACATCAACCAAAATAAATCACTAACGCTCTATTCATAAAAATAATTACAGGTAATCTCTTTTGTATAATAAAGTTCTTTCCAGATAATCCATGTTAAAATCATTCCAACTCTTTGTTCACCTTGTGTTTTGAACGCGGTTACGACATTTGGGTACTCTTAATCACCCTAGAAATCAAAATTCTTAAATTCTCCTTATCATCGTTCCACCCCTCAACTCGTGGGGATAACTTTCAATGCTTTCTTACCACAAAATAAGGCTCCAATGGCTTTAAAACAAAATTCAACTTCCAACTTACATACATAATTACTTGATCCCATTTCGACCAGAGTACCGAACTCATGGAATAATGACCAAACGTCTCCCTATTTCCAACCTTACTCTAAGTTTCATGCGTGGGATGTCTCGCAGAGCGAAATCCAAACAAGGAACCCCCCCGAGCATTGTCGGTTATCGAAATCCGTCAGGTCCTCCGTCCATAGCATGTACCCCTTTATTCCGTCCCTTGACGGAAAAGTTATAATTCCTCTCGAAATTATACTTAACAAAGAACGTTTCACCAATTTCACTATCGTCCCGTATTGGTTGATGGTAATTGCATTCTATAAACCTCGAATACATATGATCGAAATTCTCGAAATTCCTTTCCCTAATAATAGGGTATAACTAGTAATTCCCACATCTTTAGAGGATAGATATAACAATGTACCCTTCCTATCACTAAGTCCGGAGTGCTAAATATAATACTGAGTTAAATCCTTTCACTCAATGGTAAACCCGATACATACTAAATCATAATGATAAAGTCTATACATACATTGGCATCGAATATCTCGAACCCACTATCCCCTCCGAAGTCTCTAGGATAGATAATATAAGTGTGAGTCCGACCTTCTTGCAGGTGAAGCCTCGCCAGAACAAAAACATGTTGCGCTAACGTAACCACTTCGATAGCCTTGCAATATTTGCCCACTATCGTTGTTGATGTAAAAAACTGGACTGAATCCCATTTTTATGATCACAGATAAATAAATAAAATCAATCCAATCAAGCACATGAGAGACAACGATTTTTAAAGTGGTTCGGCTATAAGGAAAAGCCTACGTCCACTATTATTTTATTCCCAGGGGTTTACAATAGCACAATGTGGTGTAGAGAGAAAAAGGTGTGGATCTTGTGTATGGTGTCTCTCATCCTTGTCGGATCTCCCCCCACTTTCTGCTAAGGGAATACATGTATTTATAGTGATGGAAGATAAAGAGATTCATTGTATGTAGACATTTATACATTATGTCTACATTCAACGAATCTAATTGTTGAATTGCTTGGTATGCTATGTGTTGTCATCTATTAATACAGTATAAATGTTCATTATTGCTCATTAAATGCATAGTCATCTTCATTAATGCACATTAAATGCATAGTTATCCCTTGATCTTCCTGGTTGGTATGCCGACCAACTCTCCTCGGGTGCCGACTAACTCTCCTCGGGGGCCGACCAACTCTCCTCGGGTGCCGACTAATTCTCCTTAGGTACTGACCAACTCTCCTCGGGTGCCGACCAACTCTCCTCGGATGCCGACCAACTCTCCTCGGGTGCCGACTAATTCTCCTCGGGTACTGACCAACTCTCCTCGGGTGCCGACTAACACTCCTTGGATGCCAACCAACTCTCCTGGGTGTCGAATATTGCCACGTAGGATGACATGTATCCTTTTCTGATTGGTCCTTGTAGATGGAGAATTTTTACGTTAACAGAAGCCCCCAATGCTCCATGCTTGATGGTTTACTTGAAAGGATGGAGTATTTATTCTGCAGTGTTGCTCGGTGCTCGTGAAATTCTTGATCTACTTTCTTGATTTGTTCAACATAAAGTGCATTATCTCCTAGACGACATATGATGCAGGATGATCGACGGTTGCTAATCTTTCTTTTGAGGAACTCCGTGTGCTATTCCATAAACAGTCCAGGGAGTTCTGGATGGTTGGATACAACGAAGCACTATTCCACTTGGATGATCGTATCCAGAATGCCAACAATGAGGGCTACAAACAAGGCTGGCTGAATGCCTTAGGTGTGCTGAAGCTCGATCAAGCAGACACTTCAGGTACTGATATGCTTCCACTGCCTGTTCTGAAGCATCCTGGCCAAGGATGTCGGCAACTTGGGCAGCACTCAAGTCTGTATGACCAGCCTTAAAGTACTCATTGCACTGTTGCAACAACTTTGTATCATGAGCAGATAGCAGATCCATCCTGGCCAGAAACTAGCAGAGAAAGAAAAGCAATCATCAATAAGAAGAACAAGTAGAGTACATACAGAAAATAGACAACAGTATGCAAAAAGAACATAAGTTTTATTAGATCGTGAAATTTGGAGCTACAAATTCTGGGTTACATTTGACAAAAAAGAAAAATATAAAGATATACCCGAACAACATTACACCTTTTCCTTATCTCCCAAAACCTTCTCGGAAGGTTGGGAGGAGGAAGCAGGTTGCTCGGATGGAACTGTGGGTTGTTCGGAAAGCACCAGTTGTTGCTCGGAAGAAGAAACGACTTGCTCGGCAGCAGGCTGGTTGGTTAGGGCATGTTCTCCCACTACCATTGAAGACTCCTCAGAGGTAGCTTCATCCTCTTCTAATTCTTCCGGAGAACGGGGGGACCAGAGATGTGTCTCTGGAAGATCTCGGATGACTCGTCGACCTTCATTTCCTGAAGGGTAGCAACCCATCCATCCCTAAAATACTTCAGAATGCCATAGTCCACATGAGAGACCATGGCAGCACACCCCTTATCCCACCCCTTGTCCCAGCCAGAGCTGAAGGACTTCTTCACAGCAGCTTTCCTTTTGGCCTTCTCCAAGGCAAGCTTCTCGGACATCAAATCATCAGCAGCTTTTAGTTTTTGTTCAGCTTCCTCTTTCTGCCAAGTTACTTCCTGGAGCTGGTCCAACCTCTCCTCAGCAATTTTGAGTTTATTTTCCAGCTCTCCAGCGGCTTTGAGCTTTTCCTCAAGCTCTTTATTTGCCTTCTCCAAGGCATTCTTTTTCTTCTCCAACTCCTTGGAGGCATCAATAACTTGAGCTTTTTCTTGCTCGGAGGAGGAAAGTTTTTTCTCCCAGATAGCCTTATCAGTGGCATACTTTTGGCGGGAGTCTTCCAAAGATTTGATAGCCTATTCCATAGCTCCCTCCACACTAGACGAGGAGTATAAATCTTTAATGGCTTCATCCTTTTTCAGGATTATGTTAAAGCAGCTCGTCAACTGTGAACAGAAAAAGAAAGCAAGTTAGAAACAGAAATAACAAAAGAAAATATGAAAAGTTCAAAGAGACTTACCGAAGCAAGATGACGGGCAGCCAAAGAAGTAACCATGTCCCGAGTAAGATTATCTTCATTACCCTAGACCTCGGGAATGGTCTGGGACTTCACCGAGCTCATGGCAGAGCTCAGAGGGACAAAATTGCGAACTACAGTCCCAACAGCTGGGGGCTGAGTAGTGGTGTCAACCAAATTGACTGAGGAGCTTTTCTTCAGCCTCCTCGGGGGAACAATTACAGATTCAGCCAAGGATGAATCCTTGGTCGGTGATATCACAATCACCTTTCCAGGAGCAGCAGAGCTGCTCGAAGCCACGGCGGGCTTATCAGCAACCTTCTCGGAGACTTTAGCAGGAGCAGCTGGAGGAGCTGCATCAGTTTTCTTTATCCCCTCTTTTGGGACATCAATCTTAATCCTTTTTACCTCCCCAGAACCGGAGGCTATTTTCTCAAACAGAGCAGGAGTTCTTCTCTTCTTCATCCTTTCGCTCAAAGGAATATGAGATTCAGGCGAAGAACTTGCAGAGGCTGGAACTGGCTATGCTTCAATGATCACTGGACGAGCAGTGAAGGAGGTTGTGTAGCTCCTATACTGGAGCAGATACGAAGCCGACCTGATGTGCTCGTTGGCAACCCTTTGATGCAAACCCCGGATAAGTCCCAAATGCCTTATATTGACATCTGTTTCTTTTGGGCACTTTCTCTTGCTATCAACTGCAAATAAACAAACATTGTTATCAGTGACACGTTTTATCAAGCACAAAACAAACATGATTTCAAAATAAATAAAATAAAATAAAAATAACCTATCCCATTGCCATAAGGAGGGCATCTGGGACCCTGGTAATCCTCATCTCCGGTTAATGGAGGGTGTTGCCAATTTTTTATGACAACCCCGTGTTCAAAATAATCCCTATTGGCATCAGGGAGATTGACTACTAAGGCTCTATTTATAAACCTAATTTTTAAATAATAAATATTATCATTAACTGCCCATCTATAGCAGTACATGATTTCTGGAATTCCTATACGAGTTCCATGCACTTGATTTAATTTATGCACCCCATTAACTATTCTCCATGTGTTGGGGGCTATTCGTGCAGGAACAACATCAAAGTACTGATAGAATTCCAAACACAGAGGATTTGGTGGAAAATAAAATCCACACTCAGCAAAAAAGAGACTGGGGAACCAATGTCCCTCAGCCAAATTGAAATAATTAGAAGGCTCAGAAAGCTCTTCCAAGACAACCCAAGAGGGAATGGAAAAATCAGATCGAAATTGTCAAGAGATTCAACAGGGTAAACCATAGTGATTAAAAGAAATGAAGAAGAAAGAAGAAGATCTTACAGGAAAAGAGTAGAGCTGATGACGACAGACGATGGAAGAGATGAATACACGAGAAAGTAGAAGACAATGAAAAACTTGAAGATGAAAATTTGAAAAGGTAGAAGACGAATGAAGTGTCTGTGAAGTTTAAATACCTTACCTTGGGAACTGGCAAAGTAATGATTACAAAAAGGATGATTACATTACCAGCGGCTAAAAAGATGAAAAGTGGCGCGAGAACCAAAGCGGGCAACAACGGCCAAAAAGATGAAAAGTAACGCGGGAATCGAAGCACGCAAAAAAGTTCAAAAAAGCATGATTCTACGAATTTGGAAGGAGAAAATAAATACAAGGGAAACGCTCCTAAAAATTAGGAAGACTATTTAAAGCTACCGTATTCCAAGAAAAAATGTTCCATACTCCTCAAATTTCGAACTATGAAACATTAGGGGCTTCTGTTGATACCAAATTTAATCTGCTGACTTGGATCAACCATATGAAGACACGTGGCTATCTACATGGCAACAACAAGAACTTTCGAGATGATCATATGCTCCGAGGAACTCTTATGCTCCGAGGAATAAGACCTCTCTGAGGAACTCATTAGCACCGAGAAGCTCAAGCGGTCCGAGCTACTCAGGCGGTCTGAGTTGCATCTCGAACAAAGCATTAATAGTTGGATAACCAACAGTTCAACTGATTCATTAAATGCTTATCATTCAGACGCACATGCAAAGAGGGCATTAAATGTATTACCCTTTCATATGTATATCATTTAATGTATTACCCTTTCACATTACAGCCTCAGGGCTATAAATACATTGTACAATCCTCATTGTAAGGGGGACCTAATCTTGAATCCAAACCTTGGGATCGATAACGGAATTTCTTGTATTCGAGAATTCCCAAACACTCAGCAATAAATCAACAGTGGACGTAGGTCATTCTTATAAGGCTGAACCACTTTAAAATCGTTTGTCTCATTTTATTTATCTGCGATTGAATTATTAGAGTGATCTAATTTTTTACATCAACGATCGTACTAACCATTTCTTTAACATTTTAACAAAGATAATATCATACTCTCTTATCGTATCACTACAACGAGTAACCTCAATAAGGTACATAACACTTTTAATATACTCATCCATCCTCCGCGGATAGAACTAAAGAAAAATCTCGCTACACTAGAGAAAAATATTCACATAATAATAACGTTATAATTATATGCATTAAACTCATCTCACATGCTAATCTAGCAATGAAAAAATATAGTGACTCGCTCGTGTCACATAAACACGCCTCATCCTCTGAGGGTAAAACTTATACTTCCACCTTGCCAATCGTCTTGACTGCGCAAATGGTTTCCGGACGTAACACGTCTACTCAAACCAAACAAAATTACTTTAATCGTTGTCTTTTACTAGCCACCATATTCTTGTCCTTTTTCTCAATTCGGAACATATTATCGTGAGCGATTTCACTCCGCACAAAAACACCTCCACACATAATCCACTTATCACCTGTCCTACTAACCAGGTTAGGATTGTCCTTCTCTTGGACTTTATTAGACTCAATTCCTGTTGGCCACCCCGGTTGTTCCCTTAGCTTTTTAGTCTATAAAGAACGTGTCATTGTCTATAATAGTCCTTACTGAATTTACCATCACTTGGTAAAAATTCAACTATCCGGATCATTTAAATGAGTCCCCTGATGTGTATCCACACCCTTTTTGTGGTGCTACACCACCACCGTTGTATTCAGTCACATTCACAAAGAAGCATTATCATCTTTATTGACAAAATACGACATTGTCAACCTCTAAATCGGCCATCCATCAGAATTTCCTCTTTGAGTGTTATCAATTCTCATTACGAGTCGATCTCCCACTTGGAGTCATTTTCCTCCACTTGTATCTACATCTCCCGATACAAAATTTCGCTAACGGTTAAGATTTGACCAAGCAAAAATTCTTCTGAATTTAGCCCCTTAAGTAAGTGATTTTGATATCTCGAACAAGGTAATTGAATCATTTTTATTCCATATCATTGCCAGTGAATATTTCTAACAATTTCCCCGAGTTTTGTGTATTTCTGATGTATTTCACAGGAATTTAGTGCAAGAAAAGAGAGAAAGAAACCAGAAGGAAAAGAACAAAGTAAGAAAAGTCAAAGGGCAAAAGCGTAAATTTATACCCAGAGTTTGGATTCAACGCCGAAAGGGAAGTTGAAGATCTTGATTTCACAAGAGCATCGGAAGAAATGACACTCAAATCGGAGCGCGAAATCAAAAGTTATGGCCAGTCAAAGATGAAAGGAAAAAGTCAACATGGAAGAAAATCGGACCGATCCGGTAGATTTCGGACCGATCCGAAATGACACAAATCCAGTAGACCCCGGATGGATGCCAAACCGATGATAGAAGAACCAATCAGGTGGGATTCGAATCGATCTAGTAGAATAAAAAAAGCACCGATCCGATGGCTGAGAAACGGATCGATTCGAGGGCTATCCGGACCGGTCCGGCCATGGGAAATCCTGGCATTAATTATGATGATTATGAGGTACATAGCTGGTAAAACCTTGCGCAACAAGCGATTCTAGCTGTCAAATTCGTGCTACTTGGTGCTATAAAAGAGCAAGCCCTACCTCTTTCCAAAGGAGTCGAATTAGAGAGAGAAATTCAGAACTTAGGAAATCTTTAGTTTCTTTGGTAGAAGTTTTCATAAACCCTAGTTTGTAAGAGGAAGTTTTCTGGATTCAAAGTCATTTTCTTTTTCTGTTGCTGAATACAAGTATAAAATTTCCATTCTCTTATTTGTTCCCTACTCTATTTACAATTCTAATCTCAATTGTTTTGAAAATTATTCCCAATGTTTGTTAGATCCATAATTCCATGTATGAATTTGTTTTCTAGAAACATCATGTCCAGCTAAATTTTCAAGGGCTAGGGTACATGAATTCATTCTGGGGTGAATTATCCATGTAGAAAATAGAGGGTAAATTAAATATTGATCAAATCGTGTATGGAAATTATACGAACATAGACGATCTTTTAATCTCTTTTGCCTTAGGTACTTGGGATATTTAAGAAGACTATCCAAGCATAATTTTCTATTCACACCTTTGATTACAAATGATTCGGGCTAGTTCCCTCATATATGTAATACTTAGGATCTATAAAGATTGGATTTAGTTAAAATTTCAATTTGCAATTCTAGTATTCTATACGGTAATTCGTTAAGGTTTGAGGGATTGTACCCCACCCTGTTTTCTCTAATTTTCAAATGTAATTTCTTTACAAATCATATTGTTTTTGTGCACACTTTATTTTATCACAATTGAAAATCATCATTCATCTTTTTATTTCTTTAGAGGAATCATTTTAAGGTTAAATAACTACTCCTATAAACGTGTCAATTTTTATTCCCTATGGATACGATCCCGACTTGTTGGATTTTTACTAACGCGACAGGCTTGCACTTGAGCCTAGATAAAACGCATTTTTGAGACAAATTCTAAGTCGCGTCAAGATTCATTTCACAAATGGACCTCTATCACGTCCTCCTGTGATGAGTTCGAGACAACGTTCACTTCTAATCTTGAACATCTGACGAAGGAACACACGGTCAACATCGTACCTAAGTTTCTCCTATAGGCATAGCATTCTACTTCTAAATTGGTGGTTGACTCCCGTCATTATAACTTCGTTCCAACAACCAAGAAAATTTTCTCGAAATTTTCACTTTCAGTTAGCCACACTCCGTCCTATATCTAAACCTTTGGATACTTTACCTCCTTTGGTAAACACATACAATTTCTGCATTTCTAGAATTCTCACTGACAGTTCTCTACACGTTTTGTAACACGTTGGGTGAGTTTACTCTCGCACCTCTTTCGACTATAGCAGCATTTGGAAATCATGGTTGCGCCTTAGTCACCTTTCTAGTCTTGGTTTCTCGTGCCATAATGGAGGTGACCTCTACTACGGTCATCATCCTCGAATATATTTTACAACCTCAACTGAGCCCTGCCTCCTGATGTTGGCTTAACGGTCTTCTTCTGACATCCGTCATCGCTTGGTACACTCACACATCCGAATGAAATTACAATTCACTAACGTACACACTTTATAGCAGGAGAACGAAATCTCGTCAAAGAAATCGATAATCCTAAACATAGGGCTCTATATCAAACAAAGCAACGCTGAAATCATAATAATCCGCACAGATCCTAAAGGACACTAGAACCTGATGCTCTGATACCACCTGTGACACCCCGCCTAATTAAATATCGGGCGATCACTCCTTTATTAAATTAAAATCAAGGTGAACAGTTGGTTCATTCTTAACATCACTGTCGAAAAATAACTTTTTCAATTAAACACCCTAAATAATTAAGCTAAGTGTCAAAACCATTTAAAACCTTATTTCCATTTTATTAAATTCGATTATAAAACCTTTAACCATTAACATTTTAAGAGTCACGCATTAAGTATGAGAATAAAAATTAACATTCAAGAGTTTAACCATAAATCATAAATCCCAACGTCTAAAACACTAAAGGAAAACATCCTAACAGTAAAAACTCCCCAAATAAAGGTACTGAAATTAAAAGAATTACAATCTCTGACAATACCAACTAAATAATGGAAAAGGGCGACACATGCCCCCACTGGATAAAGCTGAACTAGAAGTAGAGTCAACAATGAGGTCGTCTAAGTAATGACCTGCAACTCCCACAAAAGCTACAGCACGTTCCATCCAAAGAATCCTAAGCAAAACGCCCCTGTGGCTGGGCACCTGTAATACATATATACATATACACAAGAGAGAAGAGATAACAGCAAACGGGTCAGAGCCCGAATGTAAAACAGTTTTAAAAATAGTTTAGCAAGTATTTAAAATGCTTACCGGCTAATGCAACATATTAGTATGCGACACTCTCTTGAGAATTCTCACCTCTCATCTAGTGTGCACATCTATCGTACTAATGAACCCCATATATCTTTCTAACTTCCTTTTCCATAAGTCCTAACACGTGAAATTTAGGATATGATATTCACTTTAGAAAAATCTATCTCTTCAAGATTTCTTACGTTATTTAGAATAATTTCGTATTGTCATAACGTTTCCGAATACTTACAGTGAAGTTGATGAATTTCATACTTTACTTAACTACTAGTTCACTCAGTAGAAAGTTCTCATATAGATACACGTATATATATTAATTACTCGTATAATATATATACAAACAGCACCCCACATAAAATCTATGGTGCTAGACTTCCATATAATAGTATATATATACCAATCACTCATAAATTATATATATATATACTAATGGCACCCCACATAAAACTACGGTGCTGGCATACTCTGCTATCCAATCCCCGTCTCACTCGTACTAAGGGAAATACAAGTTCGAAATCACTCTCGAACTGTATTAACACATACACAAACAATATTGAGGCGAAGCATAGATTTCAAGTCTCTAAGAGGTCAGTACATACCCTCACGTCTCTTAGGACTGTCTGACATCGATCAGATAGCCTGTACTAAGGATCTCTATCTTCTAGGGTACGAGTCAATATCCCCCATAAAGGCATATCGAGATAAGACCGTCCCAGCGCGGTAACCTCAGGGATAACAAGTAGCACGGGCATGATTTTTTTTACACAAATACAATATATGCATAATCACACAGTCATATATATGCATGTATTCACATCCACGTTATTAAATTTGGTGCGCTCACGAACCATAATTATAATTATCCGTTATTCCACATTTTACTCAATTATATCGTCTAACGGACTCATTCCTTTTATTCTCATAATTAATTTATTCTAAACTCACTTCTCGTCACTCGAAGTATTCTCTTTACCTAAGTACAATTTCAGTAGGCCCTCTCTCGCCTTCTAATCCAACTTATTAGATGTTTCGATTATTTAATCAATACACGTATGATTTCTTAAGTATAAAAGTCTCCCCGTTTACCCTTTTATTTCCCTCCACATTAAAGTTCCACTTTATGGGATTTCTCTTGACCCTACTGGTCCTTTTTATGTTCCAATATGTTCTAGCAATCCTAATCAAGGTTTACTACGCATAAAATCGAATTAAGCTAACATGAGCAAAAATGCAGTTTTCCCAGGAGGGGTCGATCAATCGATGAAAGGGGGTCGATCTATCGAACCATCGATCGATTGATGCTCTAGGCTCGATCGATCGATCAAACAGGTATGGCGAAATCTGCAGAATACCAATTACTGGTTCTATCATCCAAACTCATCAAATTCCAAACTTTTAACTCCCAAACTCCCAGAAATTGATACCACAACATAATAAACCCAAGTGAGTAATAATCTACGTAAGGCATGCGAGTTTTCATCAAGAATCATGGGTTAAACGGTCCAAACTCTATATAATTCTCATGAACCTTAATATTTTCCTTATCTTAGTTTCTTTCATTCTTTTTCCAGATTTTCTATAACTAATACCATGGAAATTCATGGTTCAACCTCTACATGTGAAATGGATTTCCAGAAATATGATCTCTATCACTATGACATGCAATTTTTGTCTTCAATTAATGTTTTTCTTCAAGAACACTAATTCTAATCAACCTAAGACTAATATAAAAGGATGAATTAACTTGATAAAAGCAAGATAGATACTTGCCTGGAAATTTAGTCTCTGATTTGTGGAAGAATTTGGTGTGGTCAAGATCCTCGTTGCACGATCTACCATTTGGCGGTGACGGCGGTGCAATCGGAGGTGTTCTTGGCCTACAACTCCATGGAGAGCTTCTCCTCTTCCTCTCCAATGGCCGTCATTAGTTTTTGATTGTGTTAACCCTAGAATATAACTCTTTCCATCTGATATAACCCTTGCAAATTCGTGGGTTTAACTACCCATAATTATCAAATGTCCAAAACGCCCTCCCGGGGTGGTAATTAAGCCTAAAAACGCCCCGAGATCCAAACTAAACCCCCGGGTACACTTTTCTGACTATCTCGACCCTTCCGGACACTTTGACACACTCAAAACAACCATACGAGCAACTTATAATTTATTCACTTTTATTTATCAACATTTAGTCCCGACACGACACAGGCACCTCCCGACTAAAATTTCCATAATTGTCATTTTATTCACACGTGACAATTTTATAAAAATAAATCTCATATATTACTATACTCATCCAGTAAAATTCAACAAATAACAAATTTCCAATAATTGCTAACTCTCGTCACGCTAGTAATTATTTAAAACAACATTTCGGATTAAAATTAAATTAATTTATCTCAATTAAATATAATAAATCCTTAAATTTAAAAGCCATAAAAATACGGGGTATTACAGGTTCTTGGAATACGATTAGTATCGAGCGAAGCGTAACCCCTTATCATGATCGTGATTAATGCTTAACGATATATTTAATAATGACATTAAATGATAGTGAAAGAGACAATAATATTCAATACTTAAGTTAGTATTAAATGAGGTTTTTACACCATAAATGCACTGTGAACGGAATAAATAAGTGGAACCAGCAAACAACTTGGTCGGGGGGAGAAACAGCAAGCACTCAATAAAGGTAAGGCAAGAACTTCTGGCTCAGTTAATGCTCAATGATAATGGTATCAATGGAAGCAAAAAGGGATGTCTAGACAATTAAGGTTCTGAGAGAATCTCTCGTGTTTGAGCAAAATCCAGCAACAATTCTAGGTTCGGATTGTCGTCCTGGTAAATTGTTTGGTTGATCTACTAATATAAAGGCAAGGTCACTCAAACGACCTTATTGGCATTAAATGTGATTGGCTAGAATTAAATGCTGAAGTATTATGGCATTAATGTCAAGGATATAGCATTAAATGCATGAGATATTGTGTTTTGACGGGAAACTACCCGGCGCCTATAAATCATAGTGGCATTAATGGAGATATGATGCAACAGCACACAGGTTTATCTTATAATGGTTGGAAGGTACAAATTCATTCAATGAGCCATCCATCCTAAGGATAAACCCACTTGAGTGCTAATCTTCGAGCTCTTAAATGTGAGTTGCTATGACGTCACAAAGTGGGTGAATAGTGACCAACACCAAATGTGTGGTCACATAAATCAAAGAGATGATTTGTCAAATTGAGGTTGTTCGGTTGGAAGTAGCTCAAGCACCAAGTGTACTGTTTATTGGATGGGGAATATCTCTAGACGATCATATAGGATTGGGGTCCCTCGAGGAGGTTCCCTATCGACTATTGTGGTTCGAGCAACTGTTTGTGCTGACGAAGTATTTCCTAAGTGTGCCAAGAAGGTTGGATATTGCTTTCCCAATGTTGCCTTTATCTTAATCCTCTAAACGAAATCCTTGCGAAGTTACTAAGAGGAGGTCGTTCGATAGAGGATGTAAGCTCTCACATGCCTTGTCAGGTATGGTACCGAACGTCCTCGCCCATATTACAAAGTGAACTTTTACAAGTGTAAATAAAAAGATGAGTACAACCTAATTCTTGATAAAAATATCATTCTTTGAATAAGCTTGATCTCTATGGGAGGTTCCTCAAGCAGTCTCTGCCTTTACTATCTTATTAGTCTTTTGTTAAGTACAAAGTCGTCTCAGCTAATCAAGCCTGAGTGAGGATTCCCCCTACATTTTCTCCTTCGTAGAGATATTTGTTCATTGCATGAAGAAATATATATAAGAAATATTTGAATGACCCTTAAACCATCTTGTAAAGAAAGACTATTTTCCACAGGCTGATAACACATCATAATAGGTATTAAATCATTTAGTCAGTAAAAAGTAGTGTGAGCGAGGGACTTAATTAATCCTCCCCTCGAATTACTTTGTCTTTGACTATCTTGTGACCTTATCTGATGGCACTATTCCTTGGTGAGATATTATGATTGCATGTGATAGCTTCCTTGTGGAGTGAAGAGATTTTTTCAAATTTCCCCCAAAATGCTTCATTTCCTAAGGCTGAGAACTCTTGGCGTGCACCACAATTACTCTGGCCGTATTAAATTTAATGGGATTGACGTTTGTTTATCTGTGGCTTGGGGTTAGCGAATTTTCTCATACGGGGATTTCCAAGCGTAACCTCTTGGGTTGTCATCATTATAGCTTTTGAATTCGTGCCCTTATGAGCTAATGTAGGCCATGTGAGGTACTTCAATTGTCGCCACATTTCCTGAGGAATCATTAATCTAACTTCATTTATATCTTTTATTACCCTTATAAAAGGCATTCTTGACACTTCCAAACTCTTATCTTTGGGTTCATTGCGATTTGCATTCGTCTGAGTGAGAGAGAGTTCAGTGTTTGTTCTTATCTTATTTCTATAACCAAATTGTTCACTCTTTTTCACTTTTCTTCATCTTCACTCGTGACACTTGTAGTAAAAAGGATTCCCTCCACCAGGGGTGTGTCTCCTCTTACTCATGCCCGTTATAACAAATGGGTCCGCTACCGGAATGCACCTTACTTTGGTGAGCCCGGCCAGTCTTGGGCTGTGACTGAGCATTTTCTTGTGGAGCTCGCTCTGTCCGAGTCGGTGAACCTACTGATGGATGAAAGCAATGATGCGAATGACTTCACTTACATCCCTACTGCGATTGTGACACGTTCTAAGATTGAACGGGGTGACTATCCTTTCTCTAAGGTAGAATTTGAGTCCATCTCTGGTTCTTGTGAGGGTTTGGGCCCATGGATAGATTACATTCATGCCATATTCTCTGTACATCTAGACTTAGTCGGTTTATCCTCCACTTGTTGGTTGGGTGATCTCAACCATGCCAAGAACAACAACATTATCCAACTTCTTGTTTCCCGATGGAGCCATAGGACTCATACATTTATGGTTGATTAGGGTTAGTTTACCATTACCCCTGAAGATGTTTGTGAGCTCTTGGGCCTAGAGGCAGCCGGCCTCGACACTTTCTTTGAGGAGTCCAATTTTAATGTTAAAAAGGTCACCTAACCGGAGTTGGAGGTAGTGGTGAAGGACTTCATGGTGACTTAAAACAAATGTACATATTCAAAGGTAATCTGTTATTTTTACTTCATTGAGGATAGAGTAGTTATTAAGGCCCGCGAGACTGGTAAGAAAAAACTCAAAGGAAATCAAGTGTTCAAGACCCCTCCCCCCCCCCCCCCCCCCACACACACACTGTAAATGGTTATGGTTCAAAAATTAAATTGGCAAGTTATATATGGGTCGTCCTTTTTATGATATTTCTTCCTAGTAAGCCCCACGATTGTCCTAATAAGGACTTGATCAATATGGTCGTTTGCATGGCCTATGGCATTAAGCTCCTCGTGGCTGCAATCACCATGGGTTCCCTGTATACGTGGTTGGATTGTGTTCAAGCAGACTCTGCTATAAACATTGGAAGGTTTGATGTATTAAATTATCCCAACCATTTACTGTTGACAACTTTCTTGTATGCCTGCTTTCCTAAGTATGCTCCACTTGGTAGTTACCCCTATTCTCAAATCATTAAGGTTCCTCGACTCTCCTAGTGGAACCACAAGAGTTTAAAAAAAGGCCTTCATCTTTTTGATCGAAAAATTTGATAAGTTTGTCTTTCGCCTCTATGTGGGTGTTGATCAATTCTTCACTAATAATTTTTTTATGGAGGAAGAGTATCTTATTGTCCAATTAAGGAGTCAGTGGATAGGAACTTCCCTATGAACAACGTTCCTTTGCTCCCGGTTCCCTTGTACTTGCCCTCATATACTGAGTGTACTTCTCATTACTCCATCTATTGTCCCAACCGTGCGGCCAAGCAATTAGGGTATGATTAGTGTAATCCCATAATTAGATAATTTACACGCAAGAAGCCCACATAATTTTCCTTTACGTGTAGAAATTTTCTGACCTTAACTATTGTCAACCTTTTCTCCAGCTATACTGTTAACCTCATCATCCCAAGTAAGAAACCTCAAGGAGGGAGGTCAGCCATGTATTTATCTATATTTGGCAGAATCAATTGGGTAAATTTAAGAGCAAAATACTCAAAGAACCACATTTTCCTGCCATTGAGAGACTTCCACCTACAGAGCTAGGGTGAGAAGTTGTTCTACCTCGAGTTCCTTATTCCCTTTCAGTACTATTAATAATTCCACTCCTTTCGAGTTGCCTCATTTGGAATAGGCCATAGTGAAGAAGAAGAAGAAGAAGAAAGAGGGGTGCTCAAACATCAAGTCTAAGTGATAAGGTTGTTGTTACCCCTGGAACCTCAAGATCAGTTGAAGAGGGGGATAATCCTCACGTTGCCTCAACTAGAACAGCTGTTAGAGTTACTAGAAAGGCACCTTCGAAGAATCTTAAGACCAGCTAAGTGATTTCTCCAGTTATGGCCCAGGTTGCCTCTCCCATTATAGTTTCTGACCCTAAAATTTTCCAAGCAGGTGGATCAAATGTGGACTAACCTTCATCAAACTTGGTATGCCTTTTTTTTCAATGGACAGTGTTCCTATTTACTCTCCTCCTGGTACAGAGGGAAGTAGGAAATGCAGCAGGTCCACCATCGGGTTAACCAGCCCAATTAAAGTAGTTTTCGAAAAAGTTACTGAGGATATAAGTGTGGATGAGCAAGAAGAAGAAGAAGAAGAAGAAGAAGAAGAAGAAGAAGAAGAAGTAGTAGAAGAAGAAGAAGAAGAAGAAGAAGAAGAAGAAAATCAGAAGAGGAAGCAGAGGTTAGAGATAGGCAAGTGGAGGATAACACAGAAGAGGAATCCAATGAGGATAATTCCCATCTCATTTGAAGACGTAGGCTACAAAGAAGGTTTCTCCTTCGAGGCCTTCTTCACCCCACGGTATTATTCTCTCTTTAAGAATACCCTTGTCGATGAGGGGGTATGTCTATTCTCTTGTACTTGTAGCTTCTCAAGAGTCTTTAATTTTTGAACATTTACTAACTCTTCATAGCTTCAGGTTAGACACTAAGGTGATTCCCAAGTGGCAGTTATAGGTGGTGATTATTTTGAGGTCCTTAGAGTGGACTTGCAACAAGCCAAAGTTTTGCCCACTTCTGAAGATGTTCTGTCCAAAGGTACAGCTTCCCCTACAATCTCGAAGGTAACCAAAAATTTCCCCCTAGAGGCAGATGCTAACCTTTATTTTATTCAGTCCAGTAGTGGCTATTCTCCTGACTCTACCTTTTTGCATAACCAGGCTTCCCTTAAGGAGGATGTCCCCAGAGAAGGTGTTATGGAATCCAGTGCTAGGAAGTCCCCTGTGGTTGTACCTCCTGTGATGGTAACCCTTGAACTCATTCTAGATTCTAAGTCTTTTATGTTTACTCCTTTTGCTCTAATATTTTTTTTTTTTTATTCTTTGTTTGACAATCTTCGCAAGCTCTATTACACGAGTAGACTACCTTAGTGCCTCCTCCCACAAACGACCATGTGTTAGTTACTTTCTTTGGGCCTTCGATCCCCAACCCCGAAGGAGGTGAGGTTTATGTTTTTATTGACCATGTAGGATTGGGGTGAGAGGGTGTTGCTGCCCTCAGGGGGCTCCTGTTGTTCAGGTGGAACAGCATCCTTTGGTGGTTCAAGGAGGCTCTCATGAAGAATAGGATGTGGTGCAGATAGTAACCAGGAAATTCGTTGATGAATCACAACACTTGGCTTATCCTATTATTCCCCCGCTTTCTACTCCAGTCGCATCCATTATTGAGGAGGTATGACATCACCATCACTTGGACAGCAACTCCTTCACTAAAAATTATTAGAATTTCCTAGTAGTATTGGACATTAAATCTCCCATGAACGAGGGTCAGGCGGGCCTAGTTGTATAGGACTCTAAATCTCCTATTAGTGAGGGTTTGGCGTGTCGTATAGGACTTTAAATCTCCCATAAATGAGGGTCAGGCATGCCTAGTAATATAGGACTTTAAATCTCTCATAAGCGAGGGTTAGGCACACCTAATAATATAGGACTTTAAATCTCAGATAAACGAGGGTCAGGCGCGCCTTGTAATATAGGACTTTAAATCTCCCATAAATGAGGGTCAAGTGCGCCTAGTAATATAGGACTTTAAATCTCCCATAAGCAAGGGTCAGACGCGCCTAGTAATATAGGACTTTAAATCTCCCATAAACAAGGGTCACGCATGTTTAGTAGTATAGGACTTTAAATCTCCCATAAGCGAGGGTCATACGTGCCTAGTAGTATAGGACTCTCATAAAGAGTTTGTATATTTCTCTGACTTGATAACTTATGTTTCAGGTTGCAGTTGATCAGTCAGTTGTTCGTGAGTTGGAGCCTAAGGGTTCTTTGTAGGAGATTGCCCAAGGAAGGCCTATAGTTGAGTCGGCTATAATGGGTGAGGCTCTGTGTTTGAAAACACGTCCCTTGGCCCCAACGTTGATGAGGTACCCTAACCAGGTTCTTCGAGACTACAAGAATGTGACAGTGCTTGAAACACCTAGCACCCTTCTACGAGTGATAGTGTCTTCATCATACATCCTCCTGAGGCATCTCCTGAGATAGTTATGAGACAAACCTTGTGTAATTTCACCCACATACTGGATGCTTCTCCCCGCGAGATGATAGAGATACTTTTGGATCATTTACCATCCACCTTTGCTCCTCGCAGCATCCAGTCGCTTCTCGTAATAATGGTTTGTAGGTTGCTCGGCCTTGCAACTGTGTTGCGCGAGGTTTTCAACACTCCTCTTGAATCCTTGATTTCAGATGCTATTAAGGTTTTATTTGGAAAGATTAATCTCATCATAAGTGATGGGTTATCCTTGTCCTAGTTGATCCAACTCCTTTATGACCTTAAGAAAGTCGATATGTCTGCCGTTTATTCTCGTTGATAAGCCTCG
The DNA here is from genome assembly GCA_949130495.1 of Sambucus nigra. Lineage (NCBI taxonomy): Eukaryota > Viridiplantae > Streptophyta > Magnoliopsida > Dipsacales > Adoxaceae > Sambucus > Sambucus nigra. Next base: position 213,362,513 of record OX422208.1, on the reverse strand, counting down.
TATCGTGCGTAATTGGCCATTTATGAAGAGTTGGTGAGCTTGTAAGATGAACTTATTAAGTCTGAGGAAGACCTTGAGGTTGCCCAGGTGGCTGTTACCAGAGGCCAAGGTAGATGATATTCGGCAAAGAAGAGAGCTCCATCAAAAGGATTTGGATGATTTGACAAATCAGAGCACTATTAAATAGATACTGCCCCAACATTATCACTACCTATTTGGGTCAGCCAATTTGTGGTTTATAACGGATACACCTGTTGATTAATTATCCTTTATAATTTCCTCCTACCTTGTAGTTTTTTATGTAATCAGTCTCTCTATTTAATCGAATTAACTGTTGTGTGTTTGATTTCTCCCCCTCCCCTAACCAATACCAAATAAGATGACACATGTATACAACATATGTTACATTGTGCAAGAAATAAAAAAAATAGATTGACTTTTGAAAAAAAAAATGTATTTATACCACCATATAAGTATGCAACCAGGCACTATAGGGAACATTCTCCCGAGCAGGTACAAACAAAACTTATCCCATCAAAGTATTTCTTTAATGGGTAAACTAACAAATATTGCTACACATAGTAAATTTTGAGCCATTTGTTGTTTAATTTAAAAGTGCAATTATCCTCCACCTTCGATATCTCACAATAGCTCGAATCATAAGTTGTTCGAACAATATAGGGTCCCTCCCAATTTGCTTCAAACTTAGGTAATGAAAGTCTTCTGATGTTCCTCATGTAAAATTTTAGGACAAAGTCTCCCTCTTTGAACTTCCTTGGCCTCACCATCTGGTCATAGGATTTGGACAACTGTTTTATGTACATGTCGAAGTGCCTCGCTGCATTGTCTTTATGTTCTTCCAGTGACTCGGATTGCACGTGATGGCTGCGGGGAAGCATGGCACTTCTTAAATTATAACAGGAAGAGGGTACCTCGAGTTCTATCGATAAAATTTCCACAACACCAAAAATTAAGGAGAAGGGGTATATCCTATGTGTTTTCTCTTAGTCATTCGGTAGGCCCACAAAACCTCAAGTATCTTGTCATCCCACATTCGTGGGAAATATTCTAGCATTTTTTACAGCATGTTTACCAAAGTCTTTTTAGTAGCTTTTGCTTGACCATTGCACTTCGGATAGGCCATGGTAGACTTCTGATGAATAATGGAGTACTTTTCGGTGAGCAAACTCACCTTATTGTTTGCAAAAGGAGTGCCATTATCTGATAGGAAAATCTTTGAGATGCCAAAATGGCATATAATGTACTCCTTCGTGAATTGAGTAATTACTCCGCTTGTCGCTCTCTTCAATGGTATGACCTCTGTCAATTTGGTAAAACATTCAGTAGTAACAAGTGTCCATCCTTTTTCTCTCGAGGATGGATTTATTTCACCCACTAGGTCGAACACCCAAGTGTGGAATAGGAAGGGGAGTGGAGAGAGAATGCAGGTCCACCGAAGAGGCATGAATTATATTCCCGTGTAGATAGCAGGCCTTGCATTTGCAAACAAACTCCGCAAAGTCCTTTTCCATTATAGGCCAAAAGTATCCCAAAATTATAAGTTGGTCATAAATTTTGGTCCCTCTAATATGACCCAGCTCTTGGGCATGTACCAGTAAATCTTTGGGTTCTTCCCCCTGATGCACCTCAGAGGTCTGTCATGATAGCCTTTTCGATACAACTGTCCTTCTTGGATGTAATATCTAGTCACTCATCGCTTTAGTCTTGTGGCATCATCTTTGTCTGTCGGCAGTACTCCATCTATCAGCATGTCCATGTATGGTTGCCTCCAATCTTAAGGTTGATAAATGAAGTAGAACTCTGTTGCTTGGTAAAACAACCAACATTTCTCGTAATTTTTTTTTAACATCGTAACATCCTGCCTCATCGAAGGCTAAAAGTAACTTGATCATTTTACTCGTATATACAAAAGTAATCTTTGTGGTCTCGCAATTATCTTCGTGGACTTGTCTCAATCTTTTCTTAGCCCCCTCGGGATCCACACATCTTGATAGCCAGCCCCTATTTTTCTCGTAGTTCAAGTTGCCCCTGGTAATGAAATACTCCACCAAACCAACCAAGCTTACCCCTGTTTCCAGGTGCTTTCTTTTTTTCCCTCTCCAATCATTATTATCATCGGTGGGTAACATTTCGAGTATTATTGAGGGATCAATCCTCTTGGTAATTCAAACCACCCTTGACTCTCCATCAAAATAAATCTTTTAGGAAATAGTAGCATAAGTGTCAGCATTTTTGTTCATCATTTGTGGGTGCCTTTTAATCTTTACCTCTTTGAATAGCCCGAACAACCTTTGTATGATGGTTCGGTATGGTTCTAAACTCATGTGATTCAGAGAAAATTCGTAGGTCACTTGTTTAACCACCAGGTTTGAGTCCCCCTTTATTGTGAGCACCTGGATTCCCATTTTAAGAGCTTCGAACAGTCCTAGCACAAGCAACTCGTACTCAACTTCTTTGTTCGAGCAGCTAAGTCCAACTTTAAGGAGATCCAAACTTCTTTTCCATTCCTTCTCAAAATCACATCTGCTCCTCCCATATTTTTGGCTAAAGAGCCGTCAACTTCCATGCTTCGTTCGTCCAAGCTTGCTACCAGAAAATTAGCCTGGATATCATCACCCCAAAGTTCTTCCACAAGTGGCTCGAACATCCCCAAAGGAAAAATGCCCAAGAGATCTGCATAAGCTTGAATTCTAATAGCTCGAGGAACTATGCATTTAAGATCAAACTCTAAAAGGATTAGGAACTACTTGGATGCCCTGCCTATTAATACAGTTCTAGCATGCAAAAACTTTATTGGATCACATCTAGTTACAATGTGGACTGTAAACGACAGCATATAATGCCTAAGTTTTTTTGCTACAAATACAAGGTCCAAATAATGTCTCTCGATTCTAATATATCTGGCCTCCGCCCATGTATAATTCGAAACAAGTAATAGATCGATTTCTCCACTCCGTCCATCTCCTGGGCTAGTAGTGCCCCGATGGATCATTTAGTAGATGTAGGATATTGGTGTAAATGAATACTTGCCTTATGAAGAATCATCGTTTGAGGAGATGTGGGGAGTGTTTTAAGCTTCTCCTTGGCTTCCTAGTGCTCTTTCTCCCATGTAACTTGGACTCTTTTCACATCAGCTCCATCAATGGGTGGGTTACTTTGACGAGCCTGGGCATAAATCGTCTTTAAGTAGGAGACTTTTCCCCGTGAGGACTTCAACTCCCTCGTTGACTTTAGCCTTAGCATGTCAAGAATGGCTCATTATTTGTCAAGATTTATCTGAAATCCTTATCAATTCACCATAAGCCTGAGGCACTTCCCACTTGTCACATCGAATGCACATTTGAGGGGGTTCATTTCCAGCTTGTAATTTCTACATCGGGTGTCTCCTCAAATCTTTTAAGTGAGTGACCTCCTGTTTGGATTTAATCACCAAGTCATTAACGTAAAATTCCATGATCTTGTGGAAAAGGTCATGGAATATGGCCATCATAGTCCTCTGATAGGTGGATCCTGAACTTTTCATAGAAAAAGGCATGAGTGTGTACATGAAGTTACCCAAATGTGTTCAAAAAGCAATTTTCTCAGCGTCGACCATATCCATCTTGATCTGGTTATACACCACATAACCATCTATGAAGCTATACATCTCGTACCTCACAGTTGCATCTATCAAGTTGTCTATAGAGGGCAATGAAAACTCATCCTTTGGTCATGCACAGTTTAGTTCCCGAAAGTTCACATAGATTCTGATAGGGATATTGTCTTTCTTTTCTACTATCATAATGTTAGACAGCTAAATGGGATGCTGAATAGGGACAATGAAACTGACTGTGACTAGCCTTTGAACTTCTTTAGTGATCTTTAAATCTAAATATGACTTTATATGTTTGAGTATCATACTTCACTAGAATGGCTGAGGGAAAAACATTCATCTTGTGGCAACTCACCTCTTTATCAACCCCAGGCATCTCGGTCTACTTCCACGCGAAGACATCTTTACACTCTTAAAGCATCTCGATCAAACTCTATTGTGATACCCCTTCAATTTCCTTCAAGATAAAAATAGTGCTAGGGTCATCATCATCCTTGGCAAGATCTATTTTCTCTAACTATTGGATTTGTGGCATGGGTTTATCTTTCATGCATTCGGGCTCTTTTTATACTTCTTCAACAAACTCTTGGATGCTCGAGTTATTAATGTCCAAACATTATCGTTGGTTGTCCACCAAGAAATATTCGTAGATCGGGTCAGCTTCATCATCCAAGCCTTCAGCTGCCTGCTCACACCTTCATAATATGTAAATAATTCTACCACTAGAAAAAACTACTATCTTGCACTGCCAGGGGTTTTTCTCCCTATAATACCTTTTGCAGCAATTTTTTTCCTGCTCTCTCGCAGAATGTGTGTTGAGCACACTCTGGCATTGGACTTGGTGTTCTATAGGATCAATACATGGCGTCATTCGATCATGTAACTTCCTTGATAAACCGGGAGGCCAAATTACCTCCTGCTCGCACTCTTCCTCATAAGCTACCACTGGTGGAGCTGATGCGCGCACTCTTTCTTGACTGCTTAGGATTTTGGTGCCTCCAGTGTACCTTTTAACCACTGTATCCTTCACTTCCAGCTCAGTATAGAAGGTAGCATCTACAAAGTGAGCTTACTCTTTTGCGAACGACTTCTTGGATGCTCGAATCACCACCTCCTTGCCCTTTACATTTTCTTTGGCTCTTTGGGGATAAGTAGAAGGCATTAGCACATGATTGTTTATCCACACTCTTCCCACTAATAGTTGATACAATGGATCAAAGTCCATAATGTGGAATTTTATGTGAAATGTAATATTTCCCATTATAATGCCCACGTTAACATATCCCATGGATTTGGATGACTGGTTGTCATACCCCGAGATTGATAAAGAATACTGCACTAGACTTGTCTCAGATAGGCCAATAGCATAAAAGGAACCAATAGGAATTACATTGATGTATTCCCCATCATCTAACAAAACACGAGTAAAAACATAATCATTCATACTGGTCGTAACATATAGAGGCATGTTGTGGGGGAACGTGATCGATCTGTCATCCATTGAAAACATAACTTTAAAGAGGTACCTCCATACAAGCTTGGCCATGGGCCCCTTCCATTTCAAGTGCGGATACATATACTTCGTAGCAAACTTTAAGATTGCTCGTGTGACCTCCAACCGTGAGTGCTCGGGGAGACTAACTTGGTCGAAGAACCAACCAAACTCTTGCGAGCATGCTATTGCTGCACATTCAATCCAAGGATCAGTTTAATCTTCTTAAAGTTCATATGCTTCTTCCACGTCTCTATAGGAAGCCTCATCAAAATCTATCACATCATTCACTACCCCTAGAGAGCAAGCCTCCACGTGTATGCTTAAGATCTCAATAGGGTTTTCTTCATCTTCTGATTCTTGTCCTTCATCTATCTCATCTTCTAATTACAGTTGAGCCAGCTCGAAGGTACATTCCTCCACAGATTCTTTAAAGCCTTCCTCGAGGAGCCAATGTTCCCTCAATAGTTGCCCGGCTTCTTTATTAAATTCACCAGCCATGTGTGCCCCGTGAGCTGGTAGAGGGTTATCATTTACATTGCTTTGAGGCAATTTAATATCCCCTTTCTTCACGTGATGGGCAATCAGCCTACTCAAGAAAAAACATACCCTAATTTGTTAGTTCACTTTGTTGTATAGCACACAGAAGTTTGTTTTTTCTCTATCCTCTTGAGGCGCCTGCACCGTACTACCATTAACTGTCTACAAATTTTATCACGAATCATGAGGTCATAGATGTCTAATGCTTATTCCACTGTACATGGTAGTTCGGGAGGGTCCTATTCACCTTTTAACCTCCTCTTGTTGCCCCTATATCTTCTTCCACGGCCACCACCTCCTTCCCCTCTTCATCCATCATCAGCAAAGTTTACCCTCGGGGGTACTCCCCTCCCCGAGATAGCTGATGGCCTTAGTAACAAACTTGCCAAGGCGGGTAAAGGTGGTACGGGTTTTACCATTAAAGCAATATTCATTATTTCCTTTAAGAACGTAGAGAATGTGCCTTCACATATCTCATTGATCAGATGGAGAATATAGTCAGGCAGTAGACCTTCAGTACAAATTTGTAAAATTTTATCTTTTCGCATTTCCTCTCTCACATATAGAGAGCGTTCGCGAAATATTCTAATGCAAGCCACAACATCCTCCCCCGAATTTTTTCCTCGCAAGCCAGTTGCGTGAGTGTAAACTCGTCTTCAGCCAAAAATAATTTTTACATAAATAACATGTGCAATTCCTCCCAAAAGTCCACGTTGCCTGGAGTTATATAGGAGTACCAAGTGTAAGCCTTTTCTTTCAGGGATTTTGATAACTCCCTCGGTCTTAACTTTTTATCATTATAATAATCCCCTAGGCTCTCGATGAACTTTTTGACATGTTCCTTAGGATTGGCACTTTTCCCCTTGTATTTCTCAAAGACGAGTGGAATATACCCTACTGGATAGGGCTCATTATTGGACTCCTCTAGGTACGAAGTACGAAAATCATTGTTAATTAAGGAACTATCTCCTCAAGCCTTGGACACTTCTATAAACTTCAAGAGCTTAATCTTCATCTACTCCACTCTAGAGGGTGGAGAACTAGTTGGTAGTGGTACCACCGCGGTAGAAATTATCAATGCATTAAGTATACTCCCTCCTACACTAGCAGTCTTCATCGGTGTTGCGCCTATCAGACCTACAGTTATTCTCACAACAAAGATTGAGGTAACCGTTGGTGGAGCAGTGGGGGAAACATTATTGATAGTGGGTGTGGCGACTGCCCCTGTAACAAAGGAAGCTGGTATTCCTGTTGGTGGCGTCATGAAGGAGTTTGATCCTCCAGTGACTCCCAACATCATCTGAGCTCTAGGAGTTTTGATGAACTCTGAAACTAATCCCATGAGTCCCATCATTTTCATTGGGCCTATTCCTATTTTCATTACTTCCATATCCATCACGCTTATAGAAGATGAGCTAAGCTCCGCTCGTGCCACTCTCGTTCCTTCAGGAAATCCTCCTCTTCACACTGCATGGCGTCAAAATCAATAGTTTTGGAAATATTATCCTCTGGAATCTTTTCAAAAGAGAATACCTCCCCAGCGGAGTCGTCAAATATAAGATGTGGGTTCATGGAATATGATTAGTATCAAGCAAGGCATAACCCCTTATCAAGACTGTAATTAATGCTCAAAACTATATTTAATAATGAAAATATATGAAAGTGAAAGAGGCAATAATATTCAATACTTAAGCTTGTATCAAATAACGTTTTTACACCATAAATGCATTGTGAACGCAATAAATAAGTGCAACCAGTAAGAAACTTGGTCGGAGGGAGAAAGATCAAGCACTCTTGTCACAATAAAGGCAAGGCAGGAACTTCTGTCTCAGTTAATGCTCAATGAAAGTGGTATCAATGGAAGCAAAGGGGATATTCGGACAATAAATGTTCTTACAAAAACTCTAGTGTATAAAGAAAATCCATCAGCAATTCTAGGTTCGAATTGCCCTGGTAAACTGTTTAGTTGATCTATTTATATGAAGGCAAGGCCACTCGAGTGACCTTTCTAGCATTAAATGTGTTTGACTAGCATTAAATTCTAAAGTAACGTGGCATTAATGTCAAAGATATTGCATTAAATGCATTAGATGTTGTGTTTTAGCTTGAAACTGCCTGGCACCTATAAAGCATGGTGGCACTAATGGAGATGTGACGTGACATCACACAGGTTTATCTCATAACGGTTGGAAGGTACAAATTCATCCAATGAGTTATCCATCCTAAGGATAAACCCTCTTGAGTTCTACTACATCGAGATCTTAAATGTCATATGCCATGACATCATGAAGTGGGTGAATAGTGATCTATACCAGATGTGTGGTCACGTTAATCAAAGAGATAATTCGTCATGTTGAGGTTGTTCGGCTGGAAGTAGCTCGAGCATAAAGTGTACTATTTATTGGTTGGGGATTATCCCCAGACGATCATCTGGGATTGGGGTCCCTCGAGGAGGTTCCATATCGATTATTATGGTTCGAGCAACTGTTTATGCTAAACAAAGTTTTGCCTCAGTGTGCCAAGAAGGTTGGCTATTGCTTTTCCAACGTTGCCTTGCTCTTAATCCTCCAAACCAAATCCCTGTGAGTTTTTCAAGAGGAGGTAAATAAAAATATGAGTACAACAAACTTCTTTCTACAAATATCATCCTTCGAATATCCTTCATCTCTGTGGGAGGTTCCTCAAACAGTCTCGCCCCTTATTCTCTTATTAGTCTTTCGCCAAGTACAAAGTCGTCTCAGCTAATCAACCCTGACTAAGGACTCCCCCTAAATATGGAAAGTATAAAATTCATGATTTTTTATACAAATAAAGGAATAACATATCACGAGAAATTTTGTACTTGTGAGTTTGCCAATTTACTACCAATCCTTAAAAAGTGCATGAAAATTATCGAGAAATGTGAAAACTCTTCAGGAAGGCATTTTGTCAATATTCCATAAAAGAGAAATTTCATCCATTATTGTTTATCCAGGCACATAACCATAAATATAAAGCCACTATGTACAATTCAAGAAAAACGTGAAAATCAAAAGGGGATAACCCAAAAAGGGTTGTAACATTTTACACAGAAACGATCGTTACTACTATTACATATATGATTGATAACAGGAGAAAACTGTGGCGCAAGTGTATAAAGATATACGTCGGTCGTTATGCTCAGCTCCCACCTCTTTACAAAAACCTATACTATATACTACACTCTTTTAAGTGACTATAGAGGCCAGTCCGGGTATCAAAATCCACAGAGACTAATTGTTAGAATTATATTGATTTAATATTTCAGGAATGAAAGTGTAAAAGATAATTGTTAACAAAGGAAAAGATAATACTAGACATGTGTTAAAACTAAGACTAACAAAGGGAATAAAAACAATAGATTGAGACTAATATCCCTCACCTCTGATTAATTAGTATAAATATTTACATGGGAAGACAAGTTTAGAAGGATTGAATCTCATTTCAACAATTAATTAACACAGGAGTTGTCACCCCCTAAATCGTCATAAAATCCTACTATGATTTAATCATCAACAAATACCCAAAAAATTACACACGCAAGGTCGTAAATATGGAGCATACATGATATACCTCGTAAAATCTCCTCGGCATAAAATCAGGAAAACCCCAATCAAATCAAGCTCATAAACTCCATCACCAAACAAAAGCAACCAAATCAACCCAAGGTGAGTCAATCTCAACCTAAACTAAATTAGCTAAACAACATAATGGAAGACATGTATTGAAATGCAAGAAAGTAAAGAAATAAATCTAAGTTATAAAGCAAGTAAATGAATAACAAAGCAAGAAACAAAATAATGGAAGCTTGAATTTGAGGAGAGAGATAATGAATAGTGTTCTTACACAACCTATATGGGTAAACCCTAGGAGGGAGAAAAGTCACACCCAAAATTTTCTCCAAACCCTAAGCTCCCTAACCTAACTAAGAAAGAAAGATAAAATTATATATGTCTGATATTTACACAAAATCCCACTCATATACTAAGTCGGAAAAGAAATAAATGAAAAAGAAATTAAAAGGGAAAACTGGCGAATATCTGTGACGTCTGATTCACCGATCGATCAGGGGCTCAGGGTCGGTCGACTAGTCCCTTATTTTCTAGTGTCCTCGGCCATCCTAAGGAGAAAAAGAGCTTTACGAAATTGGACATAACTTCTTCGTCTGAACTCAATACGACGTGTCGTTTGCGGCCACGCAAATCTGACTCAACGAACTATGCTTTCGTGAAATTCCACTTAGATGGAGATGCACTATGAAATATCTAAAATGCCCTTAAAGTTGAGTCCGACGACGGAACTTCTCCAAAATGCATCCAATCCTCACTTTAAGCGTTCCAATACCTCCAAAAGCTCAATTAAACCTTGCAAAGCATATAAACATATATAATAGAGGTTGTCTGGTTAATGAGCATTTATATAGACATAAAGAACATAAAACGTATTAGAATGCATAAATATAACGGGCGCTAGTATGCAATATCCGTGACGTATCACACCCCTTAACTTAGACATTGCTAGTTCCTAGTGATGAAACAAACAAAACAAGACCACAGAAGATAGTGCAAAATATATATAAGCATAAAAGTATATAAATGCCACTTTCATAGGGAACACGATTGCATATAGCATATGCAATAAGTCGTTAAACTCCTAGGTTACCCTCGTGGACGAGTGTTATCTCGTGAGGATTTTCAGGGATGAAACCCACAAATATTAAAGTTTCCTCAAAAAGGTATGACCAATAAACATGTGACAACCCCAACAATAACAAAAAAGATTTCATACACGTTATTATCAAAGTGAATGAATTCACACAAAAGTTCATATTATTAACATTACAGAATGAACCTCATGGAATTGAAATCTTAAAAGTGGGAGGAAAAGCTAGCACATGCAAAGTTGGGCTTGGAAAAAACTTAAATAAATTAGATTAACATTAAAGCATGCATATATGTCAATCCTCACCGGATATTACACTCAAAAAATGAAATCACTCACGAGAGGTAATACACAGGGCATGCTGGCATAAAGAGTAAATGTAAATGGAAAATAGTTCATGCACATGTCACAAAAGAAGAACACTATATATAAAATGAAAAAATGTAATCTCAATGAAAGATACCGTCATTAAAGGAGGCAAAATGTATTTTCATAGATTATCAACACTATTTAAACTTTTGAATTGAATTCACCTTAGGATCACATAGGTCTTTTATAGGGTTGTAATGTAGAATGAATGGATTATTTACGAACTCAAAAGTATTTAGGGATGAAAACTTGGTATAATGGAAAATGTGGGGACCTACAAAATTGGACAATTATTCCATAACAAGAATTGGATATGAAATAGAAGAGTGACAAGGATTATTGAACAATATGTACATAAATAAAACTTTCTCTTTCTTTTATTTTCTTCTTTTTCTCACTTTTTGTTTTATTTCCTTTTGTTATCTTTCTTCACTTTTTCTTTTCTTTCACTCTCACATGCTTAATTACAACCACGTAACACGAATATCATTTAATCCCAATTATCATTCCAAATAAAGGTATGCAAGGTGAAATATATGGTTTATAACTCCGATGTGGAGTCGGTTATGGGATTTAGTCTTATGTAACGAAAGGTTATGTTAAGGCCCAAAGGGGTTTACAAGGGAAAACAATTAAGGTGAGGTTAAGGCCAATATGGGTGATATAACAAAGAGGGCCTATGATCCTTTTCTAAAGTTTATGCAATTCTCGAGTCAAAACAAACTTTGAAAATCATGCTCAAGTAACTCATTGCATATATGACCTCAATTAATGAACAATTAATGAAAGAATAGTGAGATTACCAATGGCGATAATGTTTTTATGGAGGAAAGAGTACTGTATAACACTCATAAATGAAAAAAACACAAAGCTCAATGCAAAAAAAAAGATTATCGAGTTTAAAAATCTTAAACTAAATCAATTAAAACAAGAAAAGCGAATGTGCTCATGGGATTAAAGTTTAATTCATGAAGTTATTAAAAATATCAATAATTGAGGACTTAAGTCTAATATCTTCTAAAATCGAGAAAATGCATTATTGAATTGTCTATTGGATCGGGCAATTATTAAAATTTATCATCGAAAACAGAGGCAAAAGGCCCAACAAAGGAGAAAAAAGAAAGAAAAACATTTTTAAATTTTAAATTTTTACAAGAAAAACATGCTTGGGAAAACATATAATCAAATCATGCACTAATAAAAATAATGAACAGAATATCCCACACCCCAAACTAAAACCTAACATTGTCCTTAATGTGAATTAAGAACAAAACCAAAGAAAGGAAAAGAGAAATATTACCCAAAATAGAGCGATCTCGTGACGGTACAAGTTTAATAATTCTACAAAACATGTTAGCACCAAGCACAATAAAAAACAAATAACAAAAACCTAACTAATTATGCTAGACAATAAGTAATAATAAAGCAAAATAAAAAAATAAAAATAAAAAATGAACTATTTACAACCTACAATTTGAACTTCTAACTAACTATACACTAGAAGTTGAATTTTTTTAGGGTCCACCCAAAAAACGATTTGACTTTGAGGGAATATTGGTGTAACCTCATTTTCATGCATACCTTTCGGAATATAGGAATTCCGTTCAAACAACGACAGGTATGTGCAAGGCGAAAAAAAATGAACCATCATTAATTAAAAATTTTGGGGGGATGATGGGGGTTTTGGATTGAACGGGTGACGAATACACGTGGGGTCCAAAAAAATAGAATTTCCTCCTAAAGGCTTTACAATTGAAATGGGAGATGGCGTACATGGAGGCAAAATTTCCTTCATGGAAAGAAACTCGAGAAAGTAATCCTCATCGGTGAAAGGGTTAAACGTTTTAAAATTTGGAACCGATTCATTGGATACTTGTATCGGTTTGAAAATATAGAATAAAGAAGGGGCGGAAATAAATTCAAACTCAAGAGACGAGTCATCATCTCTTAAATATTGAGTTTCGAAGTAAATAAGATCATTTTAAATAAAATATTCTTCTTTGGGGACCAAAGAAGAAATAATTTCATTGCAAATGGATCTAACGCCCATTTCTTCCTCATTTTCATTCTCTATTATACCATGGTCCTAGTTAAGAATGGTTTATTCCAAAGTAGGCACAGAACCCTCATTTAGTTTCAAACATTCATCTACTTCAATGTTCTCGGAAGATAAATCATCGTTGGATTCAAATAATGCATCCACTCTGGCTCCCAACAATGATTTTCTTCCCGATAACAGTTTTTAAATTTTTCATTTTCAAGAAAGCAAAAGCCCTCACGCAAGGTCATAGGTGGAGGAGCAGATTCTTGATAATGAGAACTTTGAAAACTATCCTCGGAACTACTATCAAAATCATTAACAAAAGAATTTTGAAAGCCATTGCACCTCGTTTCAAAATTCTTATCATAAGGATTTTGAGGCCCAAAATCAGAATAATCATTCTCAAAATTCCAATAGTCCATAACTTGACTTTGGTATTACTCACCCAAAGACAAGGTGTTTTAAGTTTTTAACTTTACGACCAAAAGTCATAGGTTTAAGGGGAATTTGAAGAATTATCACTACGATTACCGAAAAAATTATAATAAGACATGCTTGCCCCAAAAATAGCTCAAGATAGTAAATTCCAAAAAGTGATGTGCATCTGATAAATTCAAACGTTTCTTGGAGCTCAAATGTATAAATCCTACAAACTTTAATAACAAAGAATACAAATAGAAAGAAAAATACTACAAAATACCAAATCAATTAAATTCTAAAACAAACAAGCCCCGGTAACGCCGCCAATTTGGTTACAGGAGAAAATCGTAGCGCAAGTGTATAAAGATATATGTCGGTCGTTATGCTCAGCTCCCACCTCTATGCAAATACCAAAACTATTGACTACACTCTTTAAAGGGAGTATAGCGGCCAAAACGGGTATCGAAATCCTTAAAGGCTAGTTGTTAGAATTATATTGATTTAATATTTCAGGAATAAAAGTGTAAAATATAATTTTTAGCAAAAGAAAAGATAATATTAGGCATGTTCTAAAACTAAGATTAACAAAGGGAATAAAAACTATAAATTGAGACAAATATCCCTCACCTCGGATTAATTAGTAATAAATGGTTACATGGGAAGAGAACTTTGACAAAATAGAATCTCATTTCAACAATTAATTAAATCTAGGGTTCTCTCCCCCTAAATCGTCATAAAAGCCTACTATGATTTTGGCATCAACAAATACCCCAAAAATTACACAAGCAAGGTCGTAAATACTGAGCATACATGATATACTCAATTAAATCTCCTAGACATAAAATCAAGAACAACCAAATCGAATTAAACTCATAAACTCCATCAACAAAGTAAAGCAACCAAATCAACCCAAGGTGAGTTCAATCAATCTCAACCTAAACTAAATTAGCTACTCAACACAATGGAAGACATGTATTCAAACTCAAAAAAATAAATGAAAGCAATAAATCTAAGTTAAAAAGAAAATAAATAAATGACAAAGCAAGCAACAAAACAATGGAACCTTGAATTTAAGGAGAGAGATAATGAATAATGTTCTTACACAACCTACATGGGTAAACCCTACGAGGGAGAAAAGTCACACCCAAAATCTTCTCCAAACCCTAACCTCCCTAACCTAAAAAATAAAGAAAGATAAAATGATATATGTCTGATATTTACATAAAATCCCACTAATATAATAAGTGGGAAAAGAAATAAATGAAAAAGAAATTAAAAGGGAAAATTGTCGGATATCTGCTACAACCGTTCGACCGCGGCCAGGGGGCAGTCGATTGGGTGTCGGGGAAAAATGGATCTGTCTCACTCCGAAGGATTATTCTAAATCACCGGTTGATCGGGCTCAGAGTCGGTCGACCGGTCTTCTATTTTCTGGTGTCCTTTGGTACATCCTAAGGAGAAAAGGAGCTTTACGGAATCGGCAATAACTTCTCCGTTCGAACTCAAAACGATGTGTTGTTTGCGGCCCTACGAAGGTGACTCAATGAATTGTGCTTTTATGTAATTCTAGTGAGATGAAGATGAAGTATTAAATGCCTAAAATTCCCTTAAAATTGAGTCCGATGATGGAACTTTTCTGAAATGCAACCAATCCTCACTTTAAGTGTTCCAATACCTACAAAAGCTCAATCAAACCTTGAAAAGCATATAAACATACATAATAGAGGTTGTCAGATTAACGAGCATAAATATAGTCATAAAGAACACAAAAAGTGCTAGAATGCATAAAGATAACGGGTGCGAGTATGCAATATTTGTGACATATCAATGATCTCCACCATAAAATTTGTAGTTCACAAGTAATAAGGGATATGGGTGTAGACTATCAAATTGATTTGGGTGGTACTTGCTATTCGTTTTGAGATGGCACACATGGTTATGGTTATTTAGCTATCATGCATAGCGGTTCTTGTTCAACTGGCACACACGGCCTCCAAATTACTTCCTTCCCCACGTCCATTAGAGCAATGCCTTTGGAATCCAATTCACTCCTTATCTGGTCACCTCTAGAGAAATATTTATTTTTCCTTATTGATGCTCTTTCCTTAATTAGATGTAATATGTCATTATCTGTTAACTCTCCTCTATTTAGTGCTTTTTCTTTCAATTGCCTCAATACCTTAGAATAAGTTAAATCAAAGAGTAATCCTAAAGTATCCAAAACATTCTTGACTTCTTTCTCCAATTCAGATAGAGAGCGGACAATGAAAAACTGTTGTTTTTGTTATTGTTTATTCTTGAGAAGGTTCAAGGAACTGTTTATAAATCTATACGCTTCTAGAAGAGAATCATTTAAAATAGAAGGCGTGTGCAAATCATCAGACAGTTTTGTCTCGAATTCAGTATGCATCTTACTGATGCATTCTTGACCAGTGGGATTAATATGAGTTGTTAGTCCCATTTGTTCAGTTTCCTCCTTTTGGCTTCCATTGTAATATAGGGATAAAGAGTCTTCACAATCTTCCAAGGTCTTATATATAAAAAAAAGTAGCCACAGATGAAATATCTAACTTTGACATTGAGTAATTGATAGGAGATCGATAGTGTGTGCTTATTAAGAAATGCCTCAATGCAAGCGGGTGGTACAGTTTAGTAACCTCATGAATGGTGAAGAAGTTACCGAGTGATTTTGACATTTTGTCATCATTTGGGATCACAAAACCATTGTGGAGATAGCAACCCACATTTCTATCTGGGCAAGATCATTTTCATGGTTGGGAAATATCAAATCCATCCCACCCCTATGAATATCAAAAGTGCGGGTTAGGTACTCAACACACATGGCACTGCATTCTATATGCCATCCTGGTCTTCCAAGACACAAAGGGCTATCCTAAATTGGTTCACCAGGATTTACATCCTTCCAAAGTATGAAGTCCATAAGATTTTCCTTTCTTGAATCAACAGTAACCCATTCACCGACCATTGTCTTCTTACATTTGGATAATCGGCCATAGTTGGGAGAATTATCAATAGAAAACTACATATCCCCATTAACTGGGTAAGCACAACCATTGCTTATTATTTGAGTTATTATATTATTAAATTGGTCAATATGGTCAAAAATATGTGGCTAATGGGTAGGGGAGGCATTGAAGATATGCCATATCATCACGAAATTCTTGACAGAACCGACCACCCAAAGCTAATGCAACCTCCCCATGCTCATTTACTTTGTAAATAATATTATCATCAGCATCACTAAAATTTTGAACTTACACAACTTCATAACCTATCAATTTTATATACCTATAGAGGACACCAAAGGCGACATAGGCATGAGCATGATCAATATGGCTAAAGTTATAGGCGGTAACGTCATAGACATACATGTCAACCTTGCCTACAAATTTTGGGTGTGGGTGGTCTAGTAAAAAAAATATGTATAGGGGGCTTGAAGGTAATCTCTTAAATAAAGAAAGCTTCCCCAATTAATAGAATAGACTCAAGAGAAGGAAGCAGCATGAAGACAGCGAGGCAGCTCAGCGAGGAGACTTACCGAGAGAGCTCTTCTTTATCTTCCGTTCTTACTTAGTCAAATTGTATCTTTTAATTACATTGATTCTAATGTTGTAATGATTGTAATTTTGAGTGTCAGGTCAAACGGTACTCGCGAGAGACCAGTCCTGGCAGGGTCTGGGAGAGCTCATATGCTCTATCGAATGACCTCGCCATGAGAATTACAGAGGGACTTGGTTTGGAGGATTAACAAGTGAAACGATGTTAAGGCTTATCTTGACCATCTTAGATACACCTGGCAAAACACCCAGAGACCTTTCACCATAGGGGCTTGTGCAAAGTAACCTTAAGTTCCATCATATAGTGAGCCATGTGCTAAATAGCCCTCTACCAAATGTCACATCTACTTTAAGTGGCGACACTAGCCACCTGCCCGCTGTCTAATCTGAACTTGAGTAAACTAATGTTGTATTAGGGTTGTTAGACGGTTTGGTGAGCCACCTTTGTTGTGACAGTAATCTGACGCATAGTGTATGGTCAAAAGACATGTCCTGGCATTTAATGATTATGACATAAGGTGTGCTAATCCATTAGGAATTTAATGCTTGGGACTTAAAGTGTGAAAGAGGGATCTTTCACATTAATGAAGACTAAGACATCTCGGGAGGGGTATGGGGATATTTATTGGCCTCAACCACTTCTGTGAAATAGAGTTCTTTCTAGAGAGTTTATTGCTAAAGAGAGAAAGAGACTAGAGGAGAAGTTATTACAAACCAGAGAGAGTTTACTCACCCACCATTATCATTTAATAAGAATCTTTCAATAGCTAACTAGAGATATATCAGAGGTTGTTGGTGTGTTGGCTTCCTGCCAAGGTGTATCTAGGGTGCTTACTTCTCTCTCCTTTTGAATGAGTTACTTCTGAGTTTCCTTTATTATTATTTGATTTATACATGAGAAACTTGTGAGGTCAATCTAAGTGTTGATTATATAAAATATTGTGTGTTCAGTTGTCTTTGTTAAAGAGTACTTGGGGTATCGTTTATTACCATACATATAGGGGTTACACCTTTACTGGTATTAATATACTCCCAGGCTTCAAAGGGGACTACCTTCTTACATTTGGCTACTCCGCTGGGGAGGTATTATTCTAGAAGTATGGCACAAGACAACGTTAATCGTACCATTGATTTTGATGTTATCCAGCATAACGAGGAACAAGCAGGGAGGGAGCTTACGGCTTCCAGGGTTGGGGTTCCTCGAGTGGAGGTTCCCCAAGTTCAAAAGTTAATAAGAATCCCAGCGGTGAGACAATCTTCTACTAGTGTCGAGATGGTACAAGCACAGATGGCAATTCTCATTGTCAATTCTTTAAGTTCTTGCAAACTCCTATAGCTGTAATGACTTTTGGAGGGGGATTTGACCCCAACTCTCTCATAACTTCAATGGAGGTTATAATAGGCTTATTGAGAGAAGCTCTAACGGGACCTGCCACCATGAATACTGTACCTCCCCTTGTATCAATAGTGACCCCAGGTATAGTTAGCATTCCACATGTGGTAGCTCATTCCATTACTCCAATAGTTGAGAAAACTCCTTCATCTGCCTTATAAGAAACGAGGAAGGAGATGCAAAAGAAATGTAAAAGATGATAGCATCTTCCTCACAGTTAGCCAATGAAGTATCATCGGTGTATGATGATTTTTATACTCCTTATCCCGAGGAGTACAATGGGGAACCTTACCCGAAGGACTATGTTCCTCCAATCTTTGAGAAGTAAGGAAACTCGAAGGAGCATATTAAATAATTTATTTAGGACTTAGGGGCCCATTGCAATAATAAGAAGTTAAGGTTGAGGGAGTTTTCTAAATCCCTCACTGATAAGGCGTATACTTGTTACTCTCACTTAGCACCGAAGAATGTCTCAACAAGGGAGGATATGCATATCCTCTTTATCCTAAAGTTCTTTCTAGAAGAGGATGAATTTACGTTAACCCAACTAGGTAGGGAGAAGTAATAACCGGGGGAGGAGGTGGTGGCATACATCCGAAAATTCTGAGAAAGGTCCCTCAATGTGAGGAAGGAGGCTAAGGAGTCCAAATTTCTTCATATTTATGCCGAAGGTTTGCTCTCGAAATACAGCTGTCACCTCATCAACAAAACGCGTGAAAAACCTTTTTGGCATTTTTGAAAGCAGCGAGAAACATCTTGTTGGTCATATGACCAAAATCAGTCATGATGCCAGTGATATTCAGGCAGCCAGTAGAACCCGTTATGAAACGTGAACGGACCCAACGAGTGGGGTAAGCTGACGGAGGAGAAGAGGGTAAGCATCTGAAGAAAGAAAATAAAAGGAAGTTTTCAAGAGATAGAGATGATAAACCACCATTGCCTTGGACCATTAAAGAGGCCATCAGTTGTTACAAAGCCATGGTGCAAGGAGGGACAGTTTATGAGCCCGAGGATACTCTAGCAATGGAGCCAGTCAATCCCAAATATTGCCAGATCTATCAAAAGATTGGTCATCCAATGGAGACTTGTTTTACATTGAGGAATATTATAAGCAAACACATGAAGGTAGGGACTTTGCAGATCCTTCAAAAGAACGTCAACAATAACCCACTACCAGCACATGAAGCTAACCTGGTAGTTTCTTATGACAAAGAAGCTGAACGGGAGGTGATGTAACTGGTAGTGGAATAGGAAGAGTTTAAGGAGGCATTAAAAGATTGCATGAGAGGAATGGCTAATGTGGTGATATCCTACGATGAAGCTAGTTCCAGAAATGTGGAGGATATTTATAATCTTAATAACGAAGCAGTAGACCAAGTGCTGGAATACCATGATGATTCACAGTTGCCCAAATTCTCATGGTTCTTTAATCAAGTGGGGATGCCAAAGGAAAACAGACTGAAGATAATGCAAGTGATTTTGGACATTACACGAAAGAATGCAGTTCCATCGCTGAGGCTGAGGGGGTCCATGGCTTTATTGGCCAGGAAGTTCCTGTCCAAAGTGACTTTCAGTGACACCGATAGAGATGTAATTCCGACACAATAGGCCTTTGTATGTGACGACAACTATCAATGGAAAAGTTTTAAGAGAGATCTAATGGTTAGGGTAGTATCCATAAACATTATGCCCACCAGATCATTCCATGCATCCAGTATCTCTGAGGCAAGATTGATACCAATGCCTTTGGTGACTCTGGTTATGATAACCAGTCCTCCAAGTCGATTGAGTATGTGAACGTAGGGATTGTAATGGGTAATCTCACTTCACACATCAAGTTTCATGTGATTGAGAGTGCTACTTCTTACCATCTTATGATAGGAAGGGTGTGGATACACAACCAAAGTTTAGTCCCTTCGATATATCACCAATTCACTAAGGCAAATGTGAAAGGGACTGAGATCTTATATGTGAAATGAAGAATCCCTTTGTAACTGAAGAGGCTCACTTGGTGGATGCAATTTTCTACAAAGATCTAGAAGAGGACAAAAGAGTACTAATGAGAATAATAAAGAGAGCTAGATTTCCCTCTATCAGACAAAGGATGGGGCCTGTGAATGGTCAAAGAAATGAAGGAGCTGGAAAGGAAAGAAGTAGCTCAGGAGGTCAATCATGTTGATACCAAACCTTATAATATCTCTAAATAATTAAGAGATAAGATGAAGCCTAGGGTAGACCCGATAGAGCATGAGGTCAATTCACAGAGTGTGTTGAGTAGGTTTTTGGGACATAGGTTAGCAGAAGCTTCAAGAGACTAGAAATAAAAATTAGTTGTGCGACCAACAGGCAATGTATGAAAGTGATGATGGAGGATGGAAAGGTGATATTTCACCTTTGAATGTGTGAGCGGGTGATTGACGGAGCTGTTACAGAGGTTGACGAAAAGGTTGACCTATTATATGAATGTTTTCTAGTAGACCAGTAGGGGTAGTGCATGGTCATAAATAACTTAAACATACAAGAGTTTGTGAAAGAAGTAGAATAAGATCCAGACTACATGATGAATGGCCCAAAGTCATAAGTACAGGAGCCGGATCAGCTTGATCTAGTCGAAGAAGGAGAAAATTCAAGGCATATCTTCATTTCAAAGGATCTGAGCGTGGTGAAAATAAGGGCCTTGATTGAGTTAATTCGGGAATATATAAACTTCTTTGCATTGAAGTACATAATGACGGAAGGACTAGATGAAGAAATAAGTTGCCACAAGCTGAACGTTATGCCTTCGACCATACCGGTGTACTAGGCCTCAAGAACTTACAAGCATGAGTTGGATCTAAAAAATAAGGAGGAGGTTCAACGATTGCTAGCAACAAGGTTCATTAAACCAATACAACACCCACTTTGGTTGTCAATCATTATCCTAGTGAGAAATAAGGACAAGAACCAAATAAGGATCTGCGTGAACTTTAGGGACTTAAATAGAGCTTGCCCAAAGGATGAATTCCCTCTGCCCTCCATTGATAGCTTGATCGATGCAACTATTGGGCATGAAATGTATAGCTTCATGGATAGGTACGTGGGATATAACCAAATCATGATGGATCCAACAGGCACAGAGAAAATAATATTCAAAATGTAGTTAGGTAATTTCATATAAAAAGTGATGCCTTTTGGGTTGAAGAACGTTGGAGCGACATATCAGAGAACGATGATGAAAATTTTCCATGACTTCTTTCATAAGTTTTTGGAATTTTATGTGGATGATTTGGTGATCAAATAGAAGAAGGAAGAGTCCCATCTAGATGATTTGAGGAAGGTGGTCATTCGATGCATGAAGTACAAGCTGAAGATGAATCTAATGAAGTATGACTTCGAAGTTACAAGCGAGAAGTTTATGGGCTTTGTGGTGGATCGGCAGGGGGTGCAGATGGACCAGAATAAATAATGGACGATCCAAGAGATGCCATGCCCAAGAATACCGAAGGAACTCAAGAGTTTCCATGATAAGGTCTCCTACCTCCGGAGATTTGAGCTAGGGATGGACGAGATAACTCATCCACTGATGGAGCTACTGCAAAAAGGGACAAATTTAAATTGGAGGAAGCTCACCAAGAATATCAAACCAAGCTAAAGAAGTTATTCACTTCTCTACAAATGATGATTACTCCAAAGGCAGGGATACCATTGCAATTCTACCTTACGTCTACCACCAGGTCTGTCGGAGCTCTCTTGGCATTGGAAGTTAATGGATACGAATGACCAGTATAATATCTGAGCAGGATCATGCATAGACCAGAGGCAAGTCATAGTAGTATAGAGAGACATTGCTTAGCCTTAGTATTTATAGCACAAAAATTTAGACATTACATGTTGTCTTTCACTATCCAGATTATGACAAGATGTGATCCCATTATTTTTTTATTGGCAAGAACTATTTTTCTTGGAAGATCAGCTAGGTGGTTCCTCATCCTTTCAGAATATGACATGAAGTGTGTGGTCCCTCGTGCGATCAAGAGCTAGGCATATTCATATGTATTAGCAATCTTTCCATCTGGAATATTTGAGCCACCCCGAGAGAGCATTCCTGGAGATGATTTGTAGGTCAACTTTTTGGATGCAAACCTTAAAGAATGGACTATGTGATTTGATGGATCTTCGGTACAAAAAAGGGGGGAGCAGGGGTTATCCTTTCAAAAGGAAAGTAAGTGATTTTCTTTTCCTACAAGTTAGATTTCCCTTGATCTAATGATGAGGCAGAGTATGAGGTGTAAGTACCGGGGTTGCTAAAGGCCCCTCATAGGGGCATTCGTTCACTATGCATCAAAGGTGATTCAAACTTGATGGTTCAGCAAGTGAATGGGGAATATGCATTAAAGTACCTCAGTCTGGCACCCTATAAAACAATCATCCAACGGTTGATTAACTAGTTCTATCAGGTCAAGATAAGGAGGCATCCTAGAATGATGAAC
Organism: Sambucus nigra; assembly: GCA_949130495.1. Classification (NCBI taxonomy): domain Eukaryota; kingdom Viridiplantae; phylum Streptophyta; class Magnoliopsida; order Dipsacales; family Adoxaceae; genus Sambucus; species Sambucus nigra. Next base: position 213,339,918 of record OX422208.1, on the reverse strand, counting down.
AGGCATGATGATGATTATGCCACCACACTACACCAAATCCTGCGAATGGTCACGCCCAGTGGGTCACGGCCCCGTGGGTCACGGCCCAATTTCGCGACCAACTCATCGCGGACTTGGGCCGTGACCCACTCAATATTTGGTGTGACCATATTTATTATCACACTAAATTATCGATGCTCTAGAAGTTGTCACGGGCCAAGTCCGTGACCCAAGTGGTCGCGGACTTGGGCCGTGACCAGGCCGTGACCATCTTAACGCCAAACTCGTGCCAAAATTCCATCCAAGATTGGTCGCGAATTGGTCACGGCCCAAGTCCGTCACCCATGGCATGACGAAGAAGAGAGTAAACACATTGAGGGTCACGGCCTGGGGCCGTGACCATTTCTGGGTATGGGTCACGGCTATGGGTCGTGACCATACATCATTCAAGCATCGCGCATCACAGATCAAGGGTCATGGCTATGGGTCGTGACGAGTTCTTAGTATGGGTCACGGCTGCGGGCCGTGACCATACCTTAATCAAGCTTCGAAAATAGTCTTGTATGGTGGGTCACGACTTTAGGCCGTGACCATGTCTGCCTGTTCTGGACAATGAACTTATAAATTTAGGTGTCGCGCGTATGGAGTCACGACGTTTGGCCTTGACCAGCTCCAGGTCATAAAAAAAAAAAGCCCCCCGCTGCTTTCATTTCGTTCATTTGGAGGTTGAGTTGCAGTTGCTTTCCTTTATTATATTTGACGATTTTGGCGATTTCATTTGGAGGTTGAGGTATGTAAAGCCCTAATTTCTGTGTATGTATGTGTAGATTTACGTTTGTATGTGTGTATGTATAGATTTATGTTTATATGTGTGTGTTTGTATAGATTTATATGTATGTGTATGTTTATTTCAATAAATCTTATATTGTATTTGTGTGTATGTATATATTGTATGTGTGTAAACCATAAATGGTATGTGTGTGTATGTATAGATTGTATGTGTGTAAACCCTAAATAATATTAGGGTTTAGTAAACCCTAAATAGTATGTGTGTGTATGTATAGATTGTATGTGTGTAAACCCTAAATAATATTAGGGTTTAGTAAACCCTAAATAATATGTGTGTGTATGTATATATTATGTCAATAAACCCAAGATTGCATGTGTGTGTTTGTATAGATTATGCCAATAAACCTAGATTGTATGTGTGTATATTTTTTTTGACAAAATATAATTAAAGGGATTTTTAATGAGTAAAAAATTTACATCCACCTTGTCGTGATTTTATTGGGGTTATATGCGTGCCATCATATTATATTAGGGGTTATATGCATGTCATGATTTTTTGCACTACAATATGTGTGTAAGTACTACAATATGTGTTATAAACAATTACGGCGGGTTGTTATTGGGATTTCACATATACTTTTAAACTCTCATAACTTTCAAACCTAAACCTTAATAGCAGGACTCGTATTCATGCCCTCATATACTTTTCGCAGGAAAAATGAGGCACGGTGATAATTACTGTCAACAAAAGTGGGAGAGGTTGCAATTAGACCGTATACATAACTCTTTTATTGACAAGCGTCATATAGAGGTTACTATTATTTATAGGTACGGAAATAAAAAGATCGAACAATTTAACTACCTTGTAAATCGTGAATTTGATATCCAGCAAGATTACTTGTTCAAACGTATTCTATTTTCTCTACCAGAAAATTGGGATGACGTTATACAAAATATATTTCACACACATAATCCCGACATAGCCCTGACCTTGGTTACGTTGTTGGAGAAGGCGAAAAAAAAAATCCACCCGTTATGGATACCACTGCGTACAGAGAGCATTGACATAGACTGCGATGTCTCGCGCCACATGCACGTAAAATTGAATCTTGCCAACAAGTTGAGAAATAGGGGATTCCGAGTTCATGTCACTGACATCTACACATCAATCATAGATACCCTTCCTTCTAGTTGACCACGTGCAAAAATTCCTAGGTTCTTAAAAACTAATACCGAATGGATGGAGATTAGACACATTGAACTTATTCTAAAGTCTTACTTTGAAAAGGTATCTATCTATCTATCTATATATATATATATATATAACAAATTAAGCTTGATTAATTAGTTATAATTTCATATTACTATAATTATTTAGTCACTTATATTTTTTAATTTTTGTAGATAATGTCGAGAGGAAACAACCCAAGGGCACCAAGTGCCGAGGTGACACCACAATGAGGTTCACCATCTCGTGCAGAAATCGGATTCTCAACACCAATGGCTGAGCAATTCACAACTCCACCAATGGTTCACTCCTCACCAAGTCCAACTCCAAGTGCTACTCCGCCCCAATCCAGCCCTCCCGTTGCTTTAACGCCCCCATCCAACACTCTTGATGCCTCCCGCTCAAAAGAAAAAAAAGCCTATTGTCTTCTCCCTTCTAGGGAATAACCCGATGGGTGATAGGAATGACGTGCTGAACTTTAAAGCCCGGTGCTTGTTGCTGGGAAAAATGAACATGGGAGCCGGTGGACCAAACAATTGGAACCTTATTGATCAAGCTGGCAAAGATGACAGACATGACCAACTTTGTAAGCATTTCTCATTTCCTGACCGTTCCAAGAATAAGGTTCTATCTCAAGTTGCTGAAGGATTGAGGACATACAGGAGAAACCTTCGGAAGAAACATTTCCCGAAAGAGGCAGAAAGCTCAGATATTTTGGCTTTGAAAGAGAGATTGCCTCCCAATGTTGAAAGGTCGTTGGAATAGTGGAATAAGTTTTTGAATAATGAGGTGAAGGAAAAAAAGTTGGTCCAGAAGGATCAAAACAAAAAAATAGGGCACAAAAAACTGATATCCATAGGCTGGGATCCAAATCATATGAGGATTTGAAGAATGAATGGGAGAGTAGGACAAAAGATGGTTCAGATTCCGGTAAAAACCCAAATCAGTCCAACTTATTCCTTCATGCTCGACGGGACAAAGATAATAAATTCACACCGCACTTGGTTAAGACACTAGAATCAATAGAGGCCATCAGTAGTCAATCCGATTCGAGCCCTACTGATGACTTTGACCTTGAAAATGATGCCCTGACACAGACCTTTGGAAAGGACAAAAGGGGGAGGACGAGAGGTGTTGGCTCACATATGCCAAAAACAAAACTTCAACACATCGCACCTCTTGTGGACGAGCTTTCTTCGGTCAAGAATTGTATCTCATCCCAAAAGGACCACCAGTTGAAGACCGATGGGGATGTCCATGAGATTAAAAATACCCTGGGATTATTGACAAATCAAATTGGGAAACTAGTGAACTTTTTTGATAGTTACAGGCCCCCAATGCCTCCTCAAGGTTACCCTTACCCTACTCCTGTTCAAGGTCTCACACATCCTTCCCCACCAACATTCCCCTCTCAAATGCCTCATCCTCCAACATTCCCCTCCCCTGCACCTCCGCCAATCACGGGGCTCGAATCATCGTCAACAACTCACAGTGACTATGGCGAAGAGTACTATATCAAGGACATGAGCAATTCGAGGTTTGTTAGTGTGTGCATACTCATCTCCACGATTCCAGGAACTCTAGTACATCACCGACCTTTGGATAAGGGTGAGGCTAAAATAATGGTCGATGAAATATACAACGGCTGCGGTGATGTACATGTGTACGTTAACAGCGGGGATGGGATGGAATTGAGGAATTATGCAAAAAAATTTACTACTTGACCACTTTATCTGTTGGCCAAGATTCAATAATATTTTCTTTCGCTTCAGTTGTAATAATTTTTTTTTGTTTTAGTTGTAAGAATAGTGGTTTTGCTTCAGTTGGAACAATATTTTTTTTTTGTTTCAGTTGTAAGGATATTGGTTTTGTTTCGTTTGGAATGATATTTTTTTTTTGTTTCAGTTGTAAGAATATTCTTTTTGTTTCAATTGTAATAACATTTTTTAACCTATTACCACATAACTAAAATTTGAAGATTATTACATGGATTTCCCACAATACAAAGAGTGGATGGTAGAGACTAATCGAATATCAAATAATCATGTAAATGGCGTTTATGAATTTGTTAAATACGCTTCCAAAAATCTTAAAAGTGAGAAGATTCCATGTCCGTGCACTCATTGTATTAATGAAAAATATATGTCATTGGAAGTTGTTGAGTTGCATTTACTAAAGTGGTGAATCTGTCAAGACTATATAATATGGACATACCATGGTGAAAAAGTTGTACCTTATGTTCCAGAAGAATTACCGGCACCCGACCGTGTAACGGAACATCAAGGAGTAGAAGTGGGACATGATTCACCAACACATCGTCCATTGACCGACTTAATTGATGATGATTACGGACTCCACAACCAACAAAACCACCAACCTATGGATACAAATAATGTGCATTATGACCAAGTAAATGAACAGATTGATGCTGAACTACTAGGAGATCGGGAATACATACGGTTGAAAGCCGATGCGGCTAGACCGTTGTATAAAGATTGTGATGAAGATCACTCGGTATTATATGCAATGATTAGTTTGCATAATTTGAAGAGTCAATTTGGTTTCTCTGGAAACAGCGTAACCGGAATTTTGAAGTGGGTTAAAGAAATTCTCCTAAAAGAAAACATGTTACCAGAAAATTATCCTACCATGAAGAAGAGTTTGAAGGGTTTAGGTTTGAAATACAAATCTATTCATGCTTGTAAGTATGATTGCATATTATACTGGAACGAGCACGAAGAGAAGGGTGAATGTCCTGTATGTAGTCAGCCTAGATATATGATTTGTGAGAATGGAAATGACAAACATGCAAAAAATCGCAAGTGCTCGCAAGTCCCACAAAAGGTTTTGAAGTATTTTACATTTGGGTGTGACACCCCGCCTAATTAATCCCGGGTGATCAGTCCTAAATCAAGTTAGAACAGGTTTCTCATTTGGTCCATTCTTAGCATCACTGTCGTCTTATTTAATTACTAACCACCTAAGTGAGAAAAATAGACTGGTGCCAATTTTTATCTTTCATTATTTAAACAAACACCCATGCGGAATATAAAACTATATAACAATCACAGATAACTGAATTAATCCTCCACAAGTAAAAATAATTGACCGAATAAACCAACGGTCCAAATAATAAATCCCATAAAGACAAGAATAACTCTCAACAAGTCTAATACAAATAAATGGAAAGTGAGCAACATGCTCGAATATTAATCATGAACTTCTACATATAAGAATGAAGAATGAGGCGTCTATCAAAACCCCGCAACATCCACATAGGCTGCAGCAACGGATCCCTGGAATATAGTCAAGGCTGGCGTCCCTGTGGTTGGACACCTAAAAGGTTTTTAAAAGTTTTTATAGCAAGGGTTAGTACCCAAAACATTTGAAAAATATTTAACAAATGATTAACTTGCAGTAATAAATAAATATGCATGCTCTTCATATTTTTAGTTAATATCGCTCTCTTGAGGACTTCCTTACCCTTCCTCTATTATACCCTACGAACGCTTTAATTAAATTACCTAGTTACTCATCTCAAGACTAGATAATTAACAAAGTTCCTTTATACCCACCCTACTCAAACTAAGTATGTAGTGATTATGATTTTTAAGTTATTAGTAACATCAACTTAACTAAATCATTTCCCTTTTTAACTTCGTATAACTTCTACACTTGTTATACATGTGAAATAACTCATATTTTTCATTAATAGCACGTCTATAATTAATTATCCAATTATATACTTATAATTATATTTCAGCATTCACAATCATACTGTAATATATACATATAACAACTTGCATCCTCCCGAGCAAAATACTCCCGGAACGTAAATTCTATAAAGTGCTATCCCACTAGGTACAATCACATAGCCTAGTTATCCCAAGTCAGAATTTTCACACCAACTTGATAAAATAAAATAATTGGAGGCGGTCATATTCCTTCCCTGAAAGTGAGATGTCCCTCACCCATATAACGGATGCTATGACCTCGGGAATATACTCACCCTACTCCTCAAGCTAGGGGATTCATCCACTACGCGCAACCTCCCCCTATAGCACTATAGTAACAAATATCTAATCACTGATATTAATTGTTCACACCATATATATATATATATACTAACGCCTTCGTATATATAAATATAAAAGTCTCGGCTATACCGTTCGCTAAAATCCGTAACATAAGCCTATTAAAATTATTAAGAGTTTATGGTCCAACTCTAAATATTAATTAAATTGCACTTTAGTTAATTTAGTTATTTTTGGTGTCGACCCCACCATAAAATTGGACTTACTCCCGTAGCCCAAAATAAATTTACCCGAGTCACAATTTCTGACTCTAATTTATTAGCCTCAAACCCTAATTAATTTATCTACCATTAATTAGACTTAAACTCATGTATTTAATTTCTCAATAATTAATTACATAAGATTTTTATATAAATTTTCCCTCTTATATAACCAACTGGCGAAACTGCCAGATTCTGGCGACCGTCAATCGATCGACCCAGACCGTCGATCGATCGATCGAACAGGTCTTCGTCTTCTTCGCGAAGACAGGGCAGCCATGGACGAGATTCCTTAAACCCTAATCTCTTCTAACATGAATTTTAAGCCTTTATAGCACCAGTACATATTAGAAACCTTATTAGGACTCCCCAGAAAGTCCACAACAATCATCAATTCGTCCATAAACTACTAATCCATAATTTTGGGGAAAAAATCTGTCTTTATCTTTAAACCCATTTTCATTCCAACTTTCTTCATCAAACTCATTCTAATTTATCCGGATATCCTTCTAACAGATACACATCAATATTCCATTATCACATTTTTACATAAATCCTTATAAATTCCGGCAATCAGATTCATGTTTTCTTTTGTATTATCAAAACCCCATGTTTATGCCATGAAACCCCAAAACGAATTTTAATTCATTAAATCATATAAATACGAATTGAAAGGCAGATTTAATGCTATTGCAAGTTATTCACTTGCCTTAGGTTTCGTAGTGTCTGAATATGCGATGGATTCCAAGGTTGAAGATGACCTTGTTGGCTCTTTTGAGATCCCCAATTGGCTTTGGCTGCTGCTAGGGTTTCCTAACCCTTTAATTCCTTTCTTTGCTTAAGCTTAGCCAGCCCTTATTTCTTTTTATTAAGTTAATTAATCCATTCCCGTTTTTTGACTAATGGGCCAAGCCCAAGTGACCAAAATGCCCCCGAGTGGGCCCGACTATGTCTAAAAATGTCTCGTGACCCGTTTACTACCCCTGGGTACACTTTTCCGACTATCTCGGCCCATCCGGACTCAACTGTACACTCAGAATTTGCATCCGAATTAATTTATAAAAATACTTATCCCCCCACCCAATATAGTCTATACCGACTTCCGGATGTGATAAGTACATATCTCGTCATTAATACTCGAAACGACGAAATTACATTATTACTATTTACTCAGTAAATAATTTTCCCTAAATATTAACCATTCAATCCCAAATTAATATTTATATATTATTCTATCATAATTAATTCATTAAATTACAACACACTAGTATTTAGAATTTCCGAATTAATTAAATTTTAAATGTACCAAAAATACGGGGTGTTACATACTCCCCCCCTTATAAAGGAATTTCGTCCCCGAAATTAGATCGTACCTGCGTTGAAAAGCTCTGGATATTTTTCCCGTATATCCTCCTCCCGCTCCCAGGTAGACTCGTCAACATTGTGATGACCCCGTTGTACTCTAACCAATGGAACAACCTTGGATAGTAATTTCCGCTCACTATGATCCAGAATAGCTACCGACCTCTCCTCATACGAGATGTCTGGCTGTAAGTCGATCTCCTCAAGTGGAACGTGCCAAAAGGCTCTCTCGCTCCTTCGATATTTCTTCAGCGATGCCACATGGAATACATCGTGTATCCGCTGAAGATGTTCTGGTAACCCAAGCTTATACGCCACCGGTCCCACCCTCTCAATAATAGGGAAAGGTCCTACGTATCACGGTGCTAACTTACCCTTCTTGCCGAACCTCATCACCCCTTTCATTGGGGATACCCGGACTAAAACCTGGTCCCCAACTTCTAGCTCCACATGTCTTCGAGAAGCATCAGCATAACTCTTTTGCCTGTCCTGAGCTATCCTAATTCTTCCTCGAATCAACTCTATCTTGGAAGATGTCTCCTGAACAATCTTCGGCCCCAAGAGTCTGTTGTCCCCCACCTCTAACCAAAAAATGGGTGAACGACAAGGTCTCCCGTACAGTGCCTCAAACGGTGCCATGCTAATCGTGAATTGGTAAGAGTTGTTATACGCAAACTCTACCAAAGGGAGATGTTTCTCCCATCCTCCCCCGAAGTCCAAAAGGCACATTCTGAGCATGTCTTCCAGCATCTGGTTAACTCTCTCAGTCTGTCCGTCAGTCTGTGGGTGATACGCTGTACTCAAGCGCAACTCCGTGCCCATTGCCTCCTGAAAGCTCTGCCAAAAGTGGGCGACAAAGATTTTGTCTCGGTCGGATACAATATTTATAGGTACTCCATGCAGTTTAACAATCTCTGCTATGAATAGCTGTGCATAATGCATCGTCTCGAAGTCTGTGCGTACCGGAAAAAAGTGGGCCACCTTAGTCAACCAATCCACAATAACCCATATGGAGTCGTGACCCCTCTGCGATACAGGTAACCCTGTGATGAAGTCCATGGAGATGCTCTCCCACTTCCACACGGGAATTTCTAACGATTGTAGCATCCCTGATGGTCTCTGGTGGTCAACTTTCACAAGCTGACACGTGGCACATTTCGAAACAAACTCCGCTATGTCCCGTTTCATCCCTGCCCACCAATACTGCCTCCTCATATCCTGGTTCATTTTATCCCCACCAGGATGCACCACAAATTTCGAACCATGGGATTCTGTCATAATAGCGTGCCTCAAATCCTCATCCTCTGGCACCATTAACCTCCCATTAAATCGTAGGCCTCCTTTTGAGCTAATCGAGTAACCCTCTGCTCCCTCAGCTAACAACTGGCCCACCCTATCCCGGCAAATCTGATCCTCTGCCTGAGCCTTCACAACTCGCATAATGATCTCGGGTGTGATAAGTATAGGTTACATGCAAGCCTTGGCTACGTCATCCTCATATTGAAGCTCTCTCCACTTCGCTTTCCATACCTTTGCTATCTCCCCAGTCGGCCTTCGGCTCAATGCGTCTGCTACCACATTGGCCTTACCAGGATGATACTGAATATCAAACTGGTAGTCCTTCATGAATTCTAGCCACCGCCTCTGCCTCATATTCAGATCCTTCTGTGTGAAGAGATACTGAAGTGACTTCTGATCCGTGAATAAAGTAAACTGCTCTCCTAGAAGATAATGCCTCCATATCCTCAAAGCAAAAAAGACCGCTGCCAACTCTAGGTCGTGAGTGGGGTAATTCCTCTCGTGGGGCTTTAGCTTCCTGGAAGCATAAGCTATAGCCCTTTCCTCCTGCTGGAGCACACCCCCAAGACCCCGTAAGGATGCGTCTGTATAAACCCGATACTCTAGCCCTCCCTTTGGCAATGCAAGCACGGGTGCAGATGTCAACTTGTCCTTTAGCTCGTCGAATGCTAATTGACAACTATCATCCCACTTGAAAGGTACTCCTTTCCGGGTCAGATTCGTCAAAGGTCCTGCAATCTTAGAGAATCCTTTAATGAATCGCCTATAGTAACCGGCCAAACCCAGAAAACTGCGCACCTCGGTCGGTGTCGTGGGCTGTCCCCACTCCCTCACCGCCGACACCTTATTCGGATCCACTGCAATACCCTGATCTGACACGACGTGACCAAGGAACTGTACCTCCCGTATCCAAAATCCACACTTCCCTAATTTGGCATAGAGCTGATGATCCCTCAGTGTCTGTAAAACCATGCGCAAATGCTCTGTGTGCTCCTCCTCGGTGCGCGAGTAGATTAGGATGTCATCAATGAACACGATGACAAACTGATCTAAGTACTCCCTGAAAACCCTGTTCATGAGGTCCATGAACACTGCTGGTGCATTGGTGAGCCCGAAGGGCATCACCCTGAACTCATATGATCCATACCGCGACAAGAAAGCGGTCTTAGGAACATCCCCCTCTCGAATACGCAGTTGATGATACCCTGACCTCAAGTCGACCTTGGATAAGTAAGACGCCCCTCTCAATTGGTCAAATAAATCATCAATCTGAGGCAACGGATATTTATTCCGTATCGTCACCTTGTTCAGCTCCCTATAATCCACGCACAAGCGGAGTGAACCATCTCGCTTCTTCACAAACAACACCGGCGCACCCCACAGCGATGTACTCCGCCGAATAAAACCCTGACCCAGTAGTTGCTGAATCTGTTCCCTCAATTCCCGCATTTTTGAAGAGGCCATTCGGTAAGGTGCCCGAGCAATCGGCCTCGTCCCCGGTGCCAAATCAATAACAAATTCGATTTCTCTGCTGGGCGGTAATCCTGGTATCTCCTGGAATACATCTTCAAAGTCCCTCACTACAGGAATAAAGTCTAAAGGAACTACCACCTCCTGTGAGGTTTCCTCCTCAATGTAGTATAAGTGAGTGCGCGACCCTCCCTCAGGAAGCGGCATTGCTATCAGGAACATCTCCTGTCCCGGAATGGAGAACACGATTGTCCTCTCATAACAATCCACCGTAGCCCGGTAACCTGCCAACCAATCCATGCCCAAGATGACATCATACCCCTCCATATCTAACACTAAGAGGTCTGCTGCTAAACTAAGCCTCCCAATCAAAATGTCTACTTCTCGACAAATCGAGCGAATCAAAGCCCCACTGCCTACTGGTGACTCTACACTCATACAGAGGCTACCCGATGTCTCTAATAACCCAGCCCGTTTAGCAAAATTAGATTTAACGAATGAGTGTGATGCTCCCGTGTCAAAAATAATGCTACCCTCATGACCATGAATGAAAAACATACCCTCAACCGCTGGCGGCGCCTGCTGTGCTGGGGGATTGGGAACATCCCGAACGTTGTACACACGTCCGTAGTGCATCTGCCCCTGCTGCTGTGGGGCGGGTGGGGCTGCTGCTGCTGGCGGCATCTGACCCTGTTGCCCCTACTGAGCACCCTGCTGCTGGCCTCTGCCCCTCTACGGGCACTCCCTCTTGAAGTGTCCTGGCTGGCCACAGGCAAAACAGCATTTCTGGTCGTCACCCTGCCGTTGGCCCTGCTGGCCCTGACGTTGCTGGCCCGGTTGGCCTCCCCCGTTGTTCCCTTGGCCCTGACGGCCCTGAGGAACCTGCTGTTGCTGATTAGGGCCTGGTTGCCCCTGCCTAAACCCCTGTCCTCCAGGTCGGAACCCACCAGGCTTAAACTTCTTAGCCTGATTCCCTTGCTGAATGATGACCTGCTGTTGTGTGCCACTCGTCTCACTACTAGTGACCGCCTTGCCCTGCTGGCTCGGCTCACCTGCCTTCTTGTTCCCCTTAGCATGGAAACGATGATCCTGGCAATGTACAAGTGCGGCATTAACGACATCTGTATAAGTCACTAACTCCGGATTTCCAATCAAGTGTTGCCTGATTCTCCAGGCTAGGCCATCCATGAACTTTGACTTCTTCCGCTCCTCATCGCTCACCTCATTTGGCACAAAGTTTGCCAAACGGGTGAACTCCTCCTCATATTCTGCTACTGACCTGTCACCCTGTACCAACTCGCTGAATTTCTTTCTCATCTCAGACTCTACTGCTGGAGGGAAGTACTTGCGGTCAAACCGCACCCAGAATTCAGAAATCGGCATCGAATTCCACTCCTCAGCGGTGGTTACGGACTCCCACCACTGTAAGGCTGCCCCTGACAGACGAAAGGTAGCCAGCATCTGTTTCTGCACTTCTGTACCCTCTAACATGCGCAGATGGCGCTGAATGTTCTTCTTCCAGTCACAAGCCTCGACCACATTGGTGCTACCTCGAAACTCAGGTGGGTGACCCTTCTGAAAGATCTCCCTCACTCGTTGCCAAGATGGTGGCCCTACTGGAGCCTGAACTACTGGAGCCTGAACTACTGGAGCCAACGGAGGCGGTGCCTGGGGCTGTGGAAAATGAGCTGCCATAGCTCGCATCGCTGTCTCGATCGCTTGGGCCACTATCACTACCACCTGAGTGGTAGAAATCAACTCGGGTGGGGGTGGGGGTGGCGGTACCTGTGGCTCCTGGCGAGCCTCCCTCACCTCATCTCTAGCCTCAGCCCTCTCCGCTCTCTGTCACTTTGGCGGCATCTTAAATAGATTGAAATGTATAAGTACACAATTTATACAAAAGCTAATAGCAGGAATACGATATCTCACAAGCGGAAAATATAATCAACAGTCCTAATAATAGGGCTCTATAACAACCGAACGCTACGCTGAAACGTAGAAAGCCGTACAGATCCTAAGGACACTAGAACCTAATGCTCTGATACCATCTGTGACACCCCGCCTAATTAATCCCGGGTGATCAGTCCTAAATCAAGTTAGAACAGGTTTCTCATTTGGTCCATTCTTAGCATCACTGTCGTCTTATTTAATTACTAACCACCTAAGTGAGAAAAATAGACTGGTGCCAATTTTTATCTTTCATTATTTAAACAAACACCCATGCGGAATATAAAACTATATAACAATCACAGATAACTGAATTAATCCTCCACAAGTAAAAATAATTGACCGAATAAACCAACGGTCCAAATAATAAATCCCATAAAGACAAGAATAACTCTCAACAAGTCTAATACAAATAAATGGAAAGTGAGCAACATGCTCGAATATTAATCATGAACTTCTACATATAAGAATGAAGAATGAGGCGTCTATCAAAACCCCGCAACATCCACATAGGCTGCAGCAACGGATCCCTGGAATATAGTCAAGGCTGGCGTCCCTGTGGTTGGACACCTAAAAGGTTTTTAAAAGTTTTTATAGCAAGGGTTAGTACCCAAAACATTTGAAAAATATTTAACAAATGATTAACTTGCAGTAATAAATAAATATGCATGCTCTTCATATTTTTAGTTAATATCGCACTCTCTTGAGGACTTCCTTACCCTTCCTCTATTATACCCTACGAACGCTTTAATTAAATTACCTAGTTACTCATCTCAAGACTAGATAATTAACAAAGTTCCTTTATACCCACCCTACTCAAACTAAGTATGTAGTGATTATGATTTTTAAGTTATTAGTAACATCAACTTAACTAAATCATTTCCCTTTTTAACTTCGTATAACTTCTACACTTGTTATACATGTGAAATAACTCATATTTTTCATTAATAGCACGTCTATAATTAATTATCCAATTATATACTTATAATTATATTTCAGCATTCATAATCATACTGTAATATATACATATAACAACTTGCATCCTCCCGAGCAAAATACTCCCGGAACGTAAATTCTATAAAGTGCTATCCCACTAGGTACAATCACATAGCCTAGTTATCCCAAGTCAGAATTTTCACACCAGCTTGATAAAATAAAATAATTGGAGGCGGTCATATTCCTTCCCTGAAAGTGAGATGTCCCTCACCCATATAACGGACGCTATGACCTCGGGAATATACTCACCCTACTCCTCAAGCTAGGGGATTCATCCACTACGCGCAACCTCCCCCTATAGCACTATAGTAACAAATATCTAATCACTGATATTAATTGTTCACACCATATATATATATATACTAACGCCTTCGTATATATAAATATAAAAGTCTCGGCTATACCGTTCGCTAAAATCCGTAACATAAGCCTATTAAAATTATTAAGAGTTTATGGTCCAACTCTAAATATTAATTAAATTGCACTTTAATTAATTTAGTTATTTTTGGTGTCGACCCCACCATAAAATTGGACTTACTCCCGTAGCCCAAAATAAATTTACCCGAGTCACAATTTCTGACTCTAATTTATTAGCCTCAAACCCTAATTAATTTATCTACCATTAATTAGACTTAAACTCATGTATTTAATTTCTCAATAATTAATTACATAAGATTTTTATATAAATTTTCCCTCTTATATAACCAACTGGCGAAACTGCCAGATTCTGGCGACCGTCAATCGATCGACCCAGATCGTCGATCGATCGAACAGGTCTGCGTCTTCTTCGCGAAGACAGGGCAGCCATGGACGAGATTCCTTAAACCCTAATCTCTTCTAACATGAATTTTAAGCCTTTATAGCACCAGTACATATTAGAAACCTTATTAGGACTCCCCAGAAAGTCCACAACAATCATCAATTCGTCCACAAACTACTAATCCATAATTTTGGGGAAAAAATCTGTCTTTATCTTTAAACCCATTTTCATTCCAACTTTCTTCATCAAACTCATTCTAATTTATCCGGATATCCTTCTAACAGATACACATCAATATTCCATTATCAGATTTTTACATAAATCCTTATAAATTCCAGCAATCAGATTCATGTTTTCTTTTGTATTATCAAAACCCCATGTTTATGCCATGAAACCCCAAAACGAATTTTAATTCATTACATCATATAAATACGAATTGAAAGGAAGATTTAATTCTATTGCAAGTTATTCACTTGCCTTAGGTTTCGTAGTGTCTGAATATGCGATGGATTCCAAGGTTGAAGATGACCTTGTTGGCTCTTTTGAGATCCCCAATTGGCTTTGGCTGCTGCTAGGGTTTCCTAACCCTTTAATTCCTTTCTTTGCTTAAGCTTAGCCAGCCCTTATTTCTTTTTATTAATTTAATTAATCCATTCCCGTTTTTTGACTAATGGGCCAAGCCCAAGTGACCAAAATGCCCCCGAGTGGGCCCGACTATGTCTAAAAATGTCCCGTGACCCGTTTACTACCCCTGGGTACACTTTTCCGACTATCTCGGCCCATCCAGACTCAACTGTACACTCAGAATTTGCATCCGAATTAATTTATAAAAATACTTATCCCCCCACCCAATATAGTCTATACCGACTTCCGGATGTGATAAGTACATATCTCGTCATTAATACTCGAAACGACGAAATTACATTATTACTATTTACTCAGTAAATAATTTTCCCTAAATATTAACCATTCAATCCCAAATTAATATTTATATATTATTCTATCATAATTAATTCATTAAATTACAACACACTAGTATTTAGAATTTCCGAATTAATTAAATTTTAAATGTACCAAAAATACGGGGTGTTACATACTCCCCCCCTTATAAAGGAATTTCGTCCCCGAAATTAGATCGTACCTGCGTTGAAAAGCTCTGGATATTTTTCCCGCATATCCTCCTCCCGCTCCCAGGTAGACTCGTCAACATTGTGATGACCCCGTTGTACTCTAACCAATGGAACAACCTTGGATAGTAATTTCCGCTCACTATGATCCAGAATAGCTACCGACCTCTCCTCATACGAGATGTCTGGCTGTAAGTCGATCTCCTCAAGTGGAACGTGCCAAAAGGCTCTCTCGCTCCTTCGATATTTCTTCAGCGATGCCACATGGAATACATCGTGTATCCGCTGAAGATGTTCTGGTAACCCAAGCTTATACGCCACCGGTCCCACCCTCTCAATAATAGGGAAAGGTCCTACGTATCACGGTGCTAACTTACCCTTCTTGCCGAACCTCATCACCCCTTTCATTGGGGATACCCGGACTAAAACCTGGTCCCCAACTTCTAGCTCCACATGTCTTCGAGAAGCATCAGCATAACTCTTTTGCCTGTCCTGAGCTATCCGAATTCTTCCTCGAATCAACTCTATCTTGGAAGATGTCTCCTGAACAATCTTCGGCCCCAAGAGTCTGTTGTCCCCCACCTCTAACCAAAAAATGGGTGAACGACAAGGTCTCCCGTACAGTGCCTCAAACGGTGCCATGCTAATCGTGAATTGGTAAGAGTTGTTATACGCAAACTCTACCAAAGGGAGATGTTTCTCCCATCCTCCCCCGAAGTCCAAAAGGCACATTCTGAGCATGTCTTCCAGCATCTGGTTAACTCTCTCAGTCTGTCCGTCAGTCTGTGGGTGATACGCTGTACTCAAGCGCAACTCCGTGCCCATTGCCTCCTGAAAGCTCTGCCAAAAGTGGGCGACAAAGATTTTGTCTCGGTCGGATACAATATTTATAGGTACTCCATGCAGTTTAACAATCTCTGCTATGAATAGCTGTGCATAATGCATCGTCTCGAAGTCTGTGCGTACCGGCAAAAAGTGGGCCACCTTAGTCAACCGATCCACAATAACCCATATGGAGTCGTGACCCCTCTGCGATACAGGTAACCCTGTGATGAAGTCCATGGAGATGCTCTCCCACTTCCACACGGGAATTTCTAACGATTGTAGCATCCCTGATGGTCTCTGGTGGTCAACTTTCACAAGCTGACACGTGGCACATTTCGAAACAAACTCCGCTATGTCCCGTTTCATCCCTGCCCACCAATACTGCCTCCTCATATCCTGGTACATTTTATCCCCACCGGGATGCACCGCAAATTTCGAACCATGGAATTCTGTCATAATAGCGTGCCTCAAATCCTCATCCTCTGGCACAATTAACCTCCCATTAAATCGTAGGCCTCCTTCTGAGCTAATCGAGTAACCCTCTGCTCCCTCAGCTAACAACTGGCCCACCCTATCCCGGAAAATCTGATCCTCTGCGTGAGCCTTCACAACTCGCATAATGATCTCGGGTGTGATGGATAAAGCTGACATGCAAGCCTTGGCTACGTCATCCTCATATTGAAGCTCTCTCCACTTCGCTTTTCATACCTTTGCTATCTCCCCAATCGGCCTTCGGCTCAATGCGTCTGCTACCAAATTGGCCTTACCAGGATGATACTGAATATCAAACTGGTAGTCCTTCACGAATTCTAGCCACCGCCTCTGCCTCATATTCAGATCCTTTTGTGTGAAGAGATACTGAAGTGACTTGTGATCCGTGAATAAAGTAAACTGCTCTCCTAGAAGATAATGCCTCCATATCCTCAAAGCAAAAACGACCGCTGCCAACTCTAGGTCGTGAGTGGGGTAATTCCTCTCGTGGGGCTTTAGCTTCCTGGAATCATAAGCTATAGCCCTTTCCTCCTGCTGGAGCACACCCCCAAGACCCCGTAAGGATGCGTCTGTATAAACCCGATACTCTAGCCCTCCCTTTGGCAATGCAAGCACGGGTGCAGATGTCAACTTGTCCTTTAGCTCGTCGAATGCTAATTGACAACTATCATCCCACTTGAAAGGTTGATTCACTCATCTGGTTAATTCACTCATCTGGCAAATTTCACTCATCCCACTTGAATACGTCATCCAGTTGATTCACTCATCTGGCAAATTTCAAACGCACAACATCATGAATTTGCAAAGGAACCGTGCAACGTTCGTCTTGCAATCTCAATCGATGGGTTTAAGCCTTTCGGTAATTTAAGTACTAGTCAGAGTTATTGGCCAGTTCTTATGGTGCCTTTAAGTCTTCCTCCAACATTATGCATGAGAAAGGAGTTCACATTATTATCTTTATTGATACCCGAGACGAAGGCTCCCAGTGATGATATTGATATATTCTTAGCACCATTAATCGAAGAACTTAAAGAGTTGTGGGATAAAGGCGTAACGGCGTTCGATTCTCATAAGGGTGAACAGTTCAGACTTAAAGCAATGGTGATGTGGACGATCCACGATCTTCCTGCTTATGGGACCTTGTCCGGTTGTAATGTTCATGGTTATTATGGATGTCCCATATGTGGGGAGGAAATTGAAGCATGTTGGTTACAACATAGTGGTAAGATGAGTTACACGGGTCATCGTAGATTTCTGCCGACTAGTCACCCTTTTAGGAACGACAAGTCTAACATTTTGCCTGTCAGTCACGAGCGCAAAACGGCACCTATTCGACTTTCTGGTCAGCAAATTGAGGAGAAGGCGGCGGTTGCGACTGCGAGGAATAGGTAAGTAGGCAAAGACCTTCAATTTGAAAACCTGAAGCGTAAAGCTAGGGAGGATCCAAATGACCCTAGTAAAGCGAAGCCGTGGTCCGTGCGATCAATATTTTTGATTTGTCATATTGGAAAGATCATCGTGTAAGGCATATAATTGATGTGCTGAACACAGAGAAGAATGTTGCAGAACATTTGATAGGAACATGTCTGGGTGGATCTCATTCCAAAGATGGAGAGCGTGCCCGCCGAGATCTACAGGATATGAAAATAAAGAAGAGACTGTGGTTAAAAAATGATCCAACAACAGGAAGAATTTCTATCTCCCCGACTGCTTTCACTTTGACTACTAGTAAAAAGAAGATCCTCTTAGACACGTTGTTTAACATGAAGACTCCAACCAGTTATTCTGGTAATTTACGTAGGGTAGTAAGCTACTAAGCAAATGACTTGAAACAGTGCAAGTCTCACGACTGGCACGTAACATCCAATTAATCCCGCTGTTATTTCGGCATTGCATCTCTAAACACAAAGATCTTCGTCGGGCAATTATGCAAATCAATTTGTGTTTTACCCTACTTTATGCAAAAGTGGTAAACATAAGGCACATTAAAACTGTGAAATCAACTTTAGACGAGGCAGTTTGTGTATTAGAGAAATATTT
The DNA here is from genome assembly GCA_949130495.1 of Sambucus nigra. Lineage (NCBI taxonomy): Eukaryota > Viridiplantae > Streptophyta > Magnoliopsida > Dipsacales > Adoxaceae > Sambucus > Sambucus nigra. The sequence goes on along the minus strand of OX422208.1, from coordinate 213,321,310 downwards.
TCCTCCGTCATTCTTCGATATCAGTATCCACCTGCTTGTGCATTTATGCGATGAAGCTTTATTATGTGGTCCCGTGAGGTATCGTTGGATGTATCCTTTTGAGCGCTTGATGAAAACCTTCAAAGATTATGTAAAGAATACACGGTATATTGGAGGGTCGATTGCTGAAGAATATGTAACGATGGAATCATCGCTATAGGCTAGGGAACATATGCCAGAACAAGAGGTGAGGAGGTTTAATCCTCATGGAGAATGAGTGATAGAGGAACCTGACGAGTTTGAGGACGAATTATCGTTTGGGAACCCTAAAGAGGTAAAACTCACAAACCTACAATACGAGAAAACAACTCGTCATGTCTTCGAATCACAAGATGAGGTCCAAGACTAGAGAGAGCGAGTATCTACTGAATTCTTCTTCTTTGATTATATGTATTTTTTATTTTATGATCTAAACTCTATAATTTTTCGGTAGGAAGTACAAGAACAAAATTATCCAAAATCAAAGGAGAAATTGGACGATAACTGACTTTAGGGCATGGGTGTCAAAAGAGGTACTTTTCACATCTTATGTGTGCGGTTATTTATTCATGTGTGGTAAAAACATGCCCTAATACAAATTCATTAATAAATGCGGCTTCTAAAAAGAGGTGATGTCTCTTCCTGACTTGCACGCCAAGCAAAAGGTCCTAGTTTTCGTGCGAAAGAGTTTAAGAAATTCCGTACCAACGGTTTTGATTTCATTTCATATCCATATGAGGAAAAGCTTTTGACGCAAAACAGTGGAATATCAATTTCTACCTTGACCACCTGTATCGCAAGCAAAAGTGATAAAAATCCAAAGAATACGGTGCTAACCTATTATGGGATAATTAAACAAATCCTAGAACTTGATTACTTGGATTTCACAAAAACCGTAGTCTATTGTGATTGGGTAAAGGTGGAGGATACAACGAATGCTTGCAAAGTTGATCCCGACTCCAAACTTATTATGGTAGATTTATCAAAACTGCAGACTAAAGACCGCATAGTCGACGAGCCTTTTATTTGTGCCTTTCAAAATGTAAAGAAGGTATTGTACTCGAAGTGCATAAACGATGGCAATTGGTCTATTGTTGTGCATGCACCAAAGGGTATGACTACTGAAGTAGACGCATTAAAGGCTCCAAAAGAGTTCCAGTCAGCTCTTGATGACAACCCTAATTTGATGGATCTTTTAGTTGATTTAGAGGAAGATTGAGTATCAAAATATTATTTTATCCTCATCAATCTTATTTGTATCCTATTATGATATTGACATTGTATTAGCACTTTACATCAATTTATGAATTTATCTACTTTTAAGTGTAATGTCCTGCTATTTGTGCAAATGGTAGGTGATTTATCAGTTGTTTTTTTTAGAATAGATATGTTTTCATTTATTTATCTCTATCGTTTGGATTTAGATGGAAAAGACCCAAAACAGCCCCCGAACGGCCCCGTGAGTGGCACCAACACCTCCCACGGGACCAATGTAACTCGTAGGAACTGACCGTGCGATCACGGGACACTCGGTTTGAGAATACGACGGTAATTTGCATATATTTAGACCTAGGCTTAAAAACATGCCGTTAGTGGGTGAAAAGTCGAAACAGCCCTCGAACGGCCCCGTGAGTGGCACCAACACCTCGCACGGGACCAATGTAACTCGTAGGAACTGACCGCGCGATCACGGGACCCCCGGCTTGAGAATACGATGATAATTTGCATATTTCTAGTCTTAGGCTTAAAACATGGCGTTAGTGGGTGAAAACCCGAAACTGCCCCTAACGGCCCCGTAAATGGCACCAACAGCTCGCACGGGACCAATGTAACTCGTAGGAACTGACCGCGCGATCGTGGGACTCTCGGTTTGAGAATACGTTGATAATTTGAAAATATCTAGACTTAAGCTTAAGAAAATTGCATTAGAGGACGAAAACCCAAAATAGCCCCCCGAACGGCCCCGTGGGTGGCACCAACACCTCCCACGGGACCAATGTAACTCGTAGGAACTGATCGCACGATCATGGGACTGTCGGTTTGAGAATACGATGATAATTTGCGTATTACTAAACTTGAGCTTAAAAACATGGCATTTGAAGGCAACATATATGCAGCTGCATATATGCATATATGCAGGATGCATATATGCTTGCATATATGCAGCATATATGCATCTACATATATGCAGCATATATGCACATATGCATCAGCATATATGCATTCTCTATGGATTGGTTTACATATTTAAAGCAAGCGGATCGAGGTTTACATATTGCTAACTTGGATTGGTTTTCATTTATTTTTCAATTTTACATTTTGTATTCGTGGAATGATGTTATCAAATTGTTGTTGATGACTCATTTCACACTATTCAGGTAATTCCTATTGAGGTAATTCCCATTGAGGTCTCTGTATTCTTTGGTAATGTAGGTATAAAGCGTGGGGTTCTCTTTTAGGATAGCAGTTGGCAGAAAGAGACATTATAGTGGCATGCATTGATTACAGGTGAACGTCATTTCACATTGAAAATATACTTTCTTAGACGAAATAAATACAGATGCTTTGATACTCATAGAAATTCCTGACCACTAACTTCCTTATTGACCATGGCCAAAAATTTAAAAGATATATTTTGATAATGATATATTTTGGGTACAAGTAAAATGATATATTTTGTTAGATTGAGATTGTACCCTCCTATGATATATTTTATTCAAATAGTGAAATATCCTAATGAGGTAACACTCCTATTATATAGGTGGGATTGATTATACGCTATCATGCCTTTAATGAAAAAATATAATCTAGAATTCATAATCCACTTAAGATAATCTATTACAAACAAGACCAGTATTTCCAACGAGTTTAGTGGCGTAGCCGCAGGACTCCCAGTTTGAGAATACAACGGTAATTTGCATATTTCTAGTCTTAGGCTTAAAAACATGACGTTAGAGAGTGAAAACACAAAACAACCCCCGAACGACCCCGTGGGTGGCACCAACACCTCCCAGGGGACCAATGTAACACGTAGGAACTAACCGCGCAGCTGCGGGACTCTCGGTTTGAGAGTACGATGGTAATTTGCATATTTCTAGACTTAGGCTTAAAAACATGGCATTATAGGGTGAAAACTCGAAACAGCCCCCTAACAGCCCCGTGGGTGGCACCAACACCTCCCACGGGACCAATGTAACTCGTAGGAACTGACCACGCAGCCGCGGGACTCTCGTGTGACACCCCGACTAATTAAATACCGGGTAGCTACTCCTTTATTAAATTAAATCAAAACGCCAAGTTGGCTCAGTTAATAGCATCACTGTCGAAAACATTTTATAATTACTAACCACCTAGTATTTAAAAAATAAGTTGCCAAATTTTAATTAAAGTCTGATTAACATGCAACAAGTGTAATGAAGAATAATAACACCATTCACCATAATGAAGTAAATAGAATAGCCGTCACATGATATAAGTAAATCTGGAGGAAGACTCCTCACAACATAATCCCACAACTGAAGTAAATAACGAAATACTGAAAACTGAATGAATACATGCCAAAGTCTGAAAAAAACTGAAATGGAAATGTATCTAATAGAATTTGGGCAACATGCCCTACAACTGAGGAATACTGAGTAAGGAATCCAAATGATATAAGCGTCTAAAAGCAAATCCCTGTAGCTCCCACAAACAGCTACAGCTCGTCGTCTGAGTAAGAATCCTATGCATGGTGTCCTTGTGGCTGGGCACCTAAAATGGTTTTACAAAAAGTAGATTTGAAAGCAAACGGGTCAGAGCCCGAATGTGGAGATATTTAAAAACCTGCAAGTGCTTTAAAAACATTTAAAACAGTATATGCAAAGTACATGTTAGGACGTGCTCTCACATGATATACTCACCTCTCGTCTAACTGTGCACTCCTAACATTCCTGTACCCATTCATGTGTTATCTCGTAACTATCCAAAGAGTTTCTAACACTACTACTCGGTTCACGTTTAATTTCCAACCTTAATAATTAAATAAAGATTTCTACTTTAATTCCCGGATTCCCAATTACTAACAAAACCATTTATTGATAAAAGTTCTCTCTTTTTATCTTTTCATAACATTACCATAATTATACTCATAATTTAACATAGTAAATTCCTTCTCATATAACCGTATATTTTCACATCATAAATATACAATACAAGCACCCAAAGGCTAAGTTGCGGTGCACACATACTCTGCTATCTGTCCCGGTACATCACGTACATAAGGATCACACATTCCGAATCTCTCAGGAATTGTTCAGATAACAACATCACAAATAGTGGAGGCGAACACAGTCACCATCACATGGGTCACGCACATACCTACGCTCCCACGATCAGCAGACTTATTAATATCACAATAATTCCTTCTATGACCTATGTTCATCGAGGTAACCAATCTAAATCCGGGCAACACAAGGATAAGAAAGCCCTAAGCGAACGTAAACCTCCCGTGATAGCAAGTATGGTAGGTATGTCATACACATTAAGTTATATACTAAGCATTCACACATCTTAGATATCTCGATATTAATAAAGGTATTCTCTACATCTTTATACCATTATTCCAAATTCAAATATTTCAAGTATCCCGATAATATATAAATTAAATAGTCGACACGTCTCACGTCGTAATTTCTTAAACTTAAAACCTATCTCAAATGGACTATTAAGTTCCCATTATTCACACATATAACATCTTTATACCTAAGGTCTTTACTTCTGCCCCAAACCTTATTCCATCAAATTATTCAAATTTGCACTATTAACCCAAATATTATCTCACATAACGAATTTCATCAATTTAGAATAATTCCTCAAATTAAATTCCAATTAAAGTCCAATCTCATAATCATGTCTACTGGTCTTCCTTAAGGTTAAGGGTATTCACAATGTCTCCAATAATATTATTCAAGGGTTAACACCATTAAAATTCAATTAAGGAAAAACTTTACTCATTCTGGGAAGGTCGATCGATCGACCTTTAGCTTCGATCGATCGATGGTGGTCGATCGATCGACTGAAGAACATCGATCGATCGAACGCACCAAGTCTGTTACGGACTGCTTCGTTTTGCAGTTAAAATTTCGTCCCAAAACTCCATTTTTAAGCATGAAACTCCAAGACAAGGTTACTATAACATTATACTATCATTCTACAACAGTATTAACATTCTAAGTCCCATAATTCATCCTTTAAAGGCTTAGTTTAGATCAAAACTACATCAAAATAATTTCCAGAATTCTTCCATTCAAGAACATCATTAAACTTCTTCTAACTCCATATTTAAATCATCAAAGGTTCTGTTTAGAACATATAATTCGTCCAGATTATCACTACATACAATTCCTACATACATCATGGCTTTTAACTTCCAATTAATGGGTCTAAATTATCTTCAAAAATCAATTTCGAAAATTCCTAAACATGGAAAACATAGCTTGAATCAAATGAGTTTAAACCACTTGCCTTAATCTATCTCTGAATTTGGTGTTGAATCTTGAAGTTAAGTCTGTCCTCTCTTTTTCTTACTGCAGAATTCTTTCCTTCTCTCTCTCTCTCAAGCTTTTCCCAAGGTTGAAGACAATGGAGTTGTGGAGGTGTGTTTGGTTTTTTTTTGGTAAGTTGGGATTGTATATCAACTTCTCCCGTAGCCCATATTGTCTCTTAGTGTAGTTAGTGGGTTAAGTGGGTTAAAGAAATAGTCAGATTGTAATTACAATTTTCGTCACTTTTTAATTCCCAAAAATACAAATTACCAAAATACCCCTTTATGATGCCGGTATGGCCTAAAGATACCCCGGGACCCAAACTAAACTTCCGGCTAGTGTTTTCTGACTATGTCGACCCTTCCGGACGCGTTGGAGCACTCAAAATGACCATACGGTTAATGGAACTAAAATTCACTTTTTAATTTAAAATAAAATACCATAACGTGGCGGTCACACGCGTCAAACAAAATTCCCAAATTGCCGTATTTAAATCTCACGATAATTTCAATATTATCAATATTCATATAATGCCAAGTATGCACATTATAATAAAATACTAACTCACATCTCGTTAATATTTTAATCTGGATTAATTTCCAATTAATAAACATTTAATTCAATTAATCTCCAAAAATAAATATCACAAAAAATACGGGATATTACATCTCGGTTTGAGAATATGACAGTAATTTGCATATTTCTAGACTTAAGCTTAAAAAATGGCGTTAGAGGGTGAAAACCCAAAACATCCCCCGAACGGCCCCGTGGGTGGCGCCAACACCTCCCACGGGACCAATGCAACTCATAGGAACTGACCGCGCAGTCGCGAGACTCCCGATTTGAGAATACGACAATAATTTGCATATTTCTAGATTTAAGCAAAACATGGCATTAGAGGGTGAAAACTCGAAACAACCCCCGAACGGCCCTGTGGGTGGCACCAACGCCTCCCACGGGACTAATGTAACTCGTAGGAACTGACCCCGTATCCGCGGGTCTCCCGGTTTGATAATACGAGGAAAATTTCCATATTTCTAGACTTAGGCTTAAAAACATGACATTAGAGAGTGAAAAATCAAAATAGCCCCCGAACGGCCCCGTGGGTGGCACCAACACCTCCCACGGGACCAATGTAACTCGTAGGAACTGACTCCGCAACCGCGGGTCTCCCGATTTGAGAATACTATGATAATTTGTATATTTCTAAACTTAGGCTTAAAAATAAGGCGTTAGAGGGTGAAAACTCAAAACAGGCCCCGAACGACCTCGTGGGTGGCACCATCAGCTCCCACGAGACCAATGTAACTCGTAGGAACTGACCACGCAGCCGTAGGACTCTCGGTTTGATAATACGATGATAATTTGCATATTTCTAGACTTAGGCTTAAAAACATGGCGTTAGTGGGTGAAAACTCAAAACTGCCCCCGAACGGCCCCGTGGGTGGCACCAATACCTCCCACGGGACTAATGTAACTCGTAGGAACTCACTGCGCAGCCCCGGAACTCCCAATTTTAGAATACGACGATAATTTGCATATTTTTGGACTTACTCTTAAAAACATGGTGTTAGAGGGTGAAAACTCGAAACGGCCCCCGAACAGCCCCGTGGGTGGCGCCAATAGCTCTCAGGGGACCAATGTAACTCATAGGAACTGACCCCGCAGCCACGGGTCTCTCGGTCTGAGAATACGACGATAATTTGCATATTTTTTATTTAAGCAAAACATGGCGTTAGAGGGTGAAAACTCGAAACAACCCCCGAACGGCCCCGTGGGTGGTACCAACACCTCCCACGGGACCAATGTAACTTATAGGAACTGGCCGCGCAGCCCCAGGACTCTCGGTTTGAGAATACGATGATAATTTGCATAAATCTAGACTTTGGCTTAAAAACATGGCATTAGTGGGTGAAAACTCGAAACAGCCCCCGAACGGCCCCGTGGGTGGCACCAACACCTCCCACGGGACGAATGTAACTCGTAGGAACTAGTCGCGTAGCCCTGGGACTCCCGGTTCGAGAATACAACGATAATTTGTATATTTCTAGAATTAGGCTTAAAAACATGGCGTTAGAGGGTGAGAACCCAAAACAACCCCCGAACGTGCCCGTGGGTGGCACCAACACCTTCCACGGGACCAATGTAACTCGTAGGAACTGACCCCGCAGTCGCGGGTCTCCCAATTTGAGAATACGATGATAATTTGCATATTTCTAAACTTAGGCTTAAAAACATGGCGTTAGAGGGTGAAAACTGGAAACAACCCCCGAACGGCCCCGTGGGTGGCACCAATACCTCCCACGGGACTAATGTAACTCGTAGGAACTCACTGCGCAGCCCCGGGACTACCAATTTTATAATACGACGATAATTTGCATATTTTTGGACTTACTCTTAAAAACATGGTGTTAGAGGGTGAAAACTCGAAACGGCCCCCGAACAGCCCCGTGGGTGGCGCCAACACCTCTCAGGGGACCAATGTAACTCATAGGAACTCACCCCGCAGCCACGGGTCTCTCGGTTTGAGAATACGACGATAATTTGCATATTTTTTATTTAAGCAAAACATGGCGTTAGAGGGTGAAAACTCGAAACAACCCCCGAACGGCCCCGTGGGTGGTACCAACACCTCCCACGGGACCAATGTAACTTATAGGAACTGGCCGCGCAGCCCCAGGACTCTCGGTTTGAGAATACGATGATAATTTGCATAAATCTAGACTTTGTCTTAAAAACATGGCATTAGTGGGTGAAAACTCGAAACAGCCCCCGAACGGCCCCGTGGGTGGCACCAACACCTCCCACGGGACGAATGTAACTCGTAGGAACTAGTCGCGTAGCCCTGGGACTCCCGGTTTGAGAATACAACGATAATTTGTATATTTCTAGACTTAGGCTTAAAAACATGGCGTTAGAGGGTGAGAACCCAAAACAACCCCCGAACGTGCCCGTAGGTGGCGCCAACACCTTCCACGGGACCAATGTAACTCGTAGGAACTGACCGCGCAGTCGCGGGTCTCCCAATTTGAGAATACGATGATAATTTGCATATTTCTAAACTTAGGCTTAAAAACATGGCGTTAGAGGGTGAAAACTGGAAACAACCCCCAAACTGCCCCTTGGGTGGCACAACACCTCCCACGGGACCAATGTAACTCATAAGAACTGACCCCGCAGCCGCGGGTCTCCCGGTTAGAGAATACGATGGTAATTTTCATATTTTTAGACTTAAGCAAAACATGACGTTAGAGGGTCAAAACTCAAAACAGCCCCCAAACGTCCCCGTGGGTGGCACCAACACCTCCCACGGGACCAATGTAACTCGTAAGAACTGACCCCGCAGTCGCGGGACTCCCGATTTGAGAATACGACGATAATTTGCATATTTTTAGACTTAGGCTTAAAAACATGGCATTAGAGGGTGAAAACTCGAAACATCCCCCTAACGGCCCCGTGGGTGCACAAGGACCTCTCACGGGACTAATGTAACTCGTAAGAACTGGTCGCGCCGCCCCGGGACTCCCGGTTTGAGAATACGATGGTAATTTGCATAATTCTAGACTTAGGCTTAAACATAGCGTTAGTGGGTGAAAACTCGAAACAGCCCCCGAACGAACCCGTGGGTGGCACCAACACCTCCCACGAGACTAATGTAACTCGTTGGAACTGGTCGCGCAGCCCCGAGACTCCCGGTTTGAAAATATATGATAATTTTTATATTTCTAGACTTAGGCTTAAAAACATGGCGTTAGAGGGTGAAAACCCAAAATAACCCCGAACGTCCCCGTGAGTGGCGCCAACACCTCCCACGGGACCAATGTAACTCGTAGGAACTGACCCCGCAGCCGCGGATCTCCTGGTTTGAGAATATGACGATAATTTGCATATTTCTAGACTTAGGCTTAAAAACATGGCGTTAGAGGGTTAAAACTCGAAACAACTCTCGAATGGCCCCGTGGGTGGCACCAACACCTCCCACGGGATTAATGTAACTCGTAGGAACTGACCCCACAGTCGCGGGTCTCCCGGTTTGAGAATACGACGATAATTTGCATATTTTTAGACTTAAGCAAAACATGGCGTTAGAGGATGAAAACTCGAAGCAACCCCCGAACGTCACCGTGGGTGGCACCAACACCTCCCACGGGCCCAATGTAACTCGTAGGAACTGACCCCACAACCGCGGGACTCCCGGTTTGAGAATACGATGATAATTTGCATATTGTTAGACTTAGGCTTAAAAACAAGGCGTTAGAGGGTGAAAACTCGAAACAGCCCCCTAACAACCCCGTGGGTGGCACCAACACCTCCCACGGGACTAATGTAACTCGTAGAAACTGGTCGCGCAACCCCGGGATTCTCAGTTTGAGAATACGATGGTAATTTGCATAATTCTAGACTTAGGCTTAAAAACATGGCATTAGTGGGTGAAAACTCACAACTGCCCCCAAACAGCCCCGTGGGTGGCACCAACACCTCCCACGGCACTAATGTAACTCGTAGGAACTGGCCGCGCAACCCCGAGACTCCCGGTTTGAAAATATGACGATAATTTGCATATTTCTAGACTTAGGCTTAAAAACATGGCGTTAGAGGATGAAAACCCAAAACAACCCACGAACGGCCCCGTGGGTGGCGCCAACACCTCCTACGGGACCAATGTAACTCGTAGAAACTGACCCAGCAGCCGCGGGTCTCTCGGTTTGATAATACGATGATAATTTGTATATTTCTAGACTTAGGCTTAAAAACATGGCGTTAGAGGATGAAAACTCGAAACAACCCCCGAACGATCCCATGGGTGGCACCAACACCTCCCACGGGACCAATGTAACTCGTAGGAACTGACCCCGTAGTCGCGGGTCTCCCGCTTTAAAAATACGACGGTAATTTGCATATTTATATACTTAGGCTTAAAAACATGGTGTTAGAGGGTGAATACTCGAAACAACCCCCGAACGGCCCCGTGGGTGGCACCAACACCTCCCACGGGACCAATGTAACTTTTAGGAACTGACCCCGCAGTCGTGGGTCTCCCGGTTTGTGAATATGACGGTATTTGCATATTTCAAGACTTAAGCAAACATGGCGTTAGCGAGTGAAAACTCGAAACAACCCCCGAACGTCCCCGTGGGTGGCACCAACACCTCCCACGGGACCAATGTAACTCGTAAGAACTGACCCCGCTGTCGCGGGACTCTCGGTTTGAGAATACGATGATAATTTGCATATTTCTAGACTTAAAAACATGGTGTTAGAGGGTGAAACTCGAAACAACCCCCGAACGGCCCCGTGGGTGGCACCAACACCTCCCACGGGACCAATGTAACTCATAGGAACTGACCCCGCAGTCGTGGGTCTCCCGGTTTGTGAATATGACGGTATTTGCATATTTCTAGACTTAAGCAAACATGGCGTTAGCGGGTGAAAACTCGAAACAGCCCCCGAACGTCCCCGTGGGTGGCACCAATACCTCCCACGGGACCAATGTAACTCATACGAACTGACCCCGCAGTCGCGGGACTCCCGGTTTGAGAATACGATGATAATTTGCATATTTTTAGACTTCAAAACATGGTGTTAGAGGGTGAAAACTCGAAACAACCCCCGAACGGCCCCGTGGGTGGCACCAACACCTCCCACGGGACCAATGTAACTCGTAGGAACTGACCCCGCAGTCGCGGGTCTCCCAGTTTGAGAATACGACGGTAATTTGCATATTTCTACTTGGTTACTGATAATTTTAATTCATATATGCAATTTTTCTTCTTGATTAAATTATTTGTAAAACTACTTGGTTACTGATATTTTTTTTTATGTATCCTATCATTTGTAGAATTTTTGCACGCGGAACAAACGAAGGAGGAAATGGTCTACAGCATGAAGATTGTTTATATGTTGTGGACATTCAGGATTTTGTTTTTTATGTTACAGCCGTGTGGGCTTTTATTGTTTAGTTTTATGGTCGTGCGGGCTTTTATAATTTGATTGTTGAATTTTATGGCAGTGCGGGTTTTATAATAAGTAGGTTTTACATTTACAGGTTTTGGAATGTCAAGAAAATAGAGGAAACTCTGCCCAATTTTTTTTTTTTTGGTCTGTGAATTATTAAGACGTGTAATATTTATAAGTTTGTATATATATTTGTTTATTAACAACGTTCTCGATTCGCAATTTGTGATTTTTTTTATTGTTTTGCCAATAATAAATATTTGTAACACCTCGTACGCGTCAAACGTTACACGTAGCAACTGATGGTGCACTCACAGGACCCCTAATTTTAGGATTGGACCAAAAAAATACATTTTTTTTAAATTATAGTTAAATGTCCATGACCATTTTTATTTTTTCGTCACGCATAAAAATGGTCGCGGCCAATGTCCGCGATCATTTTTTTCGTCACGGTTGTGGGTCACGGACTTGGGTCGCGACCATTTTTTTTTATTTTTTATGTCACTGTTGTGGGTCGCAACCAATTTGTCACGGTTGTGGGTCACGGATAAAACCGCGATCAATTTTTTTTATATTTTTTTGTCACGGTCATGAGTCGCGGACTTTGATCGCGACCAATTTGTCACGGTTGTGGGTCACGGATGAGGGTCGCGATCATTTTTTTTTAATTTTTTTTGTCACAGTTGTGGGTCGCGGACTTTGGCCGTGACCAATTTGTCACGGTTGTGGGTCATGGATGAGGGCCGCGACCCGTCACGACATGGGTCACGGCCGAAGTCTGCGACCATCTATCGTGACCCCTCTCGACCGTGACCATTTTTTAGTCACGGACTTGGGCCGCGACCCACGAAAATGGTCACGCCCGAAATGATCACGGACCAAGTCCGCGACCCACAGCTTTGGTCAGGGATTTTGATCGTGACCAATCGCCAATTTTGGTGTAGTGCCATTACTCAAAAAATTCCCATGAAGAGCGACACAACAACGGTGATGATACAATGAAGAACAGATCCCTCGGTGGTACAGACAATCTTGCCAATGCAAGATGATTCGGACTGGAGAGGCGAGATCAAGAAGCAGTTGGAGTCTTGGGAAGGTGAGATGGAATTCAGAGAGTTAGCACGGTACAAAATCTCGTGCACCCTTTTAGGATACTTAAGTGTCCTAACTCTCCAAATCTCGCGTACCACTTATATTTCGAAGGCTAGATAAGAATAATAAAGAAAAAGGAAACATATGTCTAAAAAGTTCTCCCAATTTACTCTGTATTAAGTATACTTGTAAAAATCTAGGTAGAGATACTAGGTGAATATGACGCTAAAGATGAAAATACGACCAAATACTTGGACAAAGTAAAGTCTTTGGTATCTCATTTTTCAAAGGAAACGCTAAAGAAAGATACAGGAACAGAGAACGTCAGTGTTGATGCTTTTGCTAAACTTGCTTTGGCCAATAAAACTGAACCCCCAGGACGGTGCCGATAGAAATTTTGGCAAAACTAGGTATTGACAGTAAAGATCACACTTCTTGAAAATGAAAATTTTGAAAATCGTTATCGGGAAGAAAATTGTTGTTGGGAGCATGAGTTGGATTTACTACTTGAATCCGACGATGATTTTGCTTCAGAGACCTTTGAAATCGAGGAATGTTTTGAACCAAATGAGGATTTTATGCCTACTTTGGAACAAACCATTATATATTTGGCCCATGGTATAATAGAGAATGAAAATGAAGAAGAAATGGACGTAGTATCCATTTGTAATGAAATGATTCCTTCTATGATCTCCGAATAAGAATACTTCATTAAAAATGATCTTATTTCCTTCGAAACTCAATCTTCAAGCGATGATGAGTCATCTCTTGAGTTTGAACTTCTTTCGTCCCCATCTTTATTCTATATTGTCGAACCGATGCAAGTACACAATGAGTTGGTTCCGAGCTTTAAAACGTTTAACCCTTTCACCGATGAGGAGTACTTGCTCAAGTTGCTTTCCATGAAGGCCTCTTTACCTCGATGTGTTCCACCTCCCATTCCAATTGCAAAATAATTGGGAGATAATTATATTTTTTTATCCCCTTATGTACTTGTCACCCGTTTTATTATCAAAAAGTATGTAAGGTGATATTCGGGTGGATGTCCTGATGTTTGATGACCACCTATAGCCTTAAAACGTTATTGACTAGCTTGCTTTCGTGGAATGGATTTTTTAGTACAAGCGACTGAAGGGTTGCTGGTGCGTTCTATTAGCGGCAACCAAGTTTCAGGGCTACCCTAGTGTTTGGTGGAATGATTTGGAGCAGCGCCGTGTTCTTGAGGGACAACCTCATATCCAATCTTAAGCTGAGATCTGTATATAGTTGATGATAGCTTTTATTCCCTCTACTTATGAGTGCGACCTCTTCATGTGGGTACAGTCTCTTCGGGCAGGACACCTCCGTCTTAAACTACACAGAGCGCTTTCAGCTTTGTTATACTCGTGCCTACCTCGGCGAGAGTGAGGAGCAGCGGATCAGTCGTTATATTCATGGGTTACAAATCTATATCCAGTGGGATATTTCTTTACATGACGTCACTTCTTTTGCGAAGGCGGTCGAGTACACCACTAAAGTAGAGTCATTCCATCGACTGCCCCTCCACCCCGTGGCCGCTCCACTACAGCTCTTCCTGCACCTGTGACTTCTAGTGCTCCTATGGCCTCGCTTGTCTAAGTTGTTTCAGTAGCCACGGTTCCACCTCTTGCACCCACTCACCTAATAACATTCAAATGTTATAGTTGTGGAGTGATTGGCTATAGAGCATCGGATTGCTCCCTTCCACGGCGTCACGCTCTCCAAGCTTCGGGTGACCCTGAGTATCTTGAGGAGATGACGGAGGTTCCACCCCAGCATGCTCTCATTAATATCGTTGATGGTGACATTGAAGGCCTTCTCCTTTGAGTTCGAGGACAAACTCTTTCAGGCAGGAGAGTGATATGAATAAGGCCATTATTGTCATTTTTAGACTTTTTAGCCTTTCCTTTATTTTTAGTATTGCGTTGTATTTTTCTTTTATTTAGTATTTAGAGGAAGGAAGGTTATTGGCATCGAGGGACATAATTGTAATTAGATGGATAGCTTAGAGCCCAAGAAACCTCCTTCCTATAAATACTCATTTGAGACATTCTTCCCTTTTGAGATATATTGATTTGAGAGAATTTAGACGAGAGTCATCTTCTTCTTACTCCCATTTGACTTCATGTTTCTGCCAGCCTTCAATCTAATATCCTTGAGGATACTGATGGGTCACTCAATGGATCTTTAATTTCTTTGGTTTTTTATTTTTCCGGATGCCAATTATGGTCCTTCCCCACCTCCCCACCTCCCCATTCCCCCCCCCCCCGGTGCAGGTGGGGGGTCAGGGTATACGCACCCTCCACCCATCCGTATAATTTATGATATATATATATATATATATATATATATATATATATATATATATATATATATATATATATGTATATATATATATGAAAGACAATTTTTTAAATCCCATGTTCTTGGAAAAGCAAAAGCTAATTCTGACCTGAAACATTATGGAGATTATAATTTTTTTTTGCGCAAAAATATGGGTAAAAGCAAGGGTAATGTTAACCTTTCAGCTTCATGATCACCATAATTTATATCAATTTTTAAGGGTGTCCTCTTACATGTATGTGTTGAATTGTAAACTAAATAATCTATTCTATAATTCAATTCAATTCTCACAAGATAATGTAATTTTATCACATACTAAAATAAATAGTTCTTTAGTTACTTGCAAAACTAGCTTTCATTTATTAGAGAAGTTAGTTGCTTGTAAAATGTGTTTGCCATGCCCCACTCACTAGTTGGTGTGATCTGGATACATACATACATACATATATATATATATATATATATATATATATATGTGTGTGTGTGTGTGTGTGTAGGGTTGAGTGCAACATTGCTTGTTTAAGGGCATTGGGTATAGAGCCAATCTTTTTGTGCTCCCTCATATAAAGCTGACTTATGAGGGCAATGATAACCACTGCATCATCATCTGATGTTCAAGCGTGTGAAATCACATTGCAACAAAAATTAGAGGAAAATGAATCTGACATACTGTAATGGGGAATGGGACAAAAACTGGCATTGGAAACCCATATATAGATTATACCATTACATTGAGTAAAGTTGTAAAACCTCATACGATTTGCGCTTTTTTTAGTATAAGCGATAAATCAAACCTAATCTTAGTGGGAATTGGGATAGCAGACGAGGTCTACCTCTCAAAGATATGATACTGCAACCTTGAGCCAAATATTTTCCTATATCCATTCATGCCTTTAGTGAGAAAACAAAGAGCTTGTGATCTCCCATTCTTGGGAGAATTATGGTAGCCCACGCGACTAGTCGAGTTGGTTAAATGACTTGAGCACATTAATTCGTGCTTGACGACACTAGTGATAAATATAAGAGATATGTCATGGCAAATGTTAAAAAGTTGGCAAATAAAAAAAAATTGCTCACTTTTTGGCTGTTTGGTTGCATATTTTGTCGTGGCATTATATGTCAGTGTACAACACCCTTTTATGCATAAAGTGTTGGCAAACTTTTCTAACATATTTGAGTGAGAAATATTGGTCAACAAATTCGCTAACTTCCTAAACGGTTTTAATGTTTTAAAAAACAATTTAAAAACTGTTTTAAATAATGAAAAAAATTGTTATGAATATTTAAAAATTGTTTTCTAATGTTTTAAAACTGTTATTAATATTATAAACAAAATTAAGAAAATGTTTTACAATTTTTTTAAAAAACTGCCTTCTAAAAATATTGTAAAAATTGTTTTTAAAATTTTTTAAGACTATTTTTAACATTTTTTTAAAACTGCTTTCAATATATTATAAAAAATGTTTTAAAGTTTTAACAAACAATTTTAAAAACTATTTTAAATAGTTAAAAAAACTATAATGAATATTTAAAACCTGTTTTTTAATGTTTTAAAAATTGTTTTTTAATGTTTTAAAAACTTTTTTTAATATTATAAAAAATTGTTAAGAATTTTTTTTTAAAAAACGTCTTATAAAAATATTGTAAAAAGTGTTTTTAACATTTTTAAAACTATTTTGAATATATTATAAAAACGGTTTTAATTAGTTAAAAAACTGTTATGAATATTTAAAAATTATTGTTTAATGTTATAAAAACTGTTTTTAATATTATAAAATATTCTTAAGAAAATGTTTTAGAATTTTTTTTAAAAACCGTTTTACAAAAATATTGTAAAAACTCTTTTTAACATTTTCAAAAATTGTTTTTAACATTTTTAAAAATTATTTTGAATATAATGTTTTAAAAAAGATTTAAAAATTGTTTTAAATAGTTTAAAAAGTTTTTTAAAACTTGTTTTAAAAATTGTTTTAATAGTTTTTTATAGTTATAAAAATTGTTTTAGAAATGTTTTAAAAACTGCGTTATAAAAATGTTTTAAAAATTATTTCAAATTATTTTTAAAAAATATTTAAATAAATTAATTGGATTGACTTTATTTTTGCCTAATGGTTGTTTGATAGCCTCATGTGAAAAAACTAGGTAAAATTTGGTAAATTTTACCGATGACAAATTTTGTCATTCTCACTTTTGCCCACTTTTGAATCAAACGGACCCTAATAGTGAATCCTTCCTGTATATTCTAGAATCCAAATTGTTGAGGAAAAATTTTTTCCCCTTTCATTTCATCTCTTGGTTGTGTCTTCATTTTCAATATGATTTTTCTTCTGAATTTGTGTACACTTTATTTATTATATATGAATAACAGAAAAATATACCAGATATTAGTTATATATTCATTGATGTAGATATATCATATATACTCATTCAAAAAAGCAATAGCATTCATATATTCATTTATATAGATACATACACGGGCACAACTTCTCTGAACTTTGGTAGACTTGTTTTACTTAGGATAGATTAAACTGTTATGAGAAAAAATTTATCCACTAACTCTAGTTCATGCCTATTATATTTCCCCCCTCTTATAATCAGGTAGCTTTGGGAATAATGTGATTCGTTTATGAAAAAACCAATATCATATTCTAATGAATATTTAAAAAAAATTGGAGTAGAAGAACACATGGATGTGAACTTGTCTTGGTATTCTCAAGAACTTATATAATCATTGCATCAAAATTTTATAGTTTCTCTGATGTAAATTTGTGGGAGGGTGCACAAAAAGAACTAGAAAATTAAAGTCTCTCTCTTATTCTCATTCATATGTATGTTCGTTATATTCATTACAAAGGGAAAGGGGGGCTCTTTAAATATAGGCTCACATATATGTTATTATCTTTATGTTTTTTACGCATTGTATTCTCTTAATTTTTTTTTACTTCATTAATTTTCTTTACCACAATTAGTCATTACAAAATCAGATACAATATGTGTCAATACTTTTTTCATTGGTATTGATGATTCCGCAATCTAGGAAGATTACGAGCTTCACCTAAGTGTTGACGTGTGCGTTGAATGCAGTAAGAAAAATATTGGGCGCATTCACTCCAATCTCTGCACACTAGCTTGTTTGTTTACTTGCTCCTGAACTAGTCGCTAGAAGTGACTAGTAGCCCCTTTTCATTTGCAGAAAGATGCTTAGCCATAAGCGACAAAATATCCACACTTGGCATTCTAGATTTTTTTGCACAAGAGTCACAATTATCTGTCGATCTCGGGGATAGGAGTAGTCAGATGAGATTTCCATGGAAGAATTATAGAAGATCATTAACAAAATAAAGGTGAGTCAAATCCAGCTTAGCACATCTCGGATGGTGAGAAAACATTCCATTATAAGGGTCTCTCTAAAGAAATGAGCGACATCTTCTACGATGTACGACATGGATTCTTTCAAGCACTTGTTTGAACAAGTAGACCAGGGAAATTGCATATGATCTCCCATAACCAATGTTTAAAAAATCACATAAGGCATATGCCTCAAGGTGAGGCGAGAAAAAATTTCCTTGAGGCTAGAACCTCAAAGGCCAAAGGAGAGACTTATGCCTAAAGGTGAGACGTGAGGTGAGGTGTTTAGGCTTAGAGAAATAATTTTTCATCTTATCATGTGTTCCTTCTCAACTCTAAATGTGGTAGCTTTAAAATATATTTTCCTATGAGTTTGGGTGTAAGCAATACTGCCATTGTAATTAAATTAAAGTGTGATCATATAACTGTATGGTCGACGGCTTTCCATAATTAAAAACTAATTGTGAGCCAATTTCTTAAGAAACAATGTTGATTAACCGAATTATATTAAGATATTTGAGCATAATGGAAAAGAAATGGCATGCCTTTATTCATAACATAAAATAGAAACAAGAAGCAACATTAATTTGAAATGAAAATTTGCGTAAACTAAATGTGCTGAAATATAAGAAGACTAAAAGTAGAACTTCTTGAGGCTGGCCACATTTAATGCCTTGGTATATCTCTGCCCTCCATTATTTCCAAGTGACAGGCTCCTTAAAGATCATCCCTGACCACCTTGAAATGTCTCTCCCGACTAGGGCCCAGCTTATCGTCCGTTGACCTTACGGCGCTACCAAGAAATTTCCTTAGGACGTAATCTCCTACCTAGAAATTCCTTGGATTGACGCTTTTGTTGTACTACCTTGCCAATTGTTGATCGTGTGATAACTGCTTCCAACAGAGGGGCCAACTCCACAAACCTAGCCTCCTCAACTCGTTGGTCCTCTACATGCTTTCGATAGAGCTCCCTCTGGCTCTCCAACTGGTTCCTTTTTAAAAACTTCAAGTGGCTAATCAACCAGCTCAATTGGAAGCCATCCTTGCCCATCTCCCTCAAGTTTCCCAGAGGGGCCTGGTAAGACTTCGTTTGAGTATTAACAGCCTCAGCAATAATGGTTGCTAGGCCCTAGAGCCTATAGCTCATCACTAACATCTTTGACGAAGATAGTCAACAGTGAAGGTTTGAGGGTGATGAGTGACAATCTCTTCAATGATGGAAAGATTTATCTCAGAACCCTAGGGATACTGGCAAAGGGACATAAGGCAGAACTCATGAGGAGCCATGTTGGGAAGAGGAATCTCACAATCAGACTCATTATCAGCTGGCAAATCTATGATTGAACCATGGTTATTATGACTTGTTTCCTTCAAAGAGACTGGTCCTTGATCAGCAAAGGCAACGGGTGAGGGACTATACTGAGTTGGCTCTTCAGCAATAGCGGGATCCTTCACAACCTGAAACGAGATAAAGAAGAATGAGTTTGTGAAAATTTTTAACAAGCGTGCTTTCATTGTTAAGTCACCGTTATAGGTGGACTTTGAGAAAAATATTAACAAGTGTGTTTTCATTGTTAAGTCACTGTTATAGGTGGAGTTTGAGAAAAATCTTAACAAGTGTGTTTTCATTGTTAAGTCACTGTTATAGGTGGAGTTTGAGAAAAATCTTAGCAAATGGTTTTCATTATTAAGTCACCATTATAGGTGGAGTTTAAGAAAAACCTTAACAAGTGGCTTTCATTATTAAGTCACCGTTATAGGTGAGAATTTGCAAAAAAAAAATTAATAAATGTTTATTAATTATTAAGGAAGCTATATTTTGTTTTCTTGTCCTTCGTTTTAATAGACATAATGATAAGGCTTACGCATAAGAGGGAGAAGGCAATAAATACCTTAGGGGAAACTGCAGGAGTAACAACTGTAGGAGTAACAACGGCAAGGGTTACAACTGCAGGAGTAATTTCAATATCTCTCTGAGTTTCAGCGAAACCTTCAGAAAGAGGAACCTCAATCCTTGGTGATACACCTTTCTCACGAAGAGGCATAACTACCAAGATTGGGGAACGTTCCACCGAAGTTGCTTCAACTCTATATGTATCCACCTCCACAGGGGCCGAAGGAACCCCTGGGCGAGAAGAAGAACCAACGGTAGCCTGAGGAACCTGTGGAGTCTCAGAATGAGAGGGAGGAGTCTGACCTGAAGAAAGCTGCAAACAACATTAAAGTGTTAGACGCAACAAACACCACATAAAAGAAGGCAAAGTCACAAGTGTTAGAAAAAGGGTCAAACCTAATGACAGGCCTCCCCAAAGGGAACTGAAGAAGTGACCTAGCAAGAGATACGGCTAGGTTAGAAGAGGCTACAACCTGAAAGCTAAGAAAATGCTAAGAATATAATACAGCCAAGTGGAAAAGATAGCTAGAAGAGAAAAATATATTACCTATAAAGGACTTGAAGGTGCTAGAACAACATCCAGTGGAACCATAGGCAGGGGATATGCCTCAGAAGAAGCCAAAGGATTATCCTCTAGCTGATGGGAAGCTTTAACAAATTTCACATAGGTAGCATCTTTACTAGTAGCATCCTCTTCACGTTAGGGGCGGAATGACGAGAATAGGTAAGTATAATCATGGGAGAATGAGTAGGAGACGTAACGATCTCAAAATTACTAAAATGTCCTCCCACGAAAGGGCTCATGGGTGGATAAGGCCTATCTGCTTCACCCTCCTACAGAGAAAAAAAATTTCCACAAGTGTTAGAGAATATACCTCGCTAAGTGTTGGAACATATACCCCTTGCTCTGGAGAAGAGTGGGACAAAATGACCATGGGAGAATAAGGAAATAAAGGTACTACAGAAGCTCCTTTTATGGAACCACGCTCAATTTTAGGGTTGTCATCAAGGGTAATGGCCTCAAGGGGGGATGAAGGAGGAGAAGTCTTGGTAATCAAGGCAATAGGTGGTGGTTGTACTTCATAGGAACGTTTTGTCTAGGCTTTTGTACCCTGAGTCTTCTTTATTATACCAGAACCACCAACAATATAGGGGGCTCTAGAAGCTTTTTTTCTTGATGTGGTCCCCTCAATTGGATCTACCTGTATTGTGGGAAATGTTGCAAGGGGGAATGCGAGGAGTGTGGCATTGAAACTCATATTGGACCCATTCAAGACATGCTAGACATTTTGCTCATATTTCCCTACTTAGGTCTGCATACATAGAAGGGGGAATGGAGGCAATTGGAAAGGCATCCATAGGGAATTGGGACTTGGACTTAGACTTGGACTTTGTGGAAGTCCCACTTTTTATCGTCCTTAATTTGTTTCGAAGGAGGTTAAGAAGGACCCTCTCCAGAAGCACCTGTGGCAACGGTACCTTCCACAGGGGCTCCTTCGGCGGGGATAGTTGCTTTTAGAGATGGAGCTTTTTTAGGCCTGGGAGCAGCTGTAACAACAAAAGTGCAATAAGGAGGCAGCTCACTGGGGGGACCTTTAGGAGTTCTGCTCAGAGGGAACTCAACCTCAAGACAGAACTTCCTTTTAGTCCCAACTCAAGGGGTGGAAAGCTAAGAAAAGGAGGGTAAATAAGTGGGCTTTTAATAAACTCGCAAATTTTCTCCAGCTTCATCGGTCAATACTTGGTGGCAAAAAGAGAAGTTACATCGCCCTTCCTTATTAGCCTGGGGATGGTGATTTGGTCAGTAATCGCCAAACAAACTGAGGAGGCAACGGAGGTAGTATAAAAAAGAACATGCCTTAGAGAAAGTAGCCCTTGCATGGTATTCTTGGAAAATAGGGTGAGGAACCCCATGGTCGAAGCCAAACTAATGAGATCAGTGATTGGGGTTATAGTGTTAGAGGTGTATCCCCACTGGGTGTAAAAAGGAAGACAACCTGTGGTTGATAAGAGCACAACAGAAAAGGAAGAATATTTATTGATGAGCACTTTCGAAGTAGCTTGAATTGGCCTCGCTGCATGGGTAAAGAAGGACCAAGTCTGGGCAAAAGCATCTTTATCATAAGAATGCATGACGAAACAACTAGGCATGTCAATAACCAGAAGAAATTAAGTTCATTAGGACCTGCTTCTTATGAAATCAAAATAATCGATGGGGCTTGAGATTTGCACGAACTGGGTAAGGCTTTTCGGCGATATCTATCTCTAGATAATGGTTGTAGATGAAACCGGTCAGCATAATAGTATTAGAAAAATTGGCCAAGTTGTAGTTTCTAAGGGAACTTTCCATGTCTAAGTGGGTCTTTTCCAACCAAGTGTAGAAGGAGCCCAAAGCCATGGATGCCAGAGGGAGCATGAACCCCCTGGATAAACTAATAGAAATATTGATGAGGTCCCATCGGGGATGGCCATTTGGCTTCCTAAGCAGCATAAAATGGGAAAGGATAACAAGTATGTAAACTGGTAACTTTAAAGGTGTACCTTTTTCTTTTCTTAAATTAGAGGAATCGTCATTTTCAAAAGGAGATTGAAAGAAATATTTGATGAGAGGGGAGAACGTAGCTTTGTTATAAGACCTCGTGCAGCTTCGGCATATCTGATCCAACGTTACCCTAGCACCAGTCTCTTCGACGTCTAAAGACTCATCAGAGAAAGTCGAGGTACCAGTGGCCTCAAGCCCAAGAAGCTCATAGACATCTTTTAGTGTAATGGTAAACTCACCTCATGCATCCATAAAGGTGTGAGTTGTAACATTCCAGTGAGATACAAGTACTTGAAGTGCAGCGTTGTGTTTGGACAGGGTAAACTCACCAAACCATGTAGCCTGTGAAGCCCAACCTTATGAAGGCATCAGTATAAGTTGTCTGCATATACGTATTCCCGACAAAAAAATGGGTTGAGTTGCCTCTTGGACCTTCAAAGTCTATATGGGAATAGGAAAAGTCACCTCGGTCAAGGTAAAAAAGCAAAGTCCCCTCTGGGGGAAGAAACCCTAAGCAGCAGCGCCATCGTCTTCATCACCAAGTGTCAAGGTCTCACACTTGACATTTAAAATGATAGTTTTGCACATGGTTGAGTATTCATCATCCGTGGCAAAAATAGGAGAACAACGGTAAAAGCGGAGTTACTATTAATAACCTGCTATCAAGGCGATGGTATCCAAAGTGGGAGCAAGAGAAACAATAGTGGAAAGCGGAGCAGTGGTGGTGGGAGCAACTACAGAAGTAGGGATGTCAGATGAAGAATCCATGGAGGTTTGAGGTGAGGTAATGGCAGCACGAAGAAAGAGTAGATTAGGAATACTGGAGAAACAGGAGGTGAAGATGGCAAAGAGAAGAAGAGTAAGATGAAGGCTTGAGCAACAATGGCGGAAGAAACTATTTTTCTCTCTCTAAAGCTCTGGAGGTGATGATAGCAAATGAAAGCATAAAAAAAGAAAAGGGTAAGTGTTTGAGGTATTGAAAGTTTAGAATGCACATAGACGTTTAGTTTTCCCACTAAAGCACATGTGTGGCCGCCCATAATGATTACAAAGGGACACGTGACACTTTGGGGAGTGCCCTGACAGTTGAAAAGACAATCTCATATCATTAATAAGGTGACTCTTGGGAGGGAGAGGTTTGCTTTCAAAATAAGTAATGATTTTTAGTGCCAGAAATTTTGAAATAAAGCCGAAATGTCTAAATAAAGAAAGTCCTCATGCTATGAGACCGAACGATGATAAAAAAAGGTTGAAGATGCATAGGGGAGAATTTTAACCTCCCAAGAATAGGAGGTTGCTCGTAGCACATTTCAAAAAATTCACGATGTCCTCTCGCCCTAAGTTTGGACGGAGGTAACTTTAACTCAGGTATATAGGGGAGAATTTTTTATTTTTTGAACAAGTTGTAACGGGGATGATCACAGCTCAGATATAACGAAGAGAATTCCCATTACTAGGGGTAGTCCTGACAAAAATGTCCCCTCACTAAAAGTTCACTCAATGGTGGAACGGAATGAAGAAGATCGGGGAGATTTTTCTTTTGAGCAGTCAGAATGATGACGGATAGGATCCATGGGTACTTTGGGAGAATTACAAACAAGCAGTAAGAAAGGAAGAACGACCAAGACCAATTAACTAGAAAAAGCTATGATGTTCCCTCGTCATATTCCTAGGTATTGCAGAGCTTTGGTTCAGGTACATCGGGGAGAACTTAACTTTTATCAAATAGAAATAACAATAGAGGTTGCAACAAAAGGGATAAAGAAGAATTTTTGCTCGCCTCCAGGAGATGGTCCATCGGATTGAGAAATTTTTCGTGCAGACATTTCTTATTCTCACAACAAATCGCTACATGAAGGGGTAAATGTAGGGGGCTTGAAGGTAATATCAAAATTAGAGAAAGCTTCCCCAATTAATAGGAGAAACTCAAAAGAAGGAAACAGCATGAAGACAGCGAGGAAACTTGCCAAGAGAGATTTTATTTATTTTTCGTTCTTACCTAGTCAAATTGTATCTTTTAAGTACATTCATTATAATATTGTAACGATTATAATATTAAGTGTGAGGTCAAACAGTACTTGTGAGAGACCAGGCCTGGCAGAGCCTGGGAGAGCTCACATGATCTATCGAATGACCTCGTCATGGGAACTTTAGAGGGACTTGGTTTGGAGGATTTAGAATGGAGGCAGCATTAAGGCTTGCTTAACCATCTCAGATACACCTGGTAAAACACCGAGAGATTTTTCGA
Source organism: Sambucus nigra (assembly GCA_949130495.1). Taxonomy (NCBI): domain Eukaryota; kingdom Viridiplantae; phylum Streptophyta; class Magnoliopsida; order Dipsacales; family Adoxaceae; genus Sambucus; species Sambucus nigra. Next base: position 213,296,330 of record OX422208.1, on the reverse strand, counting down.
CATAGGGGATTGTGCAAAGTAACCTTAAGTCCATCGTATAGTGAGCCTTGATCCACACAGCCCTCTGCCAAATGTCACATTTACTTTAGTGGCGTTACTAGCCACCTGCTCGTTGTCTAATCCAAACTTGAGTAAACCACTGTGGTATTGGGTCTATCAGACGGTTTGGTGAGCCACCTCTGTTGTGATAGCCCTCTCACGCATACTGTATGGGCAAAAGGCATGTCCTAGAATTTAATGATTATGATATAAAGTATGCTAATCCATCACACATTTAATGTTTTGTACTTGAAGTGTGAAAGAGTGATCTTTCACATTAATGAAGACTAAGACATATCGGGAGGGGTGCAGGGCTATTTATTGACCTCAAGCACTTTTAAGAAAGAGAGTTTATTTATAGAGAGAGAAAGAGATTTCAGGAGAATTTATTGCAAATCAAAGAGAGTTTACTCACCCACCATTGCCATTTATTGTGAAGCTTTTAATAGATAACCAGAGATATATCAGAGGTTGTTAGTGTGTTGGCTACCTGCCAAGGTGTATCTAAAGTTCTTACTTCTTTCTCCCTTTGAATGAGTTGCTTTTGTATTTCCTTTAATATTATTTAAGTTATAAACGAGAGACTTGTGAGTTCAATTTGAATGTTGATTATATACAATATTATGTGTTCATTTGTCTTTGTTAAAGAGTATTTGGGTTATCGTTTATTACCATACGTATAAGGGTTACGCCTCTACTGGTATTACTATACTCCCAGGCTTCAAAGGGGACTACCCGCTTACAATGTCTCCCTTATAGGAAAATGGTTATGGAGGTTCCCATTGTAATAAGATTCTCTTTGGGTTTTTATCATCAGGAGCAAATATGAGGGAGGCATGCTAGAGTGGGAGGGTCTCTCTTTGTAACCTGTGGCAATCTATTTCACTTGGTTTGGACTTTTTCCTTAAAAATACTCTCAACTTAGGATTAAACTGGAAGGTATCTTAAAGATAGTCTTTGTGTCAAGCTATATCATGTTTGACATTCTATTATTAGTCCAAAGTGTTAGCTCATACATCTTTCAAAGTTTTTGGACTGTATTTGGCGAGAGTTGGAGGGTCTCTCTTCATAAACAATGAATGTTAATCAAAAACCAAAGATGGAACATGTAAAACCTTCAAGTGGGAAAAACCATTGTCCTTGTCCATGAATACTCCAGTAGATTCAACCACAAACTCGGTTACGAATTCACCCCATGGGATCTCTCCAGGGTTCCTATATGATCAAAATATCCTTCCACTTGCCATGAACACTGTCGTACTTAAACATATATGTCTGCAAGCACAATAATCAAAATCAAAGCACACCCTTAAACTGAACAATCTTCTATAATGCGAACTAAACCCAAAATATTATGCAAAAATAGAACTTGATATATATTGGTATCTTTAGACTTAATAAGACCCGCAAATTTAATAGTAGTGGTAGCATATATCAAGCTAACTTTAAATTTTAGAGAATTTTGATCTAATACCAAAAAAAGTGTATTAAGAGAATGAACTCTATTAAATCAAAATTCTAATAAATAAATACCCTATTTCATCTAAAATAGTGTCAAAAGTCTTGGGAACCATATCTATGGATTGGAAAAATACATTCAATGCCTTAATATCACCCTTCAAAACTAATAATAGAGCATATGTTGATATACAGTTTTCATTAAACTAACTAAAGCTCACATAAAACATGGGAATACTAAAACTACTGTAGCCAATCAAATGATTCAAATTAATCCTATTACAAACGAAATAGAAAATAATCAGAAATAATCACAACACCAAAAATATAAAGCATTAAATAACCAAAATTGTTACGGATGACCTAGTTTCAAAAAGATCCTAGCAGTGGTGAGGTGTTCAATAAAAACCCTAGGATTTTCATGAATGTGTAAATTAAAAGTCATGAGTTCATTTATTATATCTTTCGGGATCTGAATTCCATTATAAGATGATAAAAACTACAGAATATCACATACCGATTGATGGGGGTACAAAAAATATTAACAATTTTTTTTAGAATAAATCGCATAGGAAGCCAATATGAACAAATGTAACCTAGTTTTTATAGTCTACGAAAAAATAAGATCCTTAATTTACACGTAAAATACAAAATCATCAAAAAGCTCAAGTTTTTTTTATTGACGCACAAAGCGAAATTCTGGATTTATGAAATTAACTCATTTCAAGGAAATCGGTAAATAAATCCACCTGTGACAATTCAAACAGTCTTTATTAAAACATAAATTGGAATGCAAATCACAACAATAACAACGGGGAAAAAAAAAGGAATTTGAACACTCTTTATTACCTGATTCGATGTGAAAAGTGAAGGATCTGTTTGATAGTGGAAACCACATTTGGAGCTGAAGGCAATCGACATGGGAGATTCTAAACCATGAGTGCCAATTTTGGGACGAAACCCTTGTCGGAGAATTTGTCTTAGAGTGCCAATTTTGGGAATGTTGAGCGCGAATATGGTTTACACTTTTTAGAGAATATGTTACATTTTTAGGTGGGGAAATAATAAAACCAAAAATATAACAACGATTTTGAACACTTGCAAATTTTGTAAATGTAAATTTTTTTTGTTAATTTTATAAGTGTTATAAATATTTACAAATTAAATATTCTATTAGTTGCAAAATACCCATGGTGGTGTAGTGAGGGGCTCATAAAGGTTATTGATCGAAAATAATGAATTCGGTAATTATCTCACAGTCTCCCTGCTATGAAACCCTAGGTTGGACTATGCATAACACCCAACCATTTCCATTATGCATACACTTGGCTCCCACCAATGCAAATCGCATGCCACATTTCTGACCATGCCCCCATTCATTAGTCCGTGTTGTTAAAATTCGAGGAGTGACACTGTAAAGAAACTATATGAGGATAATATGTTTAGTGAAAATGAGACCAGACAGTACCAACATTATTGAGAAAACTGGGGTAGATTGTAATTCTTATTTATAAATTAGATTTAATAAGCTCCATCATTACCATCTCCCGTGGACCCAGGTACATATCAGGTCCAACCCTTTACCTCTTTGTGTTATGTGAATATCTACTATCCCATTATTTGTTTATAACTTCAAGGCATTAGATTTCACTCCAATAAATGTCATTAAACGACAGCAATATGGGTTTGAGAGATGGTTAAATTGACTAATTTAAGCATCTTATAAATAAAAATTATGTAATTTCAAGTTTTTGGTTAAATTGGCTAATTTAAGCTTTTTATGAATGAATTTGATTTGGTTACATTTTGAATATGTTCATTATTACAACCAAACCATAATATTAAGACAATTCATGAATGAATGCATTTTAAATGGGTCAATTGATGATTTTGGAACAACCAAAAGGGACCTTAATTTTTTTTGTAATTCAATTCTTTGGTGTCTAGGAATTTAGTTTTGTGTAATATGGGAAAGATAAAAGAAAATCTGACAAAGCACTTTACTATTCTTGTTTTCTAATTTTTTTATTAATCATACATATGAGTAATAGAATAATGAAAACAACACCACACTAACCAACCCTATCAATAAAGCGAACCCATTTAGTGCCCTAATCTGTCTTATTAGCCTAATGCCTGTGCTCTTAAATCGTGGATTAATGAATCCGGGGTAAATTCAAAGGAAAAGAACGATTGAATGAAGTAAAATGTGGGACTTCTTGAAGTCAAATTCGAACGGAACAAAATTTAAACTTTTGTTTTTGCATCTTGTTTCAGGACACATTCCCAATATCAAGAAAGCCTAGAAGTAGATGTATACAACAATAAGTACTCAGCAGTACAAAGCCCTATTTATAAACTTTAGTGTTTAGCCCTCACTTCCCATCTACCCACATGGAACTTCATGTTCCACCTAAAGCATTTACCACATGTTATAACCTTTGCGCCCTTCACAAATTTTTCTTCCTTGAGATTTAGGATTAGATCATTAAACTTCCTAGTTTCATTGAAGTATCTTTTATGTATAAATGTTGTAAAAATATTATTAAGGGTAATTAAGATGTTTTGTAGATAACATTTTTACAGTTGTAAAAAAATATGTAATTAATAATAATACAAAAGACCCTCTAAAATTAATTTAAAATCAACACTTATTTGTATATTAGATAATTTTTGTGCTTAAATTAAAAATTCATTATGCTCCTATATAATTGTGTTTTTAAATAAAAATTTAAAATAAAGTATTTTACTCCCATAAATGTTTACTTAAAATACACATTGATTGTATATATTATTATCAACTCAACAAAGTCCTTCTAAATATTTGATATTGGTTGTATTGATATTATTTATCTATTAGTGTATATATTTTAAAAACTACAATATTATATGAAAAATATATGTATTATGTTCAATATATAGACGCACTCATAGCGCTCTCAAATTCTAGTGATTTAAAAATCGACGCATTAGCTCACCCGCTCTCGCACACGCTTTAGGGCACTATAATAGAAGGCCTAGAAATGAATGTAAAGGAGTGTGTGGATTCACATGTGGCTTGTAACCGAAGTTAGGTTGCGTTTGTTTTTTCATCTGAATCTGAAGCCTGAATCTGAAATCTAAAAACTAAATCAGAAGTCTAAAATCTGAATCTGAAAAATATGTTTGTTTTTATATCTGAATGTACCTCTGAATGAATGTATTTAGACTCATTCAGACTTCAGATATAATTCTACCTCTTAACCATTAAGAGCCAAATACAGCTGTTAGCCTCTTAATCATTTAAAAAAATAAGCACTTTTTGGTACCTCTTAAATTTGAATGGTTCACATTTAGACTTAAGAGGTAAAAACAAACAACACCTTAGTATACAAGTTGTTTCTATAAATCCAAACGCACACGCGCAAAGGCAATATCAGCTACAACCACTATGGTGGGGTTGAAGGTCATATTCTCTTCTCATACATTCCTATGCCTATCCAATCAGCTGCTGTTCAAGAACGGATGAATCATGGAAGCTCTAGAGGACCTCGAAAACACATACTCAACCCCACAGTTGACCATAAGTTACTGCACGACTTGCCAATTTAGGTTTATGTGTTTTAAGCCTATTAATATTTGTGATTGTGGAAGATCAATTTATGATACTACTAAATATGAGCCTGCTCACGGTAGGGTAAAAACTAGATAAGGTAAAAGATGTATGCAACAAATCATAAACATCTTTTTTGTCAAATTACTAATTCTTGATTTGTTATTTGTATCCAAAGTACAGAATAGACGTTTGTGTCAATCGTCTCCATTAAAATTGTATTATCAAACACACAATTACGTTAAGTTAAGGCATCTCCTGGAATGTAAAACCTTGACATAATGTGAATGTTAATGGTGTTGATTTGATGGATTTATAACGTTAGTGGGTTTTAATTGAAAAGGACAATTATAAATTGAACCTTGACTTAATTTTTAAATTTTTATATTAAACCCCCCTTATAATTTAAATGTTTTCCCTCCCTCCCCCCCCCCCCCCCCCCCCCCATCCACACACACACACACAAACCAGTTCAATTATTCCCATCATTTGGATAAAGATCACAGAAGATGATTAACCTGTGTAAATCAAGTAAATGATACAACCTATCAACTAGGGATGACTGCCAAGGTGATTGAGGTCCTAAGAACTCAATCAATTCCTCTTATAAATATAAACCTAGCCCCTAGGTAAAAAGGGAATATAATGACAAATACTAAAAAACTGTCAATAATAAAGAGGAACCATCCATGAACATAGGCATATTGTCGAATCACGTACATCCTTTCTATTTTGTTCGGTTAATTTGTGTTAGATCTTGATCGGTATAAATTTACCACCTACATAAATATATGCGTCTTTATATCCAAAAGGAATATTGAACATTTATGGATTCATTATAAGGCTAAGGGGTCTCTTAAACTTTTATAAAGTAATAGTTGGTCCACACGTGCGTTGCACGCGGGGCCAATGTTTGAGTCATACTTTAAAATGATATCGCAATAGTGATCAATTATCTTCTTATTAACATTCAATACAATGATGAAGAGAGAAACATTGAGGGACATACTTATCGTATATAAATTTGATAAAAAAAAACGTAGTCCATGTTCAACACAAAATATTGCTACTAAAGTAGTATCATTTTCATATTGAAAGGGCAACCATGTATATATTACAATTTGTTGTGGGAAAAAATTAAGGTTCTAAAAAATGCGGGGCGTGATCGAGGCATGGAGGTCAAGCCTTAAGCCTTAGAAGCTTAGGCGAGCCTTAGGCGTAAAAAGGCGTGAAAAGGCGTTTGGGACTTTTTAATATTTTTTAACCATAACAAGGCTATTAAAATACACAAAATTGTACATATCATACAAATAAGTTTGAATATTATCAAATTACACTAGTATATTATTATTTTGGATGAGATAATGGTTCGATTTGTAAAAAAAATCTTTAAAAGGCAATATCATTTCACTAAAGCATTGTTGTTTTTAGAAAAAAGTGTGCTTTAAGGGTTTTACCAAGAATAAGGCGTAAAAATCTTAAGGCGGGATGTTTCTCCCAAGCCTCAAGCCTAGGCATGGTTTTTAGAACACTGGAAAAAACCATCTGCCAATTTTACCGTACACCTAATAAGAAAGAAAAAAATAATAAATCTTTACGGTCTAGTCCTTTGACTAAACATTTTGGACAAAAAAACCGGTGAAACAAATTTTAAACGATTAGGTCCAACATATAAATACTTCCAATCTAAAAAAATCAAAAACCTAATCGACTATTGGATGTTTCTCTACAACTAACCACTATTCTCCGAAATCGAAAATAACACCAATCTTGATGCTTTTTTCGTCTGTCGAATAATCGATTACAGTGTTCTTAATCGATTCCACCTGTATCACTTGGCTCTATCATTTGTAAGTTTATCTTTATCAGCAATTGGTCTTTCTATTTTTGATCGATTACAATAGGTAAATGTACTTTGTTTTAATTCAAGAGACACATTGTAATTTCGTAATTCATGTGATTGAATAGCTTTTTATATGTTTTATATGTATATGTTTTGATTTTTTGTTTTTTATGCATTTATGTTTGGATTTTTCATATATAAGTTATATTTATCAATATCTGTAATTGTTAGTTGAATGTGCTGAATGAATATTATTGATGTTTCATTCTAATTTTAAGATTACTTGATTTTGATTTGGTATTGAATCACTTATTGATATAGGTCCGCGCCAGTGGAACTAACCAGTTCGACATCAGTTTTCAAAGTACACGCAGTGTTTATAAAGTAGACATTATTATTTTTTTGAAAATATGCGTCTTCTTTATTGCTTCATGTATAGGTTTTTAAATAGTGCCTGTAATTTTATATTAATTATATATAAACATTTTGATATTTCATACATTAAATTATTGCACACATTTTTAGAATTGATGACCTTGAAGTAAATGTTTTTTGTCTCCCTTTTACTGCAGGACATTATGGTAAGTAGTATAATAGCAAAGTGTTGTTATTTGGATAATATGGCTTGTATTGAAATATTTGAAGATATCTCATTAGATTTCATATGCAATGAGTTGTGTATTAGGTTTACTAATTTGAGAAATGGGAGTTTTTCATTGAGGTATTCATTTGGTGATGAATGTCGGTTCATGTTGGTTGGTGACAACGATGTTTGTTGTATGTTGCGATCCTAATTGATCGTGAAAGCTAATTTCATTTGGATATATGTCATTGATTCATTACCATTGCTAAGTAATACATGTCGTGAACGGTTTGAATGCTTCTAATTGAATTTTTGAAGGGGTTGACTGCAGTAATACAAGTTCTGAGAGGGTTGACAGTAGTGATACAAATACACAGAGGTTAGAGTCTTTATCATCAGGCACTGCAAATGATTTTAATAGTTGCATTGAAAATAACTTTTATCTTGGAGGTGTGGAGCCAAGTAAGTCAAAAGTCTATCTTTCGAATGATTGGAAGACTTATATAAGTCATGAGCAATAGTGTTTTGAAGGAGGTGTAGTGAAATTTCGGGATAAATTACGAAAGTATGCCGTTAGGTTGGGTTCAAGTATGTGTATTTGAAGAATGATAAAACTCGAGTGACGGCTGAATGCTCTAAAAAGACTACTGAGAATTGCATGTGGAGAATTCATGCTTCATTATCTACAATAAATGGATACTTTTACATACGTGCAATGAATAATGAGCATACAGGTAGAGGTGTCTTTCGTAGTCTGTCAGCCAAAATGATAACCTCCAAGTTGGTTTCAACATTGGTAGCTGATAATCTTAGACACAACTCGCTATTGAGACCAATTGATGTAGTTAGAGATATGAAGCAAAATTATGGTCTTGATATAGCTTCTCATCATGAATGGCAAGCGAAAGATATGGCCGATGTTGATATACATGGTGATGGAAAGGTTTCTTATGCTTTAATGAATAATTATCATGACCTTCTATTGCAGTATAATCCTGGGTCGCATTGCATCCTTGACGTGGAACATGAGAGTAAAAAATTCAAGAGAATATTTGTAATGTTTAAGGGATGTATTTATGGATTTCAATACTACAGACCTGTTTTATTTCTTGATGGTACCTTGTTGAAGAGTCGTTACCATGGAACAATATTATCAGCAACTGCAAGGAATGGGAACAATGGTAAATTAATTCTAAATATTTTATTTTGTGTATTGCATTGACATTTTGTTTGTTCCGTTCCAGATCATCCAAATACAAGCATAAAAATATAAAGTACCTTTGAATGTATTTGTTTTAGTTCACGTGTACTTTTCATTTTTCTGCGTGTATTTTAATGATATGTCTTATTATGTGTAATACTAACTAAAGTACACGCATAGTACATGTCAAGTACACGTGAATTTTTTTGTTAATTTCACATGTCTTTTTATTTTTATGCGTGTACTTTGATGATGATGTTGTTATGTTGAATACAAACTAAAGTACACGCATAGTACATGTTAAGAACACGTGAATGTTTTTGTTAATTTCATGTGTACTTTTTATTTTTATGCGTGTACTTTGATGATGATGTTGTTATGTTGAATACAAACTAAAGTACATGCATAGTACATGTCAAGTACACGTGAATGTTTCTGTTAATTTCACGTGTACTTTTCATTTTTATGCGTGTACTTTGTTGATATGTGTTGCTATTTAGAAATAATCAAGCCAAGTACACATTAAAAATGTAAAGTACCTTTGAATGTCTTTGTTTAGTTCACATATACTATGCGTGTACGTTGATGTTAGTATTGTTAATTAAAACTAATTCAAAGTACAAGCAAAAGATTGGAAAGTAACGTGCATGTCTTTTTATCTTTATCACATGTACTGTACATTTTTATGTTTTGTCTTGTTATTTACAAATAATTTAAATTAAACACATAATATATTTTCCATGTGTTTTAAGGTCTGCGCCAGCAGCATCAATTTACGATGTGTTCTACATGGATATGTTATTTATTTTAATTTTGATATATTTTTATATTTTAGGCCTTTTTTTGGTTGCATATGCTGTTGTTGATTCTGAAACCGAAGATAACTGGATGTGGTTTCTTATCAATTTGCATAGTGCAGTAGTTGAGCAATATCGAAACATAACATTTATATCAGATTGAAACAATGGATTACTTGAAGCTGTTTCGAGGGTCTTCCAGTTGTCTGCACATTCCTACTGTACACATCATTTACAAAGGAATATAAAAATGAAAATTTGTGGGAATTGTGCTGAATTTCGAAAGAAAATTGTTAAAGATTTTTTGTCTTGTGTATATGATGTCTCAATAGATGTATTTCACAAGAATATTGAAGCATTGAAGAAGGAAGGAGGAGCTGCTATTGCTGATTTCATTGATAATTTGCCTCTCGAGAATTGGTCATGCGCATATTTCCCTGGTAAACGGTATGACGACATGGCATCTAGTGTTGCAGAGTCATTCAATTCATGGATATTGGAGGAAAGGCATTTACCAGTAATGAATATGCTTGATAAATTGAGAGTGAAGATTATGAATTTCAATGCAAATAAACTTCTTGAGTCTGACACTTGGACAAATGAGCTATGTCCTTTCTTTCAAAAGTTACTGAATGAAAATTGGAATAAAAGCCGACATTGGACTATTAGTCGCTCAAGTCAAAACGTATTTGAAGTTCATTCAGAAGTGCGAGTAACAATTGACTTAGGAGAAAGGACTTGTTCTTGTAAGAGTTGGCAAATAAGATGTTTTCCATATTCTCATGATGTTTATGTTGTACGGAGGAAAGGACCGGTATTTACGATTATATTGAGGAGTACTATAAGGTATCTTTTTACATAAAATCATAATTGATACCTATAGTTCCTCTTCCTAATTTGATTTCCTTAAATATTCCTATACCTGAAAATCCATATGTCCTTCCACCAATGACTAAGAGATCGATAAGCAGGCCAAGAAATAAGAGAATAAAGTCTTCTTGTGAGATCACAGTAAGGGTTGCTCGAGGTGTAGTAAAACGGGTCATCACAGGTCTACTTGTAAGGAACCCATTTGAGTACGTTTAAAATTGTTGAATTCTTTCTTTTTTAACCATTTGATTGAATAAATTAATTAATAAACCATTTGTTTCACATAAATGAATGTAATTTTAGTTTTTAGTCTCATTTTTTAGTTTGTTTTTTGTGTAGTTGTACATGTATTTTTCATAAAATACACGTGATCATTTTTCCTGATGTTCACGTGTACTTTACATTTGTATACGCATGTTATGTACAGTACACACGCATTTTGATGACCAAAGTCATTTTATCAATACGTGTACTTGATGAAATATGTGTGTACTTTACAAAGTATACGCAGAATATATAAAGTACATGCATTTAAAAATGGATTTGGTCAGTTCAATCTGCGTGTACTATATAAAAGCATGCGTGTACTTTATTAATTACATTTAATTTAGATTTACTTGATATAATATGCATGTACTTTTTGATGTACACGCATAATATAAATATAATATGCGTGTACTTGATTGATGAAATATGCGTGTAATTTATAAAGTACACGCATAATATATAAAGTACACGCTTTTAAATATATGTGTACACGCATATTTTTATAAAGTACACGCGTATGGATATGACCAAAATCTAATTCAATATACGTGTACTTTATGTATTATGCATGTAATTTTATCAAGTACACGTATATAAATGCATTTATTATTTGAAAAATGATTTTGGACATTACAATGTGCGTATACTTCATAAAAGACACTTAGGGCACTCATATTCTTAAATTCCTATGTGTATTATGGTCCACGCCAGCGACATTATTAAACAAGTATTTCAATAAGCGTGTACTTTATAGACTATGCGTGTACTTTATAAAGTATACGTGTAATATATAAAGTACACGCATTTATATAATGGTTTGGGACAATACCTTGTGTGTGTGCTTTATAAAAACTTGCGTGTATTATAATATATGATAGATAGAATCATACTCTTACAATACACTCATATTTTGACATATCAATTTTTTTACAATAAATGATATTAATATTTACATTTTTTACAATACACATGATCATTTTTATAAAGGTTCATGTGTACTTGATTATATTTGGTGTATGATATAAGTGAGAATCCATGCATGCATGAAAGAAATAAAAAATTTATTAAAACAGAAAACTAAAGTACAATTTTTTTACATAACAAAAGCTGGAAAAACTAAAGAAGGCTTCTATTAGGGAAATTTGTTAAACACATCTGTGGTGTCAGGAAGAGAGTCAATTAAATTCGACCAGTGTCGAATTTCTTCTTCTATGACAACTACAAGGCCTTCATGGTGCGCCTTCTTCTCCTTCAGCTTGGCGATTTTCAAGGGAATTTATTGTCTATAGAAAGACATGAGGTCTTCATGTGTTTGAGGAGGGTCCTCATCCACATCAAATAAATCTATGGGGGTGGAAGTTCAGAGCATACTTCCCTCATATATGTTTGAAACTCCTCAAAGGCAGTTTCATATGAGGAAAGATTTTTCATAATTTGCCTTATTTTCTTTATTTCTTTCATCTCTCTCAAGAGTATCTCGTAACTTTTCTGCTGGAATAGTCATTATGTAATCTACCCTAGATGTAATGGTTAAGAAAGGAACAAATATTACTCTTTTATAGGAAAAGTTAAAGCTATTTATTTCTTTGACAAGAAGTAGTTGAGAAGTGAGTAGTTGAGCTTAATAAATTGATTTTGGTTATTGTGTCCTTCTGAATAAATATATAAAGTAGTTTTCAATTAAAAATAAAAAATTATTACATAAACCAGTGTGTGTACATTATTTATATTGCGTGTATTTGAAGAATTCACGTGTGTACTTAGTAATTATCACTGGTAGTTTTAGTTAAAATGCGTGTACATTGTTTCATAACACTCAAGTGCATTGTTTGTCTATACATTACGTGGATTGTGGTCCGCGCCAGCGAAAATAAATCATTTTGGTGTAATAAATAGTGTAAACAATAACCAATATAATACAAAACAAATTACAAATATGGTTTGTATTTGAATCAATTTGTAAAAGTTTTTTCTCCTTTCAGGGGAAGAAATATTTTGATAGAAGAATTTCCCTTAGTACATATGCTCTGTATTTTAGCATGTCAGGGTCTTGAAAATTTTTTTGTATTTCCTTGTTTCTGCTAATTTGTTCAATGTAGTACATGCAGAACACCACACAGTCAACCCTGAAATTAAAATAAAATAAATATACAAATTAGTATGATGTGAATGAAATTTTTTAAAAATATACAAATTAGTAATTTTTAGAAATAAAGTTTTTGTTTACCCATTATATTGCTTAGGGCATTTATGATCTCTTATTAGGTTAAATTTGAGATCACTTTCCAGCAAGAAATCTATTGTCATTTTTTCTTGATCTGTCAATGGATCGTCGTCCAATGTAAACTCATTTGATGTACCTTTATCAAACTTTCTCTTAGTTTTGAAACCATTGTTTTTCATTATTTCTGCTTCAATCTTCAATAGGTACAGTGTTTTTTGGAAGATAGAAAACTGTTAAGAAGACAAATATTTAGTGTATATAAATAAAAGAGTATATGAAGATTAAAGAGTGAAAAGTACACGCATAATATTAAAGTACACGCATATTTTATTTTTTCATATCACGTATATTTTAAAATATGATGCGTGTACTTTGCCTAAAGAGTTAAAAGTACACGTATAATATTAAAGTACACGTAATTTGTATTGGTTCATTTTACGTGTATTTTAAAATATGATGTATGTACTTTGATAATCTGGGTGATTATGTGCAACTAATATAAATTACATGCATTATATGATAAAGTACACGTATATAATATAAGTACAAGTAACATTACTAATTAAGTTTAGGCACTAACCATTTTTTTCGCATCATCAAAGTATATTGTGTTTTTTCCCTTGTCGTTCGGTCGAAGGGAATCCATGTGGACCACCTTATTTTCTTTTTTGTATATCACACGTAATGTAAAATGTCCTATGCTATGTCTTAGTACAATGAACAAATTATTACAAGTGCCTAAGTATTCAAATAAATCTCTGTATAACTCCTCCATCTTATTGACTTCATTTTTTCTACAAGCTTCTATTTGAATAAAAATTATAGACATTGTGTTAATAAAAAAAACTGTATTTTTGTTTCACAAAGCTTTCGGTTTAATTGTACTTACCCAACAATAATCAGAAAAAATGTGTGAGTGGGAGAGCCCTTCCTCTGAAAATTTTAACCTCAATACTTCACTAAAGGCAAGTATTATCTGTTTCACACAATATAAAATGGTGAGGAAATAATAATGTTGAAATTTAATGAATGTCTAATATTTGGACTACATACTTGGCTTGAAATTTCTTGATTCTTGAGGAATTCAACAAAATCTTTCCATAGGACATACGAAACCAGCCCTTGGAAAATAAATTCCCTGCATTTTTTATAAGCAATAAAAATTGTATAATAATAATAACCTTATTGTTTTGCACCAAAAAAATATAAATTAGCGAAGTGATAAATCATAAAATAATACACTTTACCCTGGCTCAGCCTTTTGAATAAACTCTTCAATTTTTTTCTTCGCAGCTTCATCGAGATATTTGTATACTTTGATTGCTTCAAGCTTGAAGTGAATTTCTTTCATTCGTTGAGCTATTGTTAGAGGGTCTTTTCTCAGCTTTGACTCTTTTTGTTTCTTAATTGCTTCATGCGTCTCGGTTTCACTGTCAACTTTTCTTTTCTTCTGTTCTCTAGTAAGAGGCCCTTTTATTTTGGGTATTTTGGGGGTGCCCTGAACTATCTTTGAGGCTAGTTCAATCTTTAAACTCGAAATTTCATCCATGAGTTGTTTATTAGTGTTTGCCTGATATATTTAACAAGGAATGTTAGATTGTAAGCATTTTTTGAAACAATGATTCATTTTCTCTTGCGTGTATTTTGATAAAAAATTTATTTTTCATCAAAATTTGTGTGTATATTATAAAGTACACGCGTATATTTTATAAAGTACATGCGTGTATTTTATAAATACATATACACGCGTGTATTTTATAAATAGACGCGTGTACTTTATAAAATTTATAAAATACGTGTACTTTATAAAATTTATAATATACATGTGTACTTTCATCATAATTTACGTTTACTTTAGAAAGTAAACGCGTGTACTATATATCAATTGTACTTTATAGATACCTGATCAGTTTTTTTCAATGTTGATTCATCAAGCATTTTCTTCAACTACGAAATTTCGTCATTAAGGATTTTAATATTGTTTTCCTGTTATACAGAAAGAATGTTAGATTATAACTTTATAAGCAATACTTGAATAAAACTGCATTATTTTTAATCAAATAATGCATGTACTTTGCATTATTTCTAATATCAAATAAAACTGCATTAAAAATACTATCAAATAAAACTGCGTGTACTTTAGGAAAACTGCGTGTACTTTAGGAAAACTGTATGTACTCTGCATTATTTATAATCAAAAGTACCTATTGAGTTCTTTTCAATTCTGACTCCTCAAGATTGTGTCTCAACGTCATCTTTTCTATGTCAGCATCTTTCCATTTTTACAATGTATCATCATACTTTTTTTTTAGATTTTCATTACTCAGATACAGATATCCATTTTTTTGTTCCAAAATTTGTGTTGATTCTGCCTGTTTTTTCAACGATTCATCCCATTTAATTCTATCTGAGTCACTCACTGTGACTTGATCAGGCTTTTCTTTTAAAGAATTGTTTAACTCAACTAGTTGGGCATTTTCCACCTGCAACTTATTTGGTAAATATTTTTCCTTCAAAAGGTTGGAATTCTCCACCTTTAACTTCTTCATTTCCTCATGGGCTTCCAAAAGTGAATCACGATCTACCTGAAATTGTACATTCAAAATGGCACTCTCCCCGTCCAAAGAGGTCACCTTCTCTAGTGCACCATTAAAGTCTTCAGTTGTTTTAGATAGTTGGTTATTTTTTTCCAACAATTTCATTTTCAAAACAGCAATTTGTTCCTCCAAATTAATCTTTGGTTGATCTTTTCCCTAGGTATTAATAATGGAAAGTACAAGTGATTTGTTCAAAATACACGCAAAGTTAAACGTGTACTTTGTAAATTTTACAATTGTATTTTGAAAGTACACGTGATTTTTACAAAGTTCACGTGTACTTTCTAAAGTACACTTATAATATTAACAAAAAATATAACAAGTGTATTTTGAAAGTACACTGGTTATATTTACAAAACATAGTACACATGTACTTTGTAAAATACAAGTGTACTTTTTAAAGTAGAAGTGAAGTTTCAAAATACATGTGATATAAGACGTGTACTTTCAAAATACACGTGATATTTTCACGTGTACTTTCAAAATACACGTGATATTTTCACGTGTATTTTCAAAATACACGTGATAATTTAACGTGTATTTTGAAAATACACGTCTTATATCACGTGTATTTTGAAACTTCACTTCTACTTTAAAAAGTACACTTGTATTTTACAAAGTACACGTGTACTATGTTTTGTAAATATAATCAGTGTACTTTCAAAATACACTTGTAATATCACGTGTATTTTCAAAATACACGTGAAAATATCACGTGTGTTTTTAAAATACACGTGATTTTTATTAAGTACACGTGAGTATTGGTATGTAAATTTTGAAATATCAGGATGTTTTTTTGCTCCCCAGTAGGGAAATGACACATCCAGTAACTGTGCTAGGTTTTGAACTTGCTGATTTGTCAAGTGAATGAATGAGAAACTCATGCACAGCAGATGCCCAATCATACTTATTCATTTCCTCAATATTGTCGATTTATTTCAACCAAAATTCTGCAAGGGTGAAGTTTGAGTGGGAGAAAAACAATGATTTCAAGAAGTGGAGACACACAATTTTTACAAATTTGGCAATGCCTTCATCTATCTCCAATTCGACTGATTTCTTCAAACCATTCAATATTTCTGACTTTCCTATTCTTTCTGCGAAGTATCGTGCATGTAATCCAGGTTTTTTAGCAGTATTCTGTCCCTTTTTCAGTTCTATTGATTTTAAACCCTCAACCAGAGGTATGCCAAATATTTCACTTATATCTATTGGTATTATTGCAATCCTACTCTTCATACGAAAAATTTTGATTTTCGTATTGTACAACTGGATAATTGATAAAATATTTTTATCGATCTTCTTGTGGTCCATTTCTACTACTTTCCCACTGTAGTAGGCATTGAAAAGCTCCCAAAATGGAGTCTTCTTAAGAAGTTCAATATGCCTATTGTTTATTTTCTCTTTAATCTGAGGCAAATCATGAAGAAAGCTAACAATATTTGATCGATATTAGTCATTCTTCTTTGCAGGATGTTTAGATTTCAATGCCATACTAGAACTAGAACTGGAACTGGAACTGGAACTATCATCAGAACTGCTCTTTTTTTGTTTCTTTCCTCTTCTTGCCTTCATTTTCATCCCCATTATATTGATCTATAAACAAAATTTAAATTACTAACCTATAATGATATGTACAAAAAATATAATACATGCGAATTAGAATAAAACATAGACTAAACCAATAAAATGCAAGCGTATTTAACAAAAGTACATGCAATATTCTCACAAGCAATTTATACAAGTCTCAACAAAATACATGCTAAAGGCAATAATATATATCATCAGTTTCATGGTAATACCTAACAGAGGTTGTTCGACAAGTCAAAAACCAAGATTCTCTACTCCTCACATATTCAGTAAAGAAGTGATACAATAGCTGAATGCTAAAAGCTCCAACATTATCAAAACCCCTTAAGCAATACTGCTCAATTCGTTTAGCTAAAACCTTCGCTTTCGATTCAGTTACTTGAAGCTGTTGCACATCAAAAGTGCAGTAAATGTCTTCATAGTAGTAGTAGAAACCAAGTAACCATTTAGCTCTATCATTAATGCGAAGGAGAAAATGAATTTCGTCATCATTAGTACTATTGACTGTCAATGTGAAAGGTTTTGTATTGTTAAGATCTTCGAACGTGCAAGCAGCAGTTTTGTAGTTGAACATGCTTGATCGTATGATTCCTAAACAATACCACAACAATATAAAATAGTACACTCATAATACGCATTAGTACACGCATATTGAATTGAACAAATTGAACTTCAATGTGCGTGTACACTACACCAAAAACAGGAATCTGGCACGGATTAAAACTGTGCCAGATCAAATCTGGCACGGTTTTGAACTGTGCCAGAATCATGTGTTCCAAAATGATAATTTTTTCTGGCACAGCTCAAAAGTGTGCCAGATTTGTCCAAATGGGAATACTTCTGGCACACTTTTAAACCGTGCCAGAATTTGATATTTCTGGCACACTTTTGGTAGAGTTTTTAACTATGCCAGATTCAGCCAAACAGGAACACTTCTGGCACACTTTTAAACCATGCCAGAATTTGATATTTCTGGCACAGTTTTTAACTGTGCCAGAATAAGAACAGTTTAAAAAAAATTGGCACAATTCAAAACCGTGCCAAAATATGATACACTTTTGCCACGGTTTTGAACTGTGCCAAATTTTTTATATAAAAAATAATTATTATTATTTGAAAGCACAAAATTCACAGATTCATAATATTGCGCGTTGTTAATAAAGTAATGTACATACAAACTTCAAAATATTACAAGCCTTTAACAGTTCACAGGCCCAAAAAAAATTGGGCAGAGTTTCCTCTATTTTCTGGACATTCCAAAACCTGTTAATACAAAACCTGCCTAACATAAAGCCCGCACGGCCACAAAATATAACAATTAACTTACAAAGCCCGCACGGCCATATAATTCAACAAGAAAACAACAAAAGACCGCCTGGCCATGACACAAAAAAATGGAATCATGAATAAACCCCTTGTGGTAAACCATTGAGTTCTCTGTGTGTTCCACGTGAATAAATGTCAATGATAAACTGTTATCCTATAAAAAAAAAATAGGATACAAAAAAGATACGATATTAGTAACCCAATAATTTACAAAAAAAAATAGTCAAACTAAAAATTTACATATATGAGTGAAAATTATCGTCATACTCTCAAACCGGGAGACCCGAGACTACGCGATAAGTTCCTAAAAGTTACATTGGTCCCGTACGAGGTGTTCGTGCCTCGTACGGGAACGTTTGGGGGCTGGTTTGGGTTTTCACTCTTTAACGGCTTGTTTTTAAGTCTAAGTGTGATTTTTGCAAATTATCGTCATACTCTCAAACCGGGAGACCCGAGACTATGCGGTCAGTTCCTATAAGTTACATTGGTCACGTGCGAGGTGTTTGTGCCTCCTACGGGGTCGTTTGGGGGCTGGTTTGGGTTTTCACCCTTTAACGACTTGTTTTTAAGTCTAAGTGTGATTTTTACAAATTATCGTCATACTCTCAAACCGGGAGACTCGGTACTACGCGGTCAGTTCCTACAAGTTACATTGGTCCCGTACGAGGTGTTCGTGCCTCCTACGGGGTCGTTTGGGGGCTGGTTTGGGTTTTCACCCTTTAACGGCTTATTTTTAAGTCTAAGTGTAATTTTTACAAATTATCGTCATACTCTCAAATCGGGAGACCTAGGACTACACGATCAGTTCCTACAAGTTACATTGGTCCCGTGCGAGGTGTTCATGCCTCCTACAGGGTCGTTTGGGGGCTGGTTTGAGTTTTCACCCTTTAACGGCTTGTTTTTAAGTCTAAGTGTGATTTTTACAAATTATTTTCATACTCTCAAACCGGGAGACCCGGGACTATGCGGTCAGTTCCTACAAGTTACATTGTCCCGTACGAGGTGTTTGTGCCTCCTACGAAGTCGTATGGGGCCTGGTTTGGGTTTTTACCCTTTAACGGCTTATTTTTAAGTCTAAGTGTGATTTTTGCAAAGTATCGTCGTACTCTCAAATCGGGAGACCCGGGACTACGCGGTCAGTTCCTACAAGTCACATTGGTCCCGTGCGAGGTGTTCGTGCCTCCTACGGGGTCGTTTGGGGGCTGATTTGGGTTTTCTCCCTTTAATGGCTTGTTACCTAGATGGATTGCCATGAGCAGCCAATCATGACTCCACCATGAACACCCCAAACGCGTCGGCAATATGCCCCATCACATACGCCTTCTTCAACTTCAACCCATCCAAGAATTCTACCCTTAGCGTCATCCTGATAAACGCATGAATTCATAACGTGTTAATAAGATTATCAGAATTCAGATTGATAATTTTGATGGAACCTAGTGCGGACATAGGGCAAAACTATGATTTTTTGCTGCATTAGTTGCATTAGTTTGCATGTAGTTTTGAAATAGGCTCTTTGTAAGCATCATATTCAATTCCACCTTGATTTGCATTGTTATGCAAAATAAAAGACGTAATCAGTTCAGCAAACAAACAAATCCAACAATTATCCAAGCTTGCATAAGTTCAGATATAATTTGATATATGTGAGAGTAATCTTAGCTAACATTAGTTCAGAATGCTAATCTCTATTCATATAACAAATTCAGCAGTTTTCCAATCTAGCATCAGTTCAAATTGAAAAATTGATATATATAAAAGAGTAATCAAAATGAAAATTCAGCAGCTATCCTAGACTCCGATACATTTGGATTTGTTTGCTACCAGAACTGACATTTGTCATGTGAAAATGAAAATTCAATATCTATCCCATTCAGTTCAAAATTTAGCAGCCCTTATCGTAGTTGTATCAGTCGTATCATCCCGTATCAAGATAATGTAAAATTGAATTTTATCCTAATGCAAATGAAAAGTCATTTTGTTTAATATAATCTTACTTCGTCTGTGTCGCTTATTAATATTATCATAATAATGGGATTACGATGGGCTTCATACAATTTTTTTCCCCAAAGGCAAACTAATCTCAATGGCTTAGTGAGAAATTGCAACATATTCGCGAACTTATGTCATTCAAACAAACATTACACAAAAGTACAACAAATGTGAAAACAAATCTAAAACACACTGCCTATGAACAGCTCCTGAGCGCCTTCCGCCAGGACGCTGCCCCTACTGAACCATTGGCATAAAGAAATTTGGCATGGGATCCCCAGCAGGCCTCATACCTGGACAAGTTGCCGTTGATACCCAAAATAAGACAAAATTTTTGAAGATACTAGAGATGGAGGCCACAACTCAACATCAAAGGAACCAATTGAATTAGTCCCTCATTGACACCTCTCCCTCAATAGCAGCAGGGATGGTATATATATAGCAGCAGTGCTAGTATAAGTCATATATACCGGCTAATGCCACTAGCTCTTTCTTTTAGAACCATACAAAACCAACAATACTTACCCTAAATCAAAACAATCCTCAATCACACCTCGATGGGATCTTCACAAGAGCTTGAACCAGCTAACCTGAAACAAAAACACAAACCAAATCCCTGACATAAGAACATCAATTTAGAAGCAATGATTCCTATATAATTCACTAAAATTTATACAACTATTGTGGTAAAGATCATTAAGTTTGACCAGGTGATAACCTTAAATTTATTCAGGAGCCTCTAAAAGGCATAGAAATACCTTAACCAGATGAATTAAAAACCATTAGGTAATATGAAAAACACAAGTTAGTCAAGATAATATATTTACATAAGGATGGGCCTCCAAAAATCCCAAGTAAGTTTTTGTAAGCAGAATCTGATTGAAAAATACCTATTACCCAATGTAATTTCATAAAATGTACAATCTATCTATTCTAATTTGTATGGAGCCTAAGGTGGCTATAAGTAGACTTGAACTAATGCATGGAATTTATCTATTATAATTTGTATGGTGCTTCCTCAGTTATCATGGAATCAACTGCTCAAACCTATCTCAAATGAACTAATGCATCACTCTTAATGCAAATCACTCCATCATGCAGAAACAATTCAAAATGTCAGAAAAAGATCAGTGTACCTAAGGTTGTACAAGCATCTCGACCCAAATGGAAAGCATTTTGGTGCTTACAACCAATCGATGGTTGGATCCTCCATAAATATGAGTACACCTACCAATCATTAACATAACAACTTCAATATTCTTAATTCAATCACGGTAATAGAAAAAAACAGATTTACAAATATGATAAGCATATTGTAGTTTGATTAACATTACAATTCATATAGTACGGTATATGCACTAATGCCAACATATATACCATAAAAACATATGCTCTGTATATGCAATAAGACCAACAATTAGTAGCATGGCAAAAAATTGAATAAATAGTACAACAAATTGTCAATGAAAACAAAATACATAAATACAGTGAGCCATAAAGAAATCAACCCATAAATTGTAAATGACAAATTATCATAAAGGAAAAAAAGGTAATCTGAGACATAAATGTTATTAAAACAGAATCTGGTGGTCTGACATTGGAAATAAACAAGATTCACTGTTAAAACAATTTGAGAGTTATGAAATTCGCTACTGGGGCAGAGTGACCCTTTCTAGAGCCAACCCTAGCTAGAGTGACCCCAATAGCATCAATAGTTTATTTTTCAAACATATACAAGCATGAAACTAGAGAAATGTACTTTGGAAAGTGCACGCATGTGCATGCACACACACGCGCAGACATGTGCAAGCTAATCCCTAAATCCACATAGTTCCTAAACAAATGTACTTTATCACGCATGCACACACGAGCTAATCCCAAAGGTACTTTGGCACGTGTGCACATGCACACATAGTTTCTAAACAAAGGTACTTTGGCACGTGCACACACGTACAAACACACACACAAGTTAGTCCCTAAATCTATGTAGTTCCTAAACAAATGTACTTTGGCCTATGTGCACATGCAAGCTAATCCCTAAATCCACGCAGTTTCTAAAGAAATGCACTTTGGCACAAGTGCGCACGAAAGCTAATCCCTAAATATACAAATGTACTTTGGCTCGGGCGCACTCAAGCTAATCCCTATATCCATTTAGTTTCCAAACAAATTTACTTTAAAATGCTCGCCCACACAACCATTAACTATAGCTAGAGAAAATGAGCGCCAAAGCTACCAAACCCACAACCATAGTCATCCAACTATTTTCTTTTTCATTTATAATAATACATAACCTGTTGATAAAGGGATTTCACTTTCAGTAAGTGTCAAGTAGAAAATAGTAAATTAAAACTATAAGTATATCCATATACTTATAGTTCAAAAGTAGTGTTTGAAAATACATAACTATTAGTGTTTGGTTGCAAGAATGAACGAATTCAAAAATGAACCAATTCATGTTGATTCACAAAAACTTAAATTAGTTCATTTCACCAAAAGCTTGAAATTACACAACTTATAATTACAACATGAATCTTAAATGCACCACTCCCATAGAGTACTCTCACCGTACTTCTCTCTCTCTCTCTCTCCCCACACACACACTCGATGTTGAGGGGGAGTATTGAGTTTCAACTTCACAACCCATTGAATTATATTATGTCATTGCTTACCTATATTACATTCGTGATATTAATGTGTGCAACATGTTAACCACTTAGCTAGAAATATGTGGTTGAGGTTTAATTATTTAATAGTTGTGTGGTTGTTATTTAAATCAACAATGTGTCTTTTCTTTAGGCTAAGAGAATATGTGGTGATTGCAGTATTTTGTTTACTATATATACCCCCTTACCTAGCCTTATATTGTATCCCAAAAAACAAGCTTTAATAAGTAAGAAAGTTTCAAAGCTTTACTTGTAGTTATTTCTTCTTTAGTATACTGTGGATTTTTCAATATCAGAGTATTTTTTTTCTTCTTCGGAATATTAGAGTTTTGTACTCCAATTTTCAACATTCAGGGCATAAAGCAACAGATCAACCAGCCAACGTATGGAGGATAAATTATCTCCTCCCCTTATCATCATACCGTATTAGATCATCTCCAAATTGATCGAATGCATTTTTGCTCCCCCAAAGAGGTGATTTTCTCCAAGGCAATAACAAAAAAAGGAAAAATGCTCACGCGACAGTCCAACCGCCGCTCAAAGAGTGAAATTTTTTTAAAAAATGTTGAAAAAGCTCTAAAAGGCAAAAAAGGTTGGTCTTCCAAAATCAGAAACATTTTTTGCACTTAAAATTGGGGATGCTAAATCAAAAACATCTACTCCCGAAGGTGCCATCATGGACTGCGTCGTACGTGCCCCGATAATTAAATCCCCCTTAGTACGATATCCACGAGTACACATGTAGTGTGCATTTTACACATGTAACACAGAAAAAAATATTCTCACAACACATGAAAATCTAAACAAAGTTTAGGAATTATTCACTCTAGTATCATTACAAAGTTATGTAAATAATGAACTTATCACATACAATAAACCTATGAATCACCTTAAAAAATTGATTTACTAAAGTTAGTTAAATCCAAAGGAAAACCTAAATTATTTCCCTCCCCCACCCCCCAAACCCAAATACCCAAATCATTAACCCCAAAGACAAAATGTTAACTAACTTTTGATGTTTTAAAGATGATTAAAACATATACAAGATGATTAAAACCCCAAATACAATAAACTTTTGATGATTAAAACATCAAAAACATCATATAACATCTAAATAAAGTAACTATGATTTAAAGATGATTAAAACATCAAAAACACAATATTAATTCAAGATTTACTGATAAAACCCAATTCTCTATCAAGAACCCTAAAAATTCAATCTTAATCAATTTGATTCTATTCTCTAAATATTTACGCATATATTCAAGGGGTTTATGAACGACTCATAGTAGAAGTCAATTCATATACATAATCTAACAATTTCAACTCATATTGAAATACAAATAAACCAAACAAAAGAAAATTGACACCAATTACTACTTAATTGCTACACAAATTGACATCAATAATTATATCTCATCTAAACTAAACCCATTTCAGCACAACCCATCAAACCACAACTCATCCAAAACCAAAAATCAAACACATTCACATATCCATATCTCATAAAATCAAAACAGAACAAAAATAAAAGTAAGTTTTCTTACCCGATCGGCGGTAGTAGCAGGCAGGGAAGGAGGAGAGGAGGTCGGCGGCATTAGGCGAAGAGGAGAGGGTGTGACGGTGTCGACAATAGCAGCAAAAGGTGGGTAGGGTGATGTGTAACACCCCGTATTTTTGTACAATTAATATTTAATTAATTCGGAAATTTTAAATTACTTGTGTGTTGTAATTTTTAATTGAATTAATTATGGCAATATATATTTAAATATTAATCGGGGAGTGAATGGTTAGTGTTTAGGGAAATTTATTTACTAAGTGAATAGTAATAATTTAATTACGTCATTTCGAGTATTAATGACGAGGTATACACTTATCCCAACCGGGAGTCGGTATAGACTAAATTGGGTGTGAGATAAGGATTTTTATAAATTAATTCGGATATCAATTCTGACTGTTCGGTTGAGTCCGGATGTGTCGAGATAGTCAGAAAAGAGTACCCGGGGGTAGTAATTGGGTCTCGGGATATTTTTGGGCATAGTCGGGCCCACACAGGGTGAATTGGGCCACTTTAATTAAGCCCATTAGGTGAAAAACGGGATTAAGGGGTTTTAACCTAATGGGGAGATTAAGGAATGGCAGCCAACATAACTCTAAACCTAGGGTTTGAGAGGAGATTTGGGGGAAAGCAAATCAAGAACAAATTGGAGGTTATTGGAGCCAAATTAAGGGACATAAACAACGGATCAGACACTACGAACACTTACAGGCAAGTGGTTAACTGTATTGATTCTTAAAGTGTGATAATCAATTCATATCATAGTGATGTGTAAACCAAAATTCGTTATGGGGATAAATGGGTACAAAAAGGGGGTTTTGTTAATGGAACCATTGAATGAAATTTAAGGTAAGAATTAGTTATGATATATAATTCTGAGTATGATTATCTGGTTTGAATGAGAAAAATCGGAATATAAAAGGATGGAATTTGATTTTGAAATTGGGATTATACCCTAGAAATTGTGTTCTTGGGTGGGTCGATATTCATAGTGTTAATGATGTTAAAAGATTTAGATGATGTTTTTGGTTCATGAGAAATGTTATAAGATGATTAATAGACTGATTTGAGGTTGGTTTTTGAGGAAAGAAACCTTGAAATTTCGTTAATGGTGGAATTCAGCAAGAAGGACCGATGGCACGAAGGGATCGATCGATCGATCGGGGGCATCGATCGATCGACGATGGGAAATTCTGGGCAGTTCGGCCTGGGTGAGATATAAGGGGAAATCAATTATAAATTAATTTCCATACATTTATTAGTGATAAATAATTGTGAAAACAAATATTCCTAGAATTATGGGAGAAAGTAATTGGGACTAGGATGAATTTATGTGGGGCATTTAACGGATGAATTTGAGAGATTTTATTCCAAAATAGTGAGGTACGGATCAAGTGAGTGAATCCATGTATATTGGTCATGCGACCCCAAGGTAGTGAATTAAGTTTGGAGATAAACTAAATAATTTTGAGTAGGGATATAGACTCGGGGAATATTTAATTGTGGACTAAGTGGGCGAGTCCGCGTATGTTGGTAATTATAGGTAAATATAATTGGGAAATTATGGAGATAAATGGGTGACACATTGTGGGCGAAAAATGTGGGAAAGAAATTATGAGATGTAAAAATGGACCGAGAGAGTGAGTCCGGGTATGTTGGTTATGTGACACCAAAGTATTAAATTTATTTTTGAGAGAGAGTAATTAATTTTGAGTCGGGATATAGACTCAGGAAATATTAAGTTACGGGCCAAGTAAGTGAGTTCGGGGATAATGGTTGGGTGACACCAAGTTATGAAATAAATGATTGCGCTAATTGATTGAATTTGAGTCTGATGGTAGACTCGGGTAAGATTAAATTAATGGGTATGAGAATTAATTTAATTACAGTCGGATTTTAGACTCGGGTAGTATTAAATTAATAAGTGTGTTAATTAATTTAATTAGAGTCGGATTGTAGAGTCGAGTAGTATTAAATTAATAAGTGTATTAATTAATTTAATTAGAGTCGGATTGTGGACTCGTTTAGGATTTAATTAATTAATGTGTAAATTAATTATATTAGAGTCGGACCACAGACTCGGATTTTTGGTTGATTAATTAATAGGTAAATTAATTAAATTAGAGTCGGACGACAGACTCGGGGTGGCATTAAATTAATAAGTGTATTAATTAATTTAATTAGAGTCGGAGGATAGACTCGGAAAGGTATTAAATTAATAAGTGTGTCAATTAATTTAATTTGAGTCGGACCATAGACTCGGGAAGACGATAAATTATTAAGTGAGAAAATTAACTACATTGAGTCGGGCCACACACTCAGGAAATTTCGGGCAGTGTACGGGACTTGGGGTACACGGTAGAGCCGGGGTTTATATTATATATATACGGTGTAGTGATAGTATATATATATACATGTATATATTGTGTGTGATATTAAATTACAGGCAGTGTACGAGATTTTGAGTACACGGTAAAGCCGGGGTTTATATTATATATATATATACGGTGTCGTGATAGTATATATATATATATATATATATATATATATATATATATACGTGTATTTATTGTGCGTGATACTAAATATCAGTGATTAGATATTTATTAAATTTATATACTCTAATGCTATCAAGGGAGGTTGCGCGATGTGGGTGAATCCCCAGCTTGAGGAGTAGGGCGAGTATATCCCCAGGTCATAGCGTCCGGTATATATGGGTGAGGGATTTATCTCACTTTCAGGGAAGAAATATGACCGCCTCCACTTCGTTTATACTTTGGTCCAAGTTGGTGAGCGATTTTAACTTGGGGAAACTATGTTTTGTGAGCACACCTAGTGAGATAGCATTCTAGAAGGAATCATCCGGTGAGGGTAAACTCGGAAGGATGGATATACGTATGATATATGTGTGGTTGTTAGTAAAGGTACGTATAATATGATAGTAAATATTATATGTAGGTGATAATACAGTGTGTGATGTATTTACTTTTTATAACTCGGGTTACAGTTATATACAGTTAATTAATGGGAAATTAATTAAGTTAATCATTTGTGGGAATAATGCAGTGTGTGATGTATGTACTTTATATAACTTGTGACACGGTTATATGCTGCTATTTAAGAGGAATTAATTAAGTTAATTTTGAAATAACTTATAATTCAAGAATCATTATACTCGGGTTAGAGTAGTATGGCGAGGGAAGGTTATACCAGGACTAGTTGGACGGGGTAGTACAACTAGGTGGGGTTAAGGTAACCGGTAGGTGTGCACAATAGTGGAGGGGTAAGAATGTCCTCAAGGGAGTGCGACTTTAACTTAAATATGAAGCGCATTCATGCATTTTAAATTACTGCAGTTAATTCACTTGCTAAATATTTTCAAAATGTTTTGGGTTCTAACCCTTGCTATAAAACTATTTTCAAAACCTTTTAGGTGTCCAGTCACAGGGACGCCAGGATTGATATTCTATTCCAGGGACACGGAGCTGCGGCATATGTGGATGCCAGCAGGATTTTGGATTAGACGCATCATTCATTCATTCCTAGAGTAGGAATCTTGTATCAGTCTCAGTTTTATTTATGGCTTGTAGCCCAGACTTCTCGGTACAGTTTTCAGGTGTAATTCATTCAGGTGTTGAATATTTGTATTGGATTATTCATTTGGTGGTCGGTGATTTATTCGGCAAGTGTGTAATTATTATTCTATTTACTTTCATTCAGTTGTGTGAATGGTTTATATTTTAATTCCGCATGTACTATTTTCTTTAATCAAAAAGTTAAAATTGGCACTAGCTTTTGGAATACTAGGTGGTTAGTAAGTTTTAAAAAGTTTTCGACATTGATGCTAAGGATGATCCAACTGGGATTCCTGTTTTAATTTGGTATAGGACTGATCACCCGGTATTTTATTAGGCGGGGTGTCACATGATGGAGTCGAGAGAAAGAGGAAATGGATTGGAAAACATTTTTGGTTTTTGGCTGAAGGAACGAGCGGGGACCTGTGAAAATGGGAGAGGGGAACGAGCGGGAGATCAAAGTGATTTTAGTATTTTTTTTTTTGAGGGGGTATTATATATTTTAGTTAAGTGTGCCAGATTATCATTAAACCCTGCCAGAATTTGGCATAGTTTTAAACTGTGCCATATTTTTAATATCAATGTGTGCCAAATTACTGTTCTTGGTGTAGTGGTACTTTATGAATTTTTTACGTGTACTTTCAACAAAGTACACGTAAAAATGAAAAGTACACGCAATAATACAGATTACAAACTAATAAAATATCATTCAAATGCCACTGGCGCGGACCAAAAAAACTCCTAAATATTAACACAATAATAATACTTCTTACAAACTCATGGAATATAATTCAAATACCGCTGGCGCGGACCAAAATAACATAGGATTGATCAAATATGGATTTGAAATATATATTTTATAGAGTACGTGTATAAAACATAAAAGTACACGCATATTGGATTGAGAAATTCAAATTCAATGTGCGTGTACTTCATGTATTTTGCATGTACTTTTTGATAGTATATGCAAAATACACATAGTGCATGCAATAAAACAGGGTTTGTACATGTACATATTACAATCATGTATATATTCCTAGTCCTTGATAAATTATGCATACAGGAGGAAAGTACAATGATGAAATACATATATCTAACATGCAAAAAGTGTGTTTTGTAATTAAAATGAGGGAAATAAATATATTTTTTCATATCATGAAGAAGAAGAATGTGATTTCATCGGTCCATATGTCTACAAATTTATACATATGAGAACACAAAATACACAACGACAAACAGATGATAAGAGAATGTATACATACTTGTTAGTGGTGTTTGGAAAAATTTGATTTAGAATGTAAAATGCTCGATAGAACTTCAACAATTAGGGTTTGATCGAAGAGAGTTAGGGTTTTGATCGAAGAGAGTTAGATTTTTGATCGAAGAGAATTTTTGGAGCTTTGATTTCTGAATAGTGCGTGTTTGTTTTAATTTCAGGGTATTTATATGTTGGACCTAATCGTTTAAAATTTGTTGAACTAGATTTTTTTATCCAAAATTATTAGTTCAAGAACTAGATGGTAAAAGCCACAAAAAATAAGGGGCTTTTACGGTCTAGTCCTTGGACTGAAAATTTTGGACAAAAAAACCAGGCCCAACAAATTTTAAACGATTAGGTCGAACATATAAATACCCCAAAATTAAAACAAACACGCACTATTCAGAAATTGAAGCACCAAAAACACTATATTCTCTCTTGAATCAAAACCTTAATCGTACCATCTCTTTGATCAAAACCCCAAAACGAATCTATTTCTCAATCAAATTTTGGTCAACAACAACATATAAATACTCCTAATCGAAGCTCTAAAAACTCTGTTCGATCAAAACCCTAACTCTCTTCGATCAAAACCCTAGCTCTCTTCGATCAAACCCTAATCGTTGCGGTTTTACATTTTACATTCTAAATCAAATTCTTCCAAACACCACTAACAAGTATGTATACATTCTCTTATCACCTTTTTGTCCTTGTGTATTTTGTGTTCTCATATGTATAAATTTTTAGACACATGAACTGATGAAATCACATTCTTCTTCTTCTTCATGATATGTATTTCATCATATATTTGTTTCCCTCATTTTAATTGCAAAACACACTTTTTTCATGTTAGATATATGTATTTCGTCATTGTACTTTTCCTCCTATATACATCATTTATCGAGGATTTATCAAGGACTAGGAATATATACATGATTGGAATATGTACATGTACAAGCCATGTGTTGCGTGTACTATGTGTATTTTGCGTGTACTTTCAAAAAGTACACGCAAAATACACAGAGTACACGCACATTAAAATTGAATTTCTCAATTCATTATGCGTGTACTTTTATGTTTTATACGTGTACTCTATAAAATATTTATTTCAAATCCATATTTAATCAATCCTATGTTATTTTGGTCCGCGCCAGCGGCATTTGAATGATATTCCACGAGTTTGTAAGAAGTATTATTATTTTGTTAATATTTAGGAGTGTTTTTGGTCCACGCCAGCTCCATTTGAATGATATGTTATTAGGTAATAATCTGTATTATTGCGTGTACTTTTTCATTCTTGCGTGTAGTTTGTTGAAAGTACAGGAAAAAAATTCATAAAGTACACGCATTTTGAAATTCAATTTGTTCTATCCAATATCCATGTACTAATGTGTATTATGAGTGTACTATTTTGTATTGTTGTGTTTTGATTTAGGAATCATACGATCAAGCATGTTCAACTACAAAACTGCTGCTTGCATGTTCGAAGATCTTAACAATATAAAACCTTTCACATTGACAGTCAATAGTACTAATGATGACGAAATTCATTTTCTCCTTCGCATTAATGATAGAGCTAAAAGGTTACTTAGTTTCTACTACTACTATGAAGACATTTACTGCACTTTTGATGTGCAACATCTTCAAGTAACTGAATCGAAAGCGAAGGATTTAGCTAAACGAATTGAGCAGTATTACTTAAGGGGTTTTGATAATGTTGGAGCTTTTAGCATTCAGCTATTGTATCACTTCTTTACTGAATATGTTAGGAGTAGAGAATCTTGGTTTTTGACTTGTCGAACAACCTCTGTTAGGTATTACCATGAAACTGATGATATATATTATTGCGTTTTGCATGTATTTTGTTGAGACTTGTATAAATTATTTGTGAGAATATTGCATGTACTTTTGTTAAATACGCTTGCATTTTATTGGTCTAGTCTATGTTTTATTCTAATTCGCATGTATTTTATTTTTTGTACATATCATTATAGGTTAGTAATTTAAATTTTGTTTATAGATCAATATAATGGGGATGAAGATGAAGGCAAGAAGAGGAAAGAAACAAAAAAAGAGCAGTTCTGATGATAGTTCTTCATCCAGTTCCAGTTCTAGTGTGGCATTGAAATCTAAACGTCTTGCAAAGAAGAATGACCAATATCGGTCAAATATTGTTAGCTTTCTCCATGATTTGCATCAGATTAAAGATAAAATAAACAATAGCCATATTGAACTTCTTGAGAAGACTCCATTTTGGGAGCTTTTCAATGCCTACTACAGTAAGAAAGTAGTAGAAGTGGACCACAAGAAGACGGATAAAAATATTTTATCAATTATCGAACTGTACAATACGGAAACCAAAAGTTTTCGTATGAAGAGTAGGATTCCAATAATGCCAATAGATATAAGTGAAATATTTGGCATACCCCTGGTTGAGGGTTTAAAATCAATAGAACTGAAAAAGGGACCGAATATTGCTCAAAAATCTGGATTACAAGCACGATACTTCGCAAAAAGAATAGGAAAGTCAGAAATATTGAATGGTTTGAAGAAATCAGTTGAATTGGAGACAGATGAAGGAATTGCTGATTTTGTTAAAATTGTGTGTCTCCACTTCTTGAACACGTTGTTTTTCTCCAACTCAAACTTCACCCTTGGAGAATTTTAGTTGAAATACATCGACGATATTGAGGAAATGATTAAGTATGATTGGGCATCTGTTGTGCATCAATTTCTCATACATTAACTTGACGAATCAGCAAGTTCAAAACCTAGCATAGTTACTGGATGTGTCATTTTCCTACTGGTGAGCAAAAAAATATCCTGATATTTTAAAATTTACATACCGATACTCACGTGTATTTTGAAAATACACGTGATATTTTCACTTGTATTTTCAAAATACACGTTTATTTTAACGTATATTTTGAAAATAATTTTCATTTGTATTTTGAAAATACACGTGTATTTTCACCTGTATTTTTAAAATACACTTGATATTCCTGATATTTCAAAATTTACTTAACAATACTGACCTGTACTTTGAAAATATTACGTGTATTTTCAAAAGACACGTGATATTTTCTCTTGTTCTTTTAAAATACACTTGATATTTAATGTGTATGTTGAAAATACACGTCTTATATCACGTGTATTTTGAAAATACATGTCTTATTCACGTGTATTTTGAAAATACATGTCTTATATCACGTGAAAATACACTTGTATTTTACAAAGCACACATATACTATGTTTTGTAAATATAACCAGTGTACTTTCACAATACTCTTGTTATATTTTTTTTCAATATTATAAATGTACTTTAGAAAGTACACGTGAACTTATATTGACAAAGTACACATTAAATTTATAAAAATCACGTATACTTTCAATATACAATTGTAAAATTTGTAAAGTACACGTTTAATTTTACGTGTATTTTGAACAAATCACTTGTACTTTCCATTATGAATCCCTAGGTAATACAAGTATTAAATTCATTTTGTTTTTTGTATGATCACAGTATTGGGCATGTGAGAAATTTGAAATTATTTCTCCTGTTGAAGAATTTAAAGAAAATACTCCAAAATTCCTGAGTGGAAATTGTCGTCTTTGAAACAATGGTTTGTGAAGAGTGACATCGCAACAGCAACTTTGAAGAAAGCTACAAATAAACCAGCTTGTAAGGACAGTGTTGTACAAAGGGAATCTCAGTTTGAAGGGCCAAGTTACTCTTTGAACATATCTACAGAAAGTTATGCTGATTCATCATCAAAAAAAGTTGCTGAAGATATTAATGACAATGAGTTTTCACATGGTTGGAATATTCCCCTTAAAAACATTGTGACTCCAAAAAAAAAGAAGGGAAAAGATCAACCAAAGGTTAATTTGGAGGAACAAATTGCTATTTTGAAAAGGGAATTGTTGGAAAAAAAATAACCAACTATCTAAAGAAGCTGAAGACATTAATGGTGAACTTGAGAAGGTGACCTCTTTGGAGGTGGAGAGTGCCATTTTGAATGTACAGTCGCAGATAGATCGTGATTCACTTTTTGAAGCCCATGAGGAAATGAAGAAGTTAAAGGTGGAGAATTCCAACCTTCTGAAGGAAAAAGAGTTATTAAATAAGTTGGAGGTAGAAAATTCCCAACTAGTTGAGTTAAACAATTCTTTAAAAGAAAAGCTTGATCAAGTCACAATAAGTAACTCAGATAGAATTAAAGAATTGGATGAATCATTGAAAAAACAGGCAGAATCAACACGAATTTTGGAACAAAAAAATGGATATCTGTCTCTGAGTAATGAAGATCTAAAAAAAAAGTATGATGATACATTGCAACAATGGAAAGATGCTGACATAGAAAAGATGACATCGAGGCAGAATCTTGAGGAGTCAGAATTGAAAAGAACTCAACAGGTACTTTTGAATGCAGAGTACACGCAGTTTTCCTAAAATACACATTTAAAGTACATGCAGTTTTCCTAATGTACACGCAGTTTTCCCAAAATACACGCAGTTTTATTTCATAGTATTTTTAATGCAGTTTTCCTAAAGTAAACGCAGTTTTCCTAAAGTACACGTTCAAAGTACACGTAGTTTTTTCAAAGTACACGCAGTTTTATTTCATAGTATTTTTAATGCAGTTTTATTTTATATTAGAAATAATGCAGACTACATGCATTATTTTATTAAAAATAATGCAGTTTTATTCCAGTATTGCTTATAATGTAACATTCTTTTTGTATAACAGGAAAACAATAATAAAATCCTTAATGACGAAATTTCGAAGTTGAAGAAAATGCTTGAAGAATCAGAATTGAAAAAAATTGACCAGGTATTTATAAAATACAATAGATATATAGTACACGCTTTACATTCTAAAGTAAACGTAAATTATGTTGAAAGTACACGTGTATATTATAAATTTTATAATATACACGTATTTTATAATAGATGCTTGTATATTATAAAATACACGCATGTATTAAAATACAAGCTGTACTTTATAAAATACACGTAAGAGAAAATGAATCATTGTTTAAAAAAATTCTTACAATCCAACATTCCTTGTTAAATATATCAGGAAAACATTAATAAACAACTCATGGACGAAATTTCGAGTTTGAAGATTGAACTAACCTCAAAGACAGTTCAGGGCACCCCCAAAATATCCAAAACAAAAGGACCTCTTACTAGAGGGCAGAAGAAAAGAAAAGCTGACAGCGAAATCGAAAAGCATGAACCAATTAAGAAAGAAAAAGAGTCAAAGCTGAGAAAAGGCCGTCTAACAATAGCTGAACAAATGAAAGAAACTCACTTCAAGCTTGAAGCAATCGAAGTATACAAATATCTCGATGAAGCTTCGAAGCAAAAGATTGTAGAGTTTATTCAAAAGGCTGAGTCAGGGTAAAGTTTATTGTTTTATGATTTATCACTTAGCTAATTTATATTTTTTGGGGGGCAAAAGAATAAGGTTATTATTATTATACAATTCTTATTGATTATATAAAATGCAGGGAATTTATTTTTCAAGGGCTAGTTTCGTATGTCCCATGGGAAGATTTTATTGAAGTTCTCAACAATCAAGAAATTTCAAGCCAAGTATGTAGTCCAAATATTAGACATCCATTAAATTTTAACATTATTATTTCCTCACCATTTTATATTGTGTGAAATAGATAATGCTTGCCTTTAATGAAGTATTGAGGTTAAAATTGTCAGAGGAATGGCTCTCCTACTCACACACTTTTTCTTATTATTGTTGGGTAAGTACAATTAAACCGAAAGTTTTGAGAAACAAAATTTCAGTTTTTTTATTAACACAATGTCTATAATTTTTATTCAGATAGAAGCTTGTAGCACAAATGAAGTCAATAAGAAGGGGGAGTTTGTGACACCCCGCCTAATTAAATACCGGGCGATCACTCCTTTATTAAATTAAATCAAGGTTAACAGTTGGTTCATTCTCAGCATCACTGTCGATAAAAATAAATTTTTCCAATTTAACACCCTAAATAATTAAGTTAAGTGTCAAAAACATTTTTCATACAAACTTCCAAATTTTAATTAAAGAAAAAGATTTATTTATATAAAACAACATTTTTACAATTGAGAATCACACCACGATAAACCAAATAATATAATACATTCGTTAATCGGATGCCAACATATGAAAACTAAAATCACAAGTCCATACTGAATAAATCCCAAAGAAACAATACTGGAATGACTGAAATATAAATGTCCTGATAACAAATAAATAATGGAAAGGGCGACACGTGCCCAATAAATGAGAGTACTAGAAGTGGAGTCAATAAAAGAAGCCGTCTACTCAAGTGACCTGCAACTCTCACCTAAGCTGCAGCACGTTCCTCTCAAGGGATCCTAAGCAAGACGCCCCTGTGGCTGGGCACCTGAAAATATACATATATATATACAAGAGAGAGAGAGAGAAAAAGAAACGGGTCAGAGCCCGAAAGTGTGTTTGATTTTAAAATACGTTTAGCAAGTATTTAAAATGATACAGGTCAATGCAATAACATATTAGCACGTCACTCTCTTGAGAAAATACTCACCTCTCTTCTAATGTGCACACCTATCGCACTAACCTTCCCCACGGTTTCTTATCATTTAACGCACTAGTCTTTCTAAAAGATTTAACTTAACTTAGATTACTCGCAAGATTTATAATTCACGACTCCATTTTAAAAAGAATGTTCCAAACAGTAATCAAAATCCTCCATTTTAACTTTATAAAATCCATAAAGTTTTACAGTGACATCTTATACTTTTTTCAAAACAAGTATTTAATAATTTAGTTCAGAATTATTCCTCACTTACTACGTTACAGCAATAGTTTAAATTCCTCTATCCAGATATATATATAAGGTACTCGTATAATTTATATATATATATTCTAACTGCACCAACATATAAACTATGGTGTAGGCATACTCTGCTTTCTCAAAACAAGTATTTACAATTTTTAGTCATCAACCATGTCCTACATATCAAATCACGGTAGGCAGTCCAAATTTCAGAATTTCATATATATATATAATAACTACTCGTATAATATATATTATAACAGCACCCCAACTAAATTATGGTGCGGGCATACTCTACTATCCAAAGCCCCATATCACTCATATTAAGGGGAATACATTCGGAATCACTCTCGAAATGTATTAACAACACATACACAAACAATATTGAGGCGAAGAATAGATTCCAAGTCTCTAAGAGGATGGCACATACCGGCGTCTCTTAGGACCGTCTGAACTATCACGTCGATAGCCTGTACCAAGGACATCTATCTTCTAGGGTACAAGTCAATATCCCCCATAAAGGTCCCATCGAGATAAGACTTGTCCCAGCGCGGAAACCTCAGGGATAGTAAGTAGCGTGGGTATGATTTTCACATGCATATAATATATGTACACACAATCATATAAATATACCACTTTATCGAATTAATATAGGTTCTTCTCATCACCCGTAATTATCCCCTTTATCCTTAATTACACAGTTATGGAATTACATATAAGGTTTTATTCCTAACCTTAACTCGAAGGGTTTTCTCACTTATTACCTAACACTCATGGATTACATCCTCAAAATTCTGAAATTCAGTAAGTGACTTTATTAGATTCCAACGTAACTCTCTTACGTACCTCACCCTTTAAATTCATATATCTACCAACCTAAAGTAAATATCCCATAAATACCATTTTCGTTGAAGATTAAAGGTTCTAACATTTATCCATATACCCTACTGGTCCTCAATGTCTCCCAATTCATTTTATTTAGAATGCCCAAAGATAATTTCACGATAACTTACGTTAACTAATTAAACAAGGGAAATAGGAGTCTGCCAGGAGGGGTCGATCGATCGAAGCTTGGGGCTCGATCAATCGATGCTCTATGTTCGATCGATCGATCAAGCAGGTCTGGGTAAAAATTCTGCAGAAATGCAGTTACGGGATTCATCAAAATTCTTCATCAATATCCATATTTTCCAACACTAATCGACCCAAAAAGTCTACTACTAACATATTAACATAATTCCAGATGTTTTTAACGTTCAGCATGCGTGTATACATCATTAATCATGGTTAAACAATCCAAAATCTCATCTAAACATCAAGAACCCTAAAGTTTTCATAACTATTATCCAATTCAGTTTTTCTCCAGAATTTCTTCCTCATATAACATCAAAATTCGTGGGTAATACATCTATAACATCAAGAGTTTCCAGCACAAGGTTTTAATATTCTCTACATGCAATTTCCTATCAAAATTTGGGGTTTTCTTACATGGATTACATTCCTAATTAATCCTAAACTAAAATGAACATTGCACTAACAAAATACGCAAGTTAAACACTTGCCTGGGATTTTGGGTATGCAGATTTCCGGATGATTTTGGTATGGCTGCGTTCCTTGTCTCGTGATCTACGCGATGGTGGTGGTGGCGGTGAAATCCGGTGGCTTTTTGGCCTTGGTTTGCCTTGGATCTCTCTCCTCTCTTCTCCAATGGCCGTCACTTGATTTCTGAAAGTTCTAACCCTAAAAGGCTAACCTAATGGCTGATAAAGATGGCTAAAATTCGTGGGTTTAATTACCCAATTAAGTAAAATGACTAAAATGCCCTCCCGGGGCACCAATTAGGCCTAAAAACGCCCCGAGACCCAAACTAAACCCCCGGGTACACTTTTCTGACTATCTCGACCCTTTCGGACGCGTTAGCGCACTCAAAACGACTATACGAACAACTTATAAAATATTCACTTTTTATTTAACAAAATTAGTCCCGACGTGACACGGGCACGTCCCGACTTAAATTTCTGAAATAGTCATTTAATTCACTTATGACATTCAATATAACCAATGTAATATATTACTATGCTCATTAGTAATATTCAACAAGTTTCCCATAATTACTAACTCTCGTCACGTTAATAATTATAACATATTTAATTTCCGGATTTTTTATTAAATAAACATTCTCATTAAATTTAATAAATCCCCAAATTAATATAGCATAAAAATACGGGGTATTACATACTTCCCCCCTAATAACGGAATTTCGTCCCGAAATTCGGAGAATAAGGCATACCTGGTAAAAACAACTCTGGGTTCTCGCGTATATCTGCCTCACGTTCCCAAGTGGATTCCTCCACATTATGATGCTCCCACTGGACTCGCACAAGTGGAACTATTTTCAACCTCAATCTCCTCTCACTATAGTCTAGAATAGCCACTGGTCTCTCCTCGTAAGAGCTATCAGGCTGTAAATCTATCTCATCTACCGCAATGTGAGTATAGGCCATATCATCCCGAAGATATCGTCTCAACGACGAGATGTGGAATACATCGTGAATGCGATGTAAATGTTCTGGCAATCCCAGCCTGTATGCTACCGGCCCAATCCTCTCGATGATGGGGAAATGGTCCTACGTACATCGGAGCCAACTTCCCCTTCTTCCCGAACCTCATCACTCCCTTCATAGGAGATACACGCAATAACACTTGATCTTCCACATTAAACTCCCGGAAGAACCGTTTCGTATCGGCATAGCTCTTCTGCCTATCCTGGGCCACCCGAATACGACTCCTGATAATCTCAATCCTCGCGGAGGTCTCCTGAATCACTTCTGGTCCTAGCAACTTGTTGTCCCCCACCTCGAGCCAACAAGTTGGAGAACGACAAGGCCTGCCATACAAAGCCTCAAATGGAGCCATACCAATCGTAAACTGATAAGAGTTATTATAAGCAAACTCTACCAGTGGAAGATGTGGCTCCCAACCTCCTCCAAAATAGAGAATACACATGCGTAGCATATCCTCTAACATCCGATTAGTACGCTCTGTCTGTCCATCTGTGTGTGGGTGGTAAGTTGAACTCAACCTCAACTCAGTACCCATAGCCTCCTGAAAACTTTCCCAGAAACGTGACACACAAATCTTGTCTCTATCTGACACAATATTCAGGGGGCACCCCATGTAATCTGACAATCTCAGCGATGAACAACTGGGCATACTGACCCGTGGTATAATCTGTCCTCACTGGCAGAAAATGAGCCACCCTGGTCAAACGGTTCTACAATCACCCAGATGGAATCGTGGCCCCGCTGTGATGTAGGCAACCCTGTAATGAAATCCATGGAAATACTTTCCCACTTCCACGCGGGTACTTCCAACGGCTGAAGTAATCCTGACGGTTTCTGGTGGTCCACCTTCACCAGCTGGCAGGTAGAACACTTGGACACAAACTCAGCAATGTCCTTCTTCATCCCACTCCACCAGTACTGTCGTCTCATGTCCTGGTACATCTTATCACCTCCTGGATGTACTGCAAATCGGGACCCGTGAGAATGAGTCATCACTTCATGACGTAATTTCGCTCCTTCTGGAACCACTAATCTCCCATTAAACTGCAAACCTCCATCGGAACTAACAGAATAGGACTCAGCACCCTCGGCTAGAAGTCGCACAATCTGCTCCTGACAAAACGTATCTGTGGTCTGTGCCTGTATCTCCCTCGTAACAATTTCGGGTGTGACTGTCATCACGGACATGAAAGAACGTGCTACTGCATCCTGGTGACCAAACTCCTTCCACTTTGCTTTCCAGATGTCCGCTACATCGTCTACCGGTCTACGGCTCAACGCATCAGCAACTATGTTGGCCTTCCCGGATGATACTGTATATCGAACTGGTAATCTTTCACAAACTCTAACCACCTGCGCTGACGCATATTCAGCTCTCGCTGAGTGAACAGGTACTGCAGTGACTTATGGTATGTGAACAAACGGAATTTCTCGCCCAATAAGTAGTGCCTCCAAATTCTCAATGCAAAGACGACAGCTGTTAACTCCAGGTCGTGGGTGGGGTAATTCTTCTCATGCGGCTTAAGCTTGCAGGAAGCAAAAGCTATAGCCTTCTCTTCCTGCTGAAGTACTCCCCCAAGTCCCCGTAAGGACGCATCGGTGTAAACCAGGTACTCTACACCTGGCTTCGGTAAAGCAAGGACTGGTGCTGAAGTAAGCTTGTCCTTCAGCTCGTCGAAAGCCAACTGACAAGCGTCATTCCAAACATATGGTACCCCCTTGCGAGTCAGATTCGTCAATGGACCCGCTATTTTGGAGAATCCCCGAATGAATCTCCTGTAGTATCCGGCTAACCCCAAGAAACTACGCACTTCCGTTGGTGTCGTGGGCTGTACCCACTCCCTCACCGCTGACACTTTGCTCGGGTCAACTGCTATCCCCTGCTCAGAAACAACATGGCCCAAGAATTGTACCTCTCGCAACCAGAATCCACACTTCTCGTACTTAGCATACAACTGATGCTCTCGTAGAGTCTGAAGAACCTGCCTCAAGTGATCGGCATGCTCCTCCTCGAAGTGTGAATATATCAAGATATCATCTATGAAGACGATGACGAACTGATCCAAGAACTCTCTGAATACTCGGTTCATCAAGTCCATGGAAACGGCTGGGGCATTTGTGAGTCCGAACGGCATCACCCTGAACTCATAGGACCCATATCTCGATAAGAAGGCAGTCTTTGAAACATCCTGCTCTCTAATACGTAACTGATGGTACCCCGACCTCAGATCTATCTTCGAAAAGAAAGTTTCTCCCCTCAACTGGTCGAACAGATCATCGATTCGAGGCAACGGATATTTATTCTGTATCGTGACCTTGTTAAATTCCCGGTAGTCCACACACAATCTCAGGAACCATCTCTTTTCTTCACAAACAGGACTGGAGCGCCCCAAGGTGAGGTACTCCTACGAGTGAAGCCCTGACCTAACAGTTGCTCTATCTGATCCCGTAGCTCTCGCATCTCTTCCAGAGCCATACGGTACGGTGCGCGTGCTATAGGTCTCGTATCCGGCAATAAATCTATAACGAAGTCTATCTCACGACTGGGCGGTAGGCCTGGTATCTCCTGAAACACATCGGAATACTCCCTAACAACTAGGATCGAATCCAAAGGAATCACAACCTCCTTAGAGGTATCCTCATCTATGTAATATAAATGAGCGGTCGAACCTCCCTCTGGGCGAGGCATCGCCACTATAAACATCTCTTGCCCCGGAATGGCAAAAACAATGCTCCCACCGAAGCAATCAATCATGGCTCTATAAGCTGCGAGCCAATCCATACCAATAATCACATCATGCTCGTGCATATCTAAGACTAGCATGTCTGCAGGTAATACCAAGCTACCAATCTCTACCCCCACTCCCCGGCATATAAAGAAAATAAGTGACCCACTCCCCAGGGGTGAGTCGACACACGCCACGGTGCTCTCTGCTGTAGCTAACAACCCTAAGGACTTCGTAAAATATGTAGCTATAAAGTAATGCGTTTTCCCCCAGTAACAAATAGAATTCGACCTAAAGTTCCATGGATAGAAAACATACCCCAAATCGCGGTTGGTGCCTGTGGGGTTGTTGCCTGGTGGACATTATAGATATGCCTGTATTGTAACTGCCCCTGCTGCAGTGTAGCTACTAGAAAGGTTGGTAGGTCTGGTACCTGAGTTGGTACTGGGAAAGCGACTGGAAAAAGTGACCCCTGTGGCTTCGTACGGGCGCATTGCGGCTGTGAGGCCCTAACACCCTTTGGGCAATCTTGGCGTTTATGGCCATGCGTGCCACACACAAAACATTTGCCTTTGAAGTTACTCCCCCTCTGACCTTGCTGCTGTTGGTGTCGGCCTTGCTGACTTGGGGCTTTATTCCTCTTTTGAAACTGCTTTTTCTTACCATGTTGTTGACTAGAATTTACCCGGTCTTGGGTAGTTTGTTGTCGCAATTTCGGAGTCTTCGCACATTTGTCAGCTTTGGTCACATGCATTTGGCTAACCTCTCTAGGTCTTTTGCCTTCTCTAAGTTGCATGTTGCGTTCTTGGTATTGCAAAATTGCAGTGGTGACTGCTTGTGCTACGATGCCTGCTAACTCGACGGTTGATACTCTCTCTGGGGGTACCTGAGGTGTGAGTCGATCTTGCTCGTTGACTCCCTCAACCGTTTTAGCTAGTTCTTCACGACGGTCCATCTGAAAATTTTAAATGAATTTGGATGAGTTCATCATTCAAATAAACAGATCGCAGAAGCATGAATTCCCAATGTATAGAGATGAACACAATATTCCTAGTATTAGGGCTCTATATCAAAGAAAGCAGCGCTGAAAGCATAATAAGCCGCACAGATCCTAAAAGACACTAGAACCTGATGCTCTGATACCACCTGTGACACCCCGCCTAATTAAATACCGGGCGATCACTCCTTTATTAAATTAAATCAAGGTTAACAGTTGGTTCATTCTCAGCATCACTGTCGATAAAAATAAATTTTTCCAATTTAACACCCTAAATAATTAAGCTAAGTGTCAAAAACATTTTTCATACAAACTTCCAAATTTTAATTAAAGAAAAAGATTTATTTATATAAAACAACATTTCTACAATTAAGAATCACACCACGATAAACCAAATAATATAATACATTCGTTAATCGGATGCCAACATATGAAAACTAAAATCACAAGTCCATACTGAATAAATCCCAAAGAAACAATACTGGAATGACTGAAATATAAATGTCCTGATAACAAATAAATAATGGAAAGGGCGACACGTGCCCAATAAATGAGAGTACTAGAAGTGGAGTCAATAAAAGAAGTCGTCTACTCAAGTGACCTACAACTCCCACCTAAGTTGCAGCACGTTCCTCTCAAGGGATCCTAAGCAAGACACCCCTGTGGCTGGGCACCTGAAAATATACATATATATATACAAGAGAGAGAGAGAGAGAGAGAGAAAGAAACGGGTAAGAGCCCGAAAGTGTGTTTGATTTTAAAATACATTTA
This sequence comes from Sambucus nigra, assembly GCA_949130495.1. Classification (NCBI taxonomy): domain Eukaryota; kingdom Viridiplantae; phylum Streptophyta; class Magnoliopsida; order Dipsacales; family Adoxaceae; genus Sambucus; species Sambucus nigra. Next base: position 213,253,008 of record OX422208.1, on the reverse strand, counting down.
GCAAGTATTTAAAAAGATACAGGTCAATGCAATAACATATTAGCACGTCACTCTCTTGAGAAAATACTCACCTCTCTTCTAATGTGCACACCTATCGCACTAACCTTCCCCACGGTTTCTTATCATTTAACGCACTAGTCTTTCTAAAAGATTTAACTTAACTTAGATTACTCGCAAGATTTATAATTCACGACTCCATTTTAAAAAGAATGTTCCAAACAGTAATCAAAATCCTCCATTTTAACTTTATAAAATCCATAAAGTTTTACAGTGACATCTTATACTTTTTTCAAAACAAGTATTTAATAATTTAGTTCAGAATTATTCCTCACTTACTACGTTACAGCAATAGTTTGAATTCCTCTATCCAGATATATATATAAGGTACTCGTATAATTTATATATATATATTCTAACTGCACCAACATATAAACTATGGTGTAGGCATACTCTGCTTTCTCAAAACAAGTATTTACAATTTTTAGTCATCAACCATGTCCTACATATCAAATCACGGTAGGCAGTCCAAATTTCAGAATTTCATATATATATATAATAACTACTCGTATAATATATATTATAACAGCACCCCAACTAAATTATGGTGCGGGCATACTCTACTATCCAAAGCCCCATATCACTCATATTAAGGGGAATACATTCGGAATCACTCTCGAAATGTATTAACAACACATACACAAACAATATTGAGGCGAAGAATAGATTCCAAGTCTCTAAGAGGATGGCACATACCGGCGTCTCTTAGGACCGTCTGAACTATCACGTCGATAGCCTATACCAAGGACATCTATCTTCTAGGGTACAAGTCAATATCCCCCATAAAGGTCCCATCGAGATAAGACTTGTCCCAGCGCGAACACCTCAGGGATAGTAAGTAGCGTGGGTATGATTTTCACATGCATATAATATATGTACACACAATCATATAAATATACCACTTTATCGAATTAATATAGGTTCTTCTCATCACCCGTAATTATCCCCTTTATCCTTAATTACACAGTTATGGAATTACATATAAGGTTTTATTCCTAACCTTAATTCGAAGGGTTTTCTCACTTATTACCTAACACTCATGGATTACATCCTCAAAATTCTGAAATTCAGTAAGTGACTTTATTAGATTCCAACGTAACTCTCTTACGTACCTCACCCTTTAAATTCATATATCTACCAACCTAAAGTAAATATCCCATAAATACCATTTTCGTTGAAGATTAAAGGTTCTAACATTTATCCATATACCCTACTGGTCCTCAATGTCTCCCAATTCATTTTATTTAGAATGCCCAAAGATAATTTCATGATAACTTACGTTAACTAATTAAACAAGGGAAATAGGAGTCTGCCAGGAGGGGTCGATCGATCGAAGCTTGGGGCTCGATCGATCGAACCTTCGATCGATCGATGCTCTATGTTCGATCGATCGATCAAGCAAGTCTGGGTAAAAATTCTGCAGAAATGAAGTTACGGGATTCATCAAAATTCTTCATCAATATCCATATTTTCCAACACTAATCGACCCAAAAAGTCTACTACTAACATATTAACATAATTCCAGATGTTTTTAACGTTCAGCATGCGTGTATACATCATTAATCATGGTTAAACAATCCAAAATCTCATCTAAACATCAAGAACCCTAAAGTTTTCATAACTATTATCCAATTCAGTTTTTCTCCAGAATTTCTTCCTCATATAACATCAAAATTCGTGGGTAATACATCTATAACATCAAGAGTTTCCAGCACAAGGTTTTAATATTCTCTACATGCAATTTCCTATCAAAATTTGGGGTTTTCTTACATGGATTACATTCCTAATTAATCCTAAACTAATATGAACATTGCACTAACGAAATACGCAAGTTAAACACTTGCTTGGGATTTTGGGTATGCAGATTTCCGGATGATTTTGGTATGGCTGCGTTCCTTGTCACGTGATCTACGCGATGGTGGTGGTGGTGGTGGCGGTGAAATCCGGTGGCTTTTTGGCCTTGGTTTGCCTTGGAGCTCTCTCCTCTCTTCTCCAATGGCCGTCACTTGATTTCTGAAAGTTCTAACCCTAAAAGGCTAACCTAATGGCTGATAAAGATGGCTAAAATTCGTGGGTTTAATTACCCAATTAAGTAAAATGACTAAAATGCCCTCCCGGGGCACCAATTAGGCCTAAAAACGCCCCGAGACCCAAACTAAACCCCCGGGTACACTTTTCTGACTATCTCGACCCTTTCGGATGCGTTAGCGCACTCAAAACGACTATACGAACAACTTATAAAATATTCACTTTTTATTTAACAAAATTAGTCCCGACGTGACACGGGCACGTCCCGACTTAAATTTCCGAAATAGTCATTTAATTCACTTATGACATTCAATATAACCAATGTAATATATTACTATGCTCATTAGTAATATTCAACAAGTTTCCCATAATTACTAACTCTCGTCACGTTAATAATTATAACATATTTAATTTTCGGATTTTTTATTAAATAAACATTCTCATTAAATTTAATAAATCCCCAAATTAATATAGCATAAAAATACGGGGTATTACATACTTCCCCCCTAATAACGGAATTTCGTCCCGAAATTCGGAGAATAAGGCATACCTGGTAAAAACAACTCTGGGTTCTCGCGTATATCTGCCTCACGTTCCCAAGTGGATTCCTCCACATTATGATGCTCCCACTGGACTCGCACAAGTGGAACTATTTTCAACCTCAATCTCCTCTCACTATAGTCTAGAATAGCCACTGGTCTCTCCTCGTAAGAGCTATCAGGCTGTAAATCTATCTCATCTACCGCAATGTGAGTATAGGCCATATCATCCCGAAGATATCGTCTAAACGACGAGATGTGGAATACATCGTGAATGCGATGTAAATGTTCTGGCAATCCCAGCCTGTATGCTACCGGCCCAATCATCTCGATGATGGGGAAATGGTCCTACGTACATCGGAGCCAACTTCCCCTTCTTCCCGAACCTCATCACTCCCTTCATAGGAGATACACGCAATAACACTTGATCTTCCACATTAAACTCCCGGAAGAACCGTTTCGTATCGGCATAGCTCTTCTGCCTATCCTGGGCCACCCGAATACGACTCCTGATAATCTCAATCCTCGCGGAGGTCTCCTAAATCACTTCTGGTCCTAGCAACTTGTTGTCCCCCACCTCGAGCCAACAAGTTGGAGAACGACAAGGCCTGCCATACAAAGCCTCAAATGGAGCCATACCAATCGTAAACTGATAAGAGTTATTATAAGCAAACTCTACCAGTGGAAGATGTGGCTCCCAACCTCCTCCAAAATAGAGAATACACATGCGTAGCATATCCTCTAACATCCGATTAGTACGCTTTGTCTGTCCATCTGTGTGTGGGTTGTAAGTTGAACTCAACCTCAACTCAGTACCCATAGCCTCCTGAAAACTTTCCCAGAAACGTGACACACAAATCTTGTCTCTATCTGACACAATATTCAGGGGGCACCCCATGTAATCTGACAATCTCAGCGATGAACAACTGGGCATACTGACCCGTGGTATAATCTGTCCTCACTGGCAGAAAATGAGCCACCCTGGTCAAACGGTTCTACAATCACCCAGATGGAATCGTGGCCCCGCTGTGATGTAGGCAACCCTGTAATGAAATCCATGGAAATACTTTCCCACTTCCACGCGGGTACTTCCAACGGCTGAAGTAATCCTGACGGTTTCTGGTGGTCCACCTTCACCAGCTAGCAGGTAGAACACTTGGACACATTTGGGGTTTTCTTACATAGATTACATTCCTAATTAATCCTAAACTAATATGAACATTGCACTAACGAAATACGCAAGTTAAAAACTTGCCTGGGATTTTGGGTATGCAGATTCCCGGATGATTTTGGTATGGCTGCGTTCCTTGTCTCGTGATCTACGCGATGGTGGTGGTGGCGGTGAAATCCGGTGGCTTTTTGGCCTTGGTTTGCCTTGGAGCTCTCTCCTCTCTTATCCAATGGCCGTCACTTGATTTCTGAAAGTTCTAACCCTAAAAGGCTAACCTAATGGCTGATAAAGATGGCTGAAATTCGTGGGTTTAATTACCCAATTAAGTAAAATGACTAAAATGCCCTCCCGGGACACCAATTAGGCCTAAAAACGCCCCGAGACCCAAACTAAACCCCCAGGTACACTTTTCTGACTATCTCGACCCTTTCGGACGCGTTGGCGCACTCAAAACGACTATACGAACAACTTATAAAATATTCACTTTTTATTTAACAAAATTAGTCCCGACGTGACACGGGCACGTCCCGACTTAAATTTTTGAAATAGTCATTTAATTCACTTATGACATTCAATATAACCAATGTAATATATTACTATGCTCATTAGTAATATTCAACAAGTTTCCCATAATTACTAACTCTCGTCACGTTGATAATTATAACATATTTAATTTCCGGAATTTTTATTAAATAAACATTCTCATTAAATTTAATAAATCCCCAAATTAATATAGCATAAAAATACGGGTTATACAGAGATTTATTTGAATACTTAGGCACTTGTAATAATTTGTTCATTGTACTAAGACATAGTGTAGGACATTTCACATTACTTGTGATATACAAAAAAAATAAATAAAGTGGTCCACATGGATTCCCTTCGACCGAACGACAAGGAAAAAAACACAATATTCTTCGATGATGCAAAAAAAATGGTTAGTTCCTAAACTTAATTAGTAATGTTACTTGTCCTTATATTATACACGTGTACACGTGTATAATATAATGCATGTACTTTGTATTAGTTGCACATAATTACCCAGATTATCAAAGTACACGCATCATATTGTAAAATACACGTGAAATGAACCAATACAAGTTATGTCTACTTTAATATTATGTGTGTACTTTTAACTCATTAGGCAAAGTACACGCATCATATTTTAAAATACACGTGATATAAAAAAATAAAATATGCGTGTACTTTAATATTATGCGTGTACTTTTAACTAATTAGGCAAAGTACACGCATCATATTTTAAAATACATGTGATATGAAAAAATAAAATATGCGTGTACTTTAATATTATGCGTGTACTTTTCACTCTTTAATCTTCATATACTCTTTTATTTGTATACACTAAATATTTGTCTTCTTAACAGTTTTCTGTCTTCCAAAAAACACTGTGCCTACTGAAGACTGAAGCAGAAACAATGAAAAACAATGGTTTCAAAATTCATAGGAAGTTTGATGAAGGTACACCAAATGAGTTTACATTGGATGATGATCCATTGACAGAGCAAGAAAAAAAACAGTAGATTTCTTGCTGGAAAGTGATCTCAAATTTGACCTAGTAAGAGATCATGAATGCCCTAAACAATATAATGGGTAAGAAAAACTTCATTTCTAAAAATTTCTAATTTGAATCTTTTCAAAAAATTTCATTCACATCATATTAATTTGTATATTTGTTTTATTTTTAATTTCAGGGTTGACTGTGGGGTGTTCTGCATGTACTACATTGAACAAATAAGCAGAAACAAGGAAATGCAAAAATTGTTTCAAGACCCTGACATGCTAAAACAAAGGGCATATGTACTCGGAGAAATTCTTCTATCAAAATATTTCTTCCCCCGAAAGGAGAAAAAACTTCTATAAATTGTGATTCAAATACAAAACATATTTGTAATTTGTTTTGTGTTATATTTGTTATTGTTTACAATATTTATTACACCAAAATGGTTTTTTTCCGCTGGCGCGGACCACAATCCACATAAGGTTTAGACAAACAATGCACCTGAGTGTTATGAAGCAATGTACAAGTAGTTTTCACGAAAAATACAAGTAATAATTACCAAGTACACCAATGAATTTTTTAAAGTACATGCATTTTTACTAAAGTACACGCACTGGTTAATATAATAATTTTTTATTATTTTAATTGAAAACTACTTTGAAGAATTCATTCAAGACACAATAACCAAAATCAATTTATTAAGCTCAACTACTTACTTCCCAACTACTTCTGGTCAAGAAATAAATAGCTTTAACATTTCCTATAAAAGAGTAATATTTGTTCCTTTCTTAACCATTACATCTAGGCTAAAGATAACATAATGGCTATTCCACCAGAAAACTTGCGAGAAACTCTTGAGAGAGATGAAAGAAATAAAATAAAATAAGGCAAATTGAGGAAAATATTTCCTCATATGAAACTGCCTTTGAGCAGTTTCAAACATATGTGAGGGAAGCTTATTCTGGACTTCCACCCAATCCCATAGATTTATTTGATGTGGATGAGGACCCTCCTCAAACACATGAAGACCTCATGTCTTTCTATACACAAGAAGTTCCCATGAAAATCGCCAAGCTGAAGGAGAAAAAGGCTCTCCATGAAGGCCTTGTAGTTGTCATAGAAGAAGAAATTCGACACTGGTCGAATTTAATTGACTCTCTTCCTGACACCCTAGATGCCTTGACAAACATCCCTAATAGAAGCCTTCTTTAGTTTTTTCAACTTTCGTTATTTGAAAAAATTGTACTTTATTTTTTGTTTTTAATAAAAAATTTATTTATTTCATGCATGTGTTCTCAGTTATGTCATACACCAAATATAGTAAAGTATACGTGAACCCTTATAAAAATGATCACGTGTATTGTAAAAAATGTAAACATTACTATCATTTCATGTAAAAAAATTGGTATGTCAAAATATGATTGCGTGTATTATAAATTATAATACACGCAAATTTTTATAAAGCACAAACAAGATATTGTCCCAAAACATTTTATAAATGCGTGTACTCTATATATTACATGTGTACTTTATAAAGTACACGCATAGTCTATAAAGTACACGCCTATTGAAATACTTGTATAATAATGCCGCTGGCGCGGACCATAATACACATAGAAGTTTAATAATATGAGTGACCCAAATGTCTTTTACAAAGTACAAGCACATTGTAATGTCCAAAACCATTTTCCAAATAGTACATGAATTTATATACGTCTACTTGATAAAATTACATGCAGAATACATAAAGTACAAGTATATTGAATTAGATTTTTGTCATATCAATATGCGTGTACTTTGCTATAACATGCATGTACACTTATATTTATATGCGTGTACTTCATAAAGTAAACGCACATTTCATCAAGTACACGCATTTTATATTTATATTATACGTGTACTTTAATTATCAATGCGTGTACTATAATTATTAATGCGTGTACTTCATAATGTATATAATATTATATTTATATTATGCGTGTATTTCATGCATGTACATCATAAATGCGTGTACTTAATAAGTGTACTTTAATTATCAATGCGTGTACTTCATAAATATTTAAAGAGTCCTATTGTAACTGAATTTTTGACCTAATTTTTTACCAAAATTACACGTCGCGGCGTGTTATTGGTTTGTTCTTTGGTCCCACTGGCGTGGACCCCACAAAAGAACCAATAGAAACTCTCCACCTCATTCGGTAATTCCACTTTCGGTAAAAAATTCAGTCCCAATATCATTTTCCATATTTAAATGCGTGTACTTATAAGTCTACTTTATTAAGTACACTTATATTTAAATGCGTGTACTTATATTTAAGATGCGTGTACTTAATAAGTGTACTTTATTAACTACACTTATATTTAAATGCGTGTACTTTAATTATCAATGCGTGTACTTCATATATATAATATAATATTATATTTATATGATGCGTGTACTTCATGCATGTACATCATAGAGTACACGCATATTTCATCAAGTTAATCTCAATTAAATGTCATTAATAAAGTACACGCATATTGAAATGACCAAATCCATTTTTAAATGCGTGTACTTTATGTACTCTATGTGTACTTAATTAAGTACACGCATAGTCTATAAAGTACACGCCTATTGAAATACTTGTATAATAATGCCGCTGGCGCGGACCATAGTACACATAGGAGTTTAAGAATATGAGTGACCCAAATGTCTTTTATAAAGTACAAGCACATTGTAATGTCCAAAACCATTTTCCAAAAGTACATGAATTTATATACGTCTACTTGATAAAATTACATGCAGAATACATAAAGTACACGTATATTGAATTCGATTTTTATCATATGAATATGCGTGTACTTTGCTAAAACATGCATGTACACATATATTTATATGCGTGTACTTTAATTATCAATACGTGTACTTCATAAAGTAAACGCACATTTCATCAAGTACACGCATATTATATTTATATTATGTGTGTACTTAATGCATATACATTAATAACGTACACGCATACTTTTATAAAGTACACGCATATTTCATCAAGTACACGCATTGGTAAAATTTCTTTGGACATCAAAATGCGTGTGTACTGTACATAACATGTGTGTACAAAGGTAAAGTACACGTGAACATCAGAAAAAATGATCACGTATGTTTTATGAAAAATATGTGTACAGCAGCACAAAAAACAAACTAAAAAATGAGACTTAAAAATAAATTACATTCATTTATGTGAAACAAATGATTTATTAATTAATTTATTCAATCAAATGGTTAAAATGAATGAATTTAACAATTTTAAAAATAGTCAAATGGGTTCCTTACAAGTAGACCTGTAATGACCCGTTTTACTACACCTCGAGCAAGTAACTTCCCTTACTGTGATCTCACCAGAAGACTTTATTCTCTTATTTCTTGGCCTACCTGTCGGTCTCTTAGTCATTAGTGGAAGGACAGATGGATTTTCAGGAATAGGAATATTTAAGGAAATCAAATCAGGAAGAGGAACTATAGGTATCGAGTATGATTTTCTGTAGAATGATACCTTATATTACTCCTCAATACAACCATAAATACTAGTCCCTTTCCTCCGCACAACACAAACAGCATGAGAACATGGAAAACATCTAATCTGCCAACTCTTACAAGAACAAGTCCTTTCTCTTAAGTCAACTGTTGCTCGCACTTCTGAATGAACTTCAAATACATTTTGACTTGAGCGACTAATAGTCCAATGTCGGCTTTTATTCCAATTTTCATTCAGTAACTTTTGAAAAAAAAGAGCATAGCTCATTTGTCCAAGTGTCAGACTCAACAAGTTTGTTTGCATTGAAATTCATAATCTTCACTCTCAATTTATCAAGCATATTCATTACTGGTAAATGTCTTTCCTCCAATATCCATGAATTGAATGACTCCGCAACACTAGATGCCATATCACCATATCATTTACCAGGGAAATATGCACAGGACCAATTCTCGGGAGGCAAACTATCAATGAAATCGGCAATAGCAGCTCCTCCTTCCTTCTTCAATGCATCAATATTCTTGTGTAATACATCTACTGAGACAGCATATGCACAAGACAAAAAATCTTTAACAATTTTCTTTCGAAATCCAACACAATTCCCACGAATTTTCTTTTTTATATCCCCTTGTAAATGATGTATACAGTAGGAATGTGCAGATAATGGGAAGACCCTCAAAACAGCTTCAAGTAATCCATTGTTTCGATCTGATATAAATGTTATGTTTCGATATTGCTCAACTACTGCACTATGCAAATTGACAAGAAATCACATCCAGTTATCTTCGGTTTCGGAATCAGCAATAGCATATGCAACAGGAAAAAGTTCTGAAATATAAAAATATATCAAAATTAAAATAAATAACATATCCATGTCAACACTTTGTAAATTGATGCTGCTGGCGCAGACCCTAAAACACATGGGAAATATATTATGTGTTTAATTTAAATTGTTTGTAAATAACAAGACAAAACATAAAAATGTACCGTACACATAATAAAGATAAAAAAAACATGCATGTTTACTTTCCAATCTTTTGCTTGGCTTTATTATTAACAACACTAACATCAACATACACGCATAAAAATGTAAAGTACAGGTGAACTAAACAAAAACATTCAAAGGTACTTTACATTTTTAACATGTACTTTGCTTTATTATTTCTAAATAACAACACCTATCATCAAAGTACACGCATAAAAATGAAAAGTACACGTGAAATTAAGAAAAACATTATTGTAAGCTAATACAATAAAAAAATGGACTAAATTAGGAAATAAATAGCCATACACCAATTCATTTATAACTTACAAGGGCAATCTAAAAATCGTGCTACTTTATTGAATGAAATGTATAGATGGGGTCTAAATTTGGTCTATGTGCTCATATTTTTGGCATTTCAATTATATTCTCGCCTCTTGCAAGAGGTGAGAGTAGCAGAGTCGTGTTATTTTAAAATAAACCAATGTAGAAAATATATTTGTTAACATTTTCATTATGTTTATAGGACATAATAATTTTGTTATAAAATTAGTCCTTAAAATTATTCAATACCAAAAATTTCGTTCTACCGTCTTAAAATACAATTGTTTTTTTTATCACTTTCATTTTTAAGACAATCAGCTTTTCTTTTATAAAAATAGTCCATATTTTAATTGCTCTTAATTAAAGTCATTTATTTTTTTAAGGGAAGGAGTTATTAACATTTTCATTATATATCTACGACACATAACAATTTTGTTATAAAATTAGTCCCTAAGATTATTCAATGCAAAAAAATTCATTTCACCGTCTTAAAATAAAATAGTTTTATAACAATCAATTTTTTTATACAAAAGTAATCCCTATTTATTTGTCGTCAATTAAATTTTTTACATAAAAAAATAATTTATCATTCTTTTTTGGAAAAATGCAAATTTAACTTTGAAATTTTGGGTGATTTTCGATTTTGGACTCGATATTTCAAAAATTGCAATGTTAACCTTGAATTTTAAAAATCGATTCAATTAGACCCACTATTACATTTGACGTTAAGAATTGTAACAGATGTGTTGACTTAATGTTTTATGTGAAAAAAATATTATTTGGTCCAATAAGAGTTTAACACGTAGCACCTCTTAAATAATACTTCTTAAGAATAAAAGAAAAATCAAGAAACTAAAGACAAAATGAAATAAATAAAAACTAAAAAGAAAAAATAACCCAAACATTCAGCTCTTTCACATCCCCACCCACTCCTGTCCTCCCCACACCTCCCCTTCCCACTCCCACCAATGTCGCATTCCCCGCCCTTTAGTCGTTTGTACCCCCCGGCCCAGCACCGACTCTCGCACTTTTTCTCAACAACGGATTTCTCTCGCTTTCTCCCAGTGTCTCTCCCAACCTCTCTCTGCATATATATGTATATCCATGTATATATACGTGATATGTGTATATACATATATAGCAAGATTCATATACATCATGCTTCTTGTATCACCCATACATCACACTTAATTCTAGGCCTAAAAAACTTTTTTTAACTTATTTTCTTTTACTCATGGAGTTAACCTTCCAATTAACACAAGTTCAAAAAATTAGGTCAAAATATAATTTTTAGCTATTTTTAAAAAAATCAACAAAAAACTGTTGAAAATACCTTATTTATAAGGGTTTGCGGCGCCAATAGAATTTTGTGATTTTTTTTAAAAATCGCTAGAAAACATATTTTGACCTAATTTTTTGAACATATATTGATTAAAAGGTTAATTTCAATAGAAAAATAAAAAATTTGGAAAAAATATTTCTTAGGACCTAGAACTAGGTGTGATGTATAGAGTGTGATGTAGGAGAGCCTCTCTCTCTCTCTGTATATATATATATATATATATATATATATATAGAGAGAGAGAGAGAGAGAGAGAGAGAGAGAGAAAGGATCTCATGCATCCCCAGTTTGCATACCCTCCGTGCGGATCATTTTTTTAAAATAGTAAAAAAAAAAAAAATTGGGGTTGATTTTTTTTTATGGTTTTTAAACATTTCAGTAGGACCATTAAAAAAAATCAACTCAAAATGAATTGTTTTGCTATTTTAAAAAAATCGGTCAAACTTTGTCAGTTTTTAAGTTGTTAAAAACTGACAAAGTTTGACTAATTTGTTTAAAATAGCAAAAAAAATCATTTTTAGTTGAATTTTTTTTATGATCCTACTGAAATGTTTAAAACCCATAAAAAAAATTAGCTCAAAAATATTTTTTGTACTATTTTATCAAAAATGGTCCGCGCTAGCGATATGCAAACTGGGGTATGCATGAGAACCTCTCTCTCTCTCTCTCTCTCTCTATCTATATATATATATATATGCGTGTATTATGGGTATGTATGTGTATATATGTATGGATATTTGGGTCTGTTTGTGCATGCAAGGCTAATGTATTGTGTATGTATGGGTGTGTATTTGTGTATGCATTTGTGTGTGCGTGTGTGTATGTATGTATGAGGTGGAAGGAGGTGGGTGGTGGGCGACAGGTGTGAGGCGGTCGGAGGTGGGTGGATATTTTTTGAATTATCTCATTTATTATTTTAGTTTAAATGGGTATATTGAATTAATTTTTTCAAATAAATATTACATTAATAAATTTTTATATGTGGAAACCTTTAATTTTATTAATTATTTTTCTAATCCACGTGTGAGTATTTAATTGGTCATTCTAATAAATGAAAAATCTACGTGGAGTGCCAAGTTAGCAACTTTATTACAATTTTTAACGACAATATAATGGAGGACATAATTGAATCTATTTTTAAACTTCAGGGTTAACATTGTTACTTTTAAAACATCGGGTACAAATCAAAAATCACCCCAAACTTCAGGGTTATAATTGCATTTTTTTTTCTTTTTTCGAAATTTATCCCTTATTTTTTTTTGCTAAGAACGAGATGTTTTATTTTATAAAAACTAAATCTTGTTTTACTTTCAAACATTGGACTAAGAATGTCACCAAACCTCATATGGTCAAAACTCCAACCACCACAAGTACTTAGCCAAAGTGAAAAATTAATTTTTCGACATCAAATTTTTCTATTTTCTATTTGATGTTTTAGATGTAATACCATTTAACCAATTTTTATCGCCTTATTATCGCCATTTCGCCGGTACTTGGCAAAATTATATTTGCACTTTTTTTACTATAAAATTAAATTTGCAGTGTTAATACAACAAACGTATTCTACAATGTAACACAAAAAAATTGAGTATTCAGCATAATCATTTTCTTATGAAAAGGGAAAATGGAGGATATATACAATTAAAATGACTGAAAAAGAAATGACAATGAAAATTTAATTTTGCATTTTGACAAAGGAACATCGGTGGTTTTACCTCTAATAATCAAAAGTACGATGACATCCATTGTCCAATGTTTGAGTAAACTGTAACACTAGTATATTTTTTAATAAAACACCACATTTTAATTAAAAAATAGGAACTAGATTTGTAAAGAAAAATGAACTTTTGGAAATGCTATTTTTAAAATAATTTTGAGGATAAAAGAAATAGGTACCATTTTTATAAAATAAAAATTGATTGTCCTAAAACCATAATGGGAGTTTTACACTTAAATTTTTTTTATGACGCTTGTGGAAGAATGACTTATCAACAATCCTATTATACAAATAGGACATTCAACATTATTTTTATAAAAAATAGTCCGTAAAATATCTCATTCCTCAAGTGACACCTCATTTTTTATTCACCCTTTTGACATATACCTCCCATTACCCCATTCTCTCACTTCAGTTTCGAAAATCAAGAGACACCAACCCACTAGGGCTGGCAATTTTTGGCACGATAACCCGTTTATGGTAATAACCCGAACATGACACGATTAGCTTGTGTAGATTTAAAAGTACCCAAAACTTATACTTAAATTAAAATCAATGCGACCCGAAAATGACACGACTAACCCGAATTGCCACTTTCTCTGGTGACGACAACCTTCGACACCGCTTCTCGTTTATAGTAATCTCCAGCATTAACTCTCTCCGACGGACACCTTTTCTCCAACCCCACCTCTCTTAGATCTGACAAAGTTCGAAAAAAGAAGTTCGAGATCTATTAGATCTGACAAAGCTTCAAAGCTTTGGTAACTAATCATAACCAAACCGGAGACTCATCTCCACTCAAACCCATCACCAACTATGTTCCAGATCTATTAGATGAATCAATCATTCACGTCCCTTTCGCGAAATCAGTTAATAAGTAAAACCCCTTCTCCTTTAATAATTGGTAGTATACATTTTGCCTAGTAAATATTCATATAAATATATTCATCGGATCAACACTTTCATCAGTCATCTGTTAACAAAATACATAAAAGGTTCGTGCCCAAAAAAAGGGCAAATTGGAGAAGTTTACATTCCGGCCTTCTAATATTTCTTGTGTTTGGATTTATTTCATTTGTTTCCCTTCCTATATGTGATAGCTTAGTTTAGTTGGTATCTTCTCATTTAAGTAAAAAATATGAGCAAGTTGTGCTGTGCAAAAACTATTGTTTTTGTTAATGAGAGATTTCTGGATAAGGAGATAGTAAGTGTTGATATGATTTTTATTTTGGAGATTTAAAAGATTTTACACTCCTATTTAAAATTTACAATTTCAAACTGCGAAAAAATGTTCGTGCATTTGAGTCTGCAAATTAATTTTGTAGTTAAATATTTGCAAATTTAAATTTGCAGTTCACAAGTTTGAGAATTGGCGAGAAGTTACGATGCCAAATAGTGAAACAAAACTTGAGGTTTATGAGAAATTAAAAAAAATGGGTTAAGTTTTTTATATTTTTTAGATTGTAAATTTATATTTACTGTTTCGCGAGCAGAGCATCGGCGACTAGAAGCCCTCTGGTGACCGATGGCAAAAAAATCCGGCAATCGAAGATGCAAAGATATTGTAGTTGGAAGAAAAATATTATTTTACAGTTTCTAATATAGGTAGAATTGGTATTTTATTAAAAATAAAATCAACTTAAAAAAATAGGGACTATTTTTACCAAAAAAAAAATGTTGAGTGTTCTTTATCCCTAGCCAACATTATTACATGTCCTGAAAATGCATAATCAATTTATTTTTATTAAGGACAAAAGAAATAGGGATCATTTTTTTAAAAGAAAAATTGATTGTCCTAAAATCATAATCGGGAACATTTTTATAAAAGAAAATTTGATTGTCCTAAAATCATAATCGGGACATTTTTTTAGTCAAGAATAAAATTAGTATTTTTGAAAAAAATAAAATCAACTTAATGAAAAGCAGGGACTATTTTCACAAATATAAAGTTGAATGTCCTATAACCATAACCAACATTATTTTAAGTTCTAAAATTGCATAACCTATTTTAAAATTGATCTGGCTTGTTAATACACTTCTAGACATTATGATATGTTTTTGCGCAAACTTTCATATTATATACATATTTTAGCAAACAATAAAATAAAAATGGATATAACTATCAGAACTTCACTTTGTTTACTCTTAACACTCCACAATTGTCATAAAAAGACTAAGAGATGCTACAAATGCCCCAAAAAATATTACCAAAATGTCACAAAACACTATTTGAAAATGCGCAAGTATCAAAGTGAAATGTTCATGGTCGTATTCAAATTAAAATTCAACAGTAACTCAGTTTACCATCTGATACATGAGTTTTGATGTTGCAAAAAACTGTTCTTGAGATTGAATTATAAGCCATATTACGTGGATTATAAATTAAAGCAGAGTCATTTTATATATAGAAAAGTAATTTTACAAACTAACCAACAATTCATAGGTTGCTAAACATAATATATTCAAAACATAACCATGGTTTTATATATCAGTTATATCTTTAACCCCGATGTTTCCTCAGGACTTGATTTCAGTATGTTATATGAATAGGGAATCATTCTCGAGTGTTATTTTTTCAATTCGAAACAAGAGATTTCTCTGCTATTCTTATCTCATCATTCTAAGATGCTCTAGAATGGTAAGTTTAGAGAACCAAAAAGGTGGCTTTCGCGAGTGGTAAACTCTACGGTGGTAGATAATGAAAAAATTATAAAATGAGACCCTACGGACTAGTGCTGCTCGTAGGAAATAAAAAAAATATTTCTTACGAACAACATTTGTTCATATAAAATATTACGAACTAATGTTGTTCGTAAAAACTCAAATATGTAATAAGATTTGATTATTTATATTTGATACGAACTAATGAAGTTCGTAAGAAATCCTACGAACTTCGTTCGTAGGAAGGCATTACAGAATTTGTAGTCCTCGACGAAATCTGTTTAAAGCTTCCCACCACTCCAACCTTCCCAATTTGTAAACTTATAAAATATGTCGGATTTTTGCATCACCGGTGTGAATGCTCTTACCAACACTACAGCACAATTGCCAATGATCAGATTTTTCACTGATTTTTTATTTTTATTTTTATTTTTTTATCTTTGAGTCTCTAAAGATCAAACTTCCCTTCAACATCAGATATAACAAGATTTAGGTACATATTTCCATGCCTCTTGCAGAGTTCATACAGTATCCTATATCTGTGGTACACAGTTGAATCATACACTTAAAACTTTCAATCAATTGAGAAACACACATGCATATGGTGTGTTCATAATAAATCATTTTAGATATAAATAGCAATTGATTGAACAGGGGGTCAAGAAGAGACACAGGAAAATGAAATTACAAAACAAATTGAACTTTATACGAATTTTATACCAAAAATTCCAATCCAAAAATAGTAACGCGTAATATTTAAACCCCAGATGCGTTACATTCTTCAAGCAATTTAAGGATATTATGTTCAGGGGCACTGATTGAAGGTAGAATCATGCGATTGGAAGAGGGTCGAGGTTTTGTTGCAGTTGGCTCAGCTTCAATGGGGCTTGTTCCTTCTTGCATAACCGCCAGACCACCGCCCCTTCGCACGCCTGCACATACTCGCTCCTTCCATATTCTTCCATCCTGATCATCGAGGTGACAAACATTTGAGGTCGCACTCACATAAAGATCTACCAATGAATTGAGTAGGTTAAATGATGACACCACAATCAAAACTTAATGATAGTAAATTAGTAAATATCTCTCATGCACATAGTCAACTAATTTGATTGTTTTGCTATTCGAGATGAGGGGGTGGGGGTAGGGTGTTTACTTTTGCCTACACAGAATAACCGTAACAGTGAATGAATAACTTTCAAAGAGGGACTATTAAAATAGAACTTGGGGAGTGGATCACAGAATCAGAACCCTAACAAAGAGATATTCAGCTGTCAAGTATACAGTGTGCAACAAAGACTCCAGATTCCCTTGGGGGATTAAGAATGAATAAGTAGATTCTTCAGCAGTTGAAAAAGTCTGTCCAAGTGAAGATTAGTGCCAAAGATTTTTTCCAGTCTTCCATCCATAACACCTAGAAAAAATATTTTTAAAAAAGCGGTGGATGAAAATAAAATATGTCTAGGTTTTATCTTTGGTTTACAAAGAATTCACATCTGCCCAACAAAGTATAAATCAAGGAACTTCTTATATTTTTCTTCAAGTTCAAACTGATCATCTCATATAGCAACTGCAATTTTCTTTTTGTTTTTCTGTTCACCAAAATGTTTCCATCTCTTTTCGTGTTCACTCAAATGCTTCCATAATTTGATTTCCCGAAATATTCACATTTTCTTTTGTGAAGTAACCAATTTTGAATAAAGGTGTATTGGAGCACTCATTTAATGTTGGACCCAATTTTTAGGAGATCCAATTCAAATC
Source organism: Sambucus nigra (assembly GCA_949130495.1). Classification (NCBI taxonomy): domain Eukaryota; kingdom Viridiplantae; phylum Streptophyta; class Magnoliopsida; order Dipsacales; family Adoxaceae; genus Sambucus; species Sambucus nigra. The sequence goes on along the minus strand of OX422208.1, from coordinate 213,235,392 downwards.
TTTGATATTGGAATTAGGATCATATCAGTTCAAATTTTAAACTAATTTTGCTTAAATTCAAGTTCCAAACTTTTAATAGGAGTTTTAAACCACACCATAATTACCCACAAGCTCATGAGCGGATAACAAGTCAAGATCTCACGACCACGAGCAGTTAATTGTAGCGTCACTGTCACCACTGACCTTTTGTCGAGATATAAAACTATTCAGATAATAATAGTCATGATTTACAAATTTAAATATACATAATAAAATACTAATATATATCCTGAATAATAATTAAATACTAATACCACCACGAGCATTTAAATATACATATTAAAATACTCATATATACCCTGTATAATAATTAAATACTAATACCATCACGAGCATATAAATATACTAATAATTAACTACTACTACCACCACCACCAGTAATTGTAAGGATTATCAATTATTCTCTTCGAATTTACTTTTTTGTTCTTGTGTTTCAAGATCAGTGGATTATGATGTTTTACATTTTAATTAATGAATATATGATGAGTTAAGAGCTATTTTGATTATACCCAAATGTATGCATGTAAGATATAATATTTTGAGCTCTTTGCATGCGTGGTTTCACATTCTACGTTACAGTACTTGTTAAGAGTTTGGGTGGCAGTTGGAGATGGGGGAATGATTAGATGTTTCCCTAGTTTTTTTTGGTGTTGAGGGGAGGTCGGGAGGGCTTTTTGTCTCCCCATCCCCGTTTTTTGCTAGTCTCATGTTAGAACTATGTATAACTCTTGAATACGGGTTTCCGCCCCCTTAGGCGGCTTCTCTTTATATACATTGCTTACTTATAAAAAAAAAAAGATTCTGATGCGTATACATCAAAAACACATTGATCTGTTTCTAAAAACATTTGGGAAGCCCGCATAGGACTGGTTTTGTATATGTATATGCTCAAGTTCGACAGGATGTTTATAAAACTTAAACACACCCATCAACTCTTATGAATGTGAGGAAACACAAATTCCAGAAATGCAATATGAGTTTCAAGCTTACATTAAGAATTGAAGGCTCGGGCAATGGGCATTGAATTGGTCGATCATTATCGAGAGGCTCAATAGGGTGTTCAACTGGCTTAAACTCAACTGCTACTTCAATCCCATGAGCAGCAGCAGGGGTAACTTCAGACACTGTAGCAACACTTGTAGCCTCTGTATTTGGTGGCAATACTTCCCTCTCATCCTGCATGGAACAACGGAACCCAATGTGCAAACATAAGTACAAGTAAACTGATACCCAAATACATATATGAAATCAGAGGCATGAATTAAAACATATAAGATCAATGATGCAACAATAGTCCATTTGGGGTGGAAATTTAAAGATCATTTTAGTTTGGGGGAATTAGCATACAGAATGGGAGCCCTTGTTTTTTAAGTTTCAGCACCTAAATTCAGCAAAAAATATCTTTTCCCATTTGCTTAAAATACTAAGGGCACCTCTAAACGTAAAAAATACAAAACTCGTTTTTTCTTCCTCATTGTTCGTATACAAAAAATTGTCTGCGTGATTGTAGTTGTGAAAAATAATGTGTTAATACGGGGATAAACAGGACAGGGGATTTTTTTTCCCTATGAGGAAGGTTGGAAAAGGGCTAAGGGCCTATTTTGTAGAAAACATTTTCTATTAACAATTTTCATCTCCATTTCTAATTTTCATTTTCAATGGAGAATTTTAGAAAATTAAAAGCTACGTTCAATTATCGAAAATAAAGCCTACCTTTTTCCATAAACACCACCCCAGTGTAACCTTACCACCCAACCACCACCATTGGTGCGGTGAGAGGGCGCGGTGGTGGTGGTAAGGTCGTGATGGTGGAGGTTGTGGTGGTAAGCTTAAAAAAAATTCAATGTGAGGAAAATTTTCAGAAAACATTCAAATTGTGTTTTCCAAATTTCTGGGAAATTGTGAAACTTGAAAAATGGAAAACATTTTTCTAATTTGGGAAAAATAGACATTTGAATGCAGTGGATTTTTCTCCCTATGAGGAAGGTTGGAAAATATAAAAAGGAAAGCTAATATTTTAACAAGCGTTCCCATAGATGGATGGGAACAGCTTACAAAATGGAAAATTGGTGGCAAATTTTATTTTCCACGGGAAATATTGGATAGCAAACACACCATTATGTTTTTAAGCTGCACCGGTATTGAGTAGTCATGACCCTCGGGTCATTTTGGCATAGTGTGTATGTGTGTGGGGTGGTGGTGGTGGTGGGGTGGGGATGATGATGTAGGATTTTTTTTAGAGTGGTGCTATGAGTACCAAACAACTCCTCCAAATCTCTCCCAAATAGCATTAATGAGTTGTGCCCTGGCGGGACCCATACCATAAGGTATAACACTTAAAGCTATTTGGGGAAGATTTGGAAGACTCGTTTGAGACACATAGCATTTTCTTTTTTTTTAATGTTAGGATGTGTCTACTATTTAAAAGAAACAGTAAAAACTATTTTTTAAACTTAAATTTCATGTAAAATGAAGAAAAAATAAAGAGTAGTGTATTGAATTACCAACCATAAACCAAAGAGAATTTCAATACTGACCAAAAAAACATGGTGATTTCAAAAGATTAGGAACCAAATAAAAGGGTTGGGCCCTAAGAGAATTTCCAATATTCCTTTTTGGGTGCTTATTATTTCTAAAATTGAAGACTAAATCAAACCAAAATCAGAAAATTTAGGAGCTGATGAAAAAGTCAAACCCAAACTTAGTATCTGAAGAATCTAATTCCACAACCAAACCTAAACTCAACCAAAAAAAAGTAGTTTTGAAACAAAAAGCAACAAATGAGTGACGAAAAGCATGATTAGAGAAGCGTTTAATTCAACTGAAATAGAAAGGAGAGAGAGAGATAGAGATGAAAAATGAAGAAAGAGTAAAGGATGGTTACGAGGGCACTTTGGGTCCGGCGATGACCATTTCTGCTGACAGAAAATCTAGAGAAAAGACCAACCATATTCACACCACAAACAATTCACTTTCAGGGGCTCTATAGTGGAGAGGAGAGGAGACACAGGAGGATAAGGTGGTGGCCTTTGTTTGGATTCTCCATGTAATAACTTGGACTTTGTGTTTATAAAAAAAAAATAATAATAATAATAAATGAGAATATAACTGCAAGTAAGTTGGAGAAATTGGGGTGTTGGTTGAAAAATGGAAGAAAAGGACGGCGATTAAAAAAAAAAGGTGTGAGTTACAAGTTGCGACTTGGTTTCCGCTGAAAAGCTTGTTTTCTCGCTTTCGTTTTTCTCCTCTCTTTGATTTCCAATACATTGTATTCTCCAGCTCTTGAAACCACTCATATTTTCTCACCCTACCCTCATTTCTTTTCTCCCTCTCTCTCTCCTCTCCTCTCCTCTTAAAAGAGTTCACCAATTATCATCATTATCTATATCTATATTACATCTTTAATATAATAGTAATAGTATATACACAAATTAATCAGATTTTAATCATTTTTATTTTTTTCTCTCTCATTTTAAATATTGTATTCTTTAAAACTAAATAAATAAATAAATAAATAAATAAATCTCTTTGAAATCAAAAACATAAATAAATTAAAAGGGATCTTAAGTATTTAATTCATTTTTTAAGATTTATTTGTAGTCACTCTTATGTCTTTATTTTTTTAATTATCGATTTTATTGTAATATACAAGTGTCATTCTTTACCAAAAAAAAAAATATGAGCGGTTAGAGAGTAGCTATAGACAGGTTTTTATGGTTATGGAGCGTACTACAAATTTAAAAATACATGAGATGAACCCTAATAAATTTTAGGAGATGGGACTAAAGCCCAAAAATTAAAACTAAAAAGATGATTTATTCTAGATTCTATTAACTAATCCCTCGATCCAATACAATTATACAATGCTGTTAATACTATTGCATTTATAAAACGTTTTTATTTCTAAAAAACAAAGTTAAAAAAAGTCTTCAATATTTTTTATATAAATAAAAAAAAATGGTTATAAAAACATTTTTAATGTTGTATTTATAGAAAAAACTTTAAGTTTTACAAACTAAAAACAAAAAAAAAATATATGTATAATTTTTTATATAAAATACGTAAAGTTTTTTAAGTTTTTATATATAAAAAATAGTTTTTAAGTTAAAAAAGTTTTCAAATTTTCAAATCTGTTTTTAATATAAATAAAAATATTTTTTGCTTATAAAAACATTTATAGCGTTTTATTTTTAGAAAAAACTTTAAGTTTATATCTATAAACAACATACAGGTTTTTAAACTAAAAACAAATAACAATATGCATAATTTTTTTATATAAAATACATACAATTGATTTGATATTTTTATTTATAAAAAATAGTTTTTATATAATAAAATATTTGAAGATAATAGTCAGATTTTATTTATGAAAAAAATAACCTTTTATAATGGCATTAGAATAAGATATTAAATTTATGATATATACTAATTTTTAAAATTATCGTTATATTTGTTTATTGTACATTTCCCGTGCATCGCAAGATTTCGATAATAATTTTGAATAAAAATACTTTTGTTGATATTATATTTGAAAAGAATGTATTTTGGTTTGAAATCGAATCAAACATTTAAATTTAAATATAAATAGTTTTTTGACATTTTATAATGGTTTAAATATGTAAAGTAGATATTTTTGAATTAAAGGGCAATATAATAATATGCATCAGTTTAGGCTCCAAGCTAGGATTTAAGAGAAGGAATATATGGCTAATTATAATGAAATAAATATGAAAAAAAGAGGTCGAAAACGAAATTTAAAGAGGCAAAAAACGAAAGGAATAGAAAGAGTTAGTTTGAAGTGTTTTTAGATCTTCTTTTCGAGCATCTTCGGATAAGATTTGAAAAAAAACTGAAAACACATACCTGGCCTAATTTTTTTTGCAGAATCTAAATCTGAAGTCGGATCGGTGGTTCAGATGATGTTTGGATCTGATTTTTTTGAGTTTCTAAAACAAGCCTATAATTGTGAATTTTAACTCTCTTGAGGTAGTTTCGTTATCCGGTTGTTAATTTAGTGTGGTATAGTTATATCCATGCTACGTGTTGCATTTATATGAATTATGTGCCCACATACTATATTCTTTATTGCACTAATTTTGTATGTGTTATTTGCATGCCTCGTAGTTTGGGGTAACGATGTGTAGAAAATATGTGCAATTAATTTATAAAAATTGAATCTGAAATTTATTTGATTTGAGAGAATGATATTATGATGATTATTATTGGAGAATGCATAGGCATTCCTTAGCCAAACCACCCGTTGGACGCGGTGTGTTGTCGTCTACGATTTTATTTATTATCCAAAGACTAGGCCATGAACCCAGGTTGGCAAGTATACCAAGTGTTATTGACACACCCCAACCCAGTCACTTATAATTAAGTTTGAAAGTCAAAGTGAGTCAAATCATAATTACCTTAACCAAATCATAAACACAAGTATCTTGATTCAATTATTAACATGAATCAATAAAACTAAAAGCCTTTCACAATTTTAAGGTAATTATGCTTATTCAGACTTACTGAAAAGATAAGTAGGCTTAAATTACCCCATTTACGGTTGACCAAATCATGATTTTATGCATTTCTTGCTAACCCCGCCGAACTCCTAGATTTGGCAGTGATATCACAATACCTGAAAAATATAAACGTAGGTATCATGAGCAAAATAACTCAGCAAATGCATCAGTACTACACTATTGCATAAAATTAAATGCAATAAATCATATCCCCATGATGATATATGCATACTTATCCGGCCCATTGACAAAGAATTACCAATTATATACTTATCCAACTCATTCATAAAAAATTACAAATAATACTAATACCATGCTCATTCATTAAGAATGACCAATTATATACTTATCCAACTCATTCATATCGAATGACTAATTATATACTTATCCGACTCATTCATAAAGAATGACCAACTTATCCGAATCATGATTCACATATCCTATCTTTAATATACAAATCCCCATTCCGGATCGGGGAGTAACCTCCCATTTCGGTAAGCCGAAATGAAAAAATTCATATTCAATATTATTCTGATCATATCCGTAACCATGTATAATACCTCTTAACAGTGAGTGATGATCATATCGTATCCATTACCATGTATAATACATATATTTTCAGTAAGTACACTCACCTTGGCCACTTCATGTGTTTTTTCCTTGCCTTTGTCTGGTACTTGTTCAACAGATTCTTCTTCCCTTTCACATATAAATTCTTACAATATTAGTATCATCATAAGGATATTAACAATCTAAAGAATAACTTAAACTTAACCCAATTTATAAGCATCATAAAATCCCATTCAAATCATATATCATAAATGAAGTCCAATCTAACTTCATGGTAAGATATTTACCATACCCAAATCATAGGCCAAATATATTTTAATTTCTTCTTAGTAGTTTCATCCTTAACATATTGTGTTCTAAATCTAAAAGACGACATATCATATCAAGTTTTCTAGAGCAAGATATGCCCATTTCTTTGTTGCATAGCAAATCTGCCCTCACTACAGTAATATTGATTTTCCCCGGCATAAATTAAATGCCGAGAAAAGCACTAAAAATGCCGACAACACTTTTTGCGGCACTTTTGGCAGCATTTTCACAAGTGCGGTAATAGCCAATGTGGTAAAAGAATAATAGCATTTTAAAAAATGCCGCGAAAAGTTGGCGGCACTTTTGGTGGCATTTCCACAAGTGCGGTAGCAAATGTGGTAAAAGAACAACGGCATTTTTTAAAAATGTCGCAAAAAGTTAGCAGCATTTTTACGCATTTTTATTAATGCTGGTAATAACCTTTTAGCTGCATTAAAAAAAATATTGATAATAACCTTTGGCAACACTTATTAAATGCTCAACACACTTTTGGCGGCACTAAAAAATGCCGAGAATGATAATAGCGGCATTAAAAAAATGTTGATATTATTTTGTAATATATGGCTAGGAACAAGTGTTAAAAAAATCATTTATAATAAGTATTGTATTTATGTGCAAATACATTACCTTAATATTAAATTAAGAGGACAGTAATCAAATTAAAACATCATTGAATTAAAATCAATAGCATTCATCGTAAATAAACATAATTGTGCTTGGAATAATTATCAATCCACAAAATAAAATGTATCACATGTCAAATAAGAAAAAAGGGGAAAACATGAAGTGAAACGATATTTTATATAATGTACGATCCTTCTTCATCAAAGTGAAACATCCTCTTCGACCTACAAATAAAAAGGCCAATCGTTAGTCATTGATACTTATTCTCTAGTATTTTAATTAAAAATTTAAAATTAAAATTAAAAATTAGTACATTAGCAATATGCCACGCTACAGTTGAATGATATTCATCTCCAATTGTGGACTTGTTTCCATAAGGCTTGGGCAATGGTTCATTTGTTACAAATATTTTCTTAATATATACTTCCCAAAAGTCTTCACCCAATGGCGTACCCCCAGCTTTTATTGAAGGGTCATTGCTCACAATGAATCCACGTGCTACAACCACTTTTAGAAGTCCGGAAGTAATAAGGTCTACTTTTAAGAAGTGCATTATTTGAGACCATTTGTTATGGTTGATGGTGCTTCTTCTTCTTCTTTGATGGTTCTTTCTACAAACAAGATGAATATGTCATCAACCATATATTTCTAGGAAAATATCGACAGAGTTTTATTTGTTTTCAAGACATCCCAAAAATTTTAAGACTATATATAACCAAATAGACCAACCATCCAATGTCAAGTATACATAAACTCCCCAAGAAAGTGCAGATATATTGTGCCCTTTAAATTAGTAACATACCTGAATTGAAGTAGCATTCGTTTGTTCACTAACGCGAGCAGCAGTCTCGGGGTCCTTTGCTTTTATAAAACACCTTATGAGCAACATTCACACGACTCTTTCTTCCGAAAGTATGTGGTGTTCTTTGCTTCTCACGAGTTTGACGATTTCTTCGACTCGTTTTCTGTTACAAAAATATATTTAAAATATATGTTTAACTTAAATTTATAAAACTTTACTACTAGTAATACATTCATACCCTTGTCTCACGAGTTTCCCAATACTTAACAAGTTGCGAATGTATAGTTGAATTTTTTATAGGCATCTATCAAGTGTTTAGGTTTGTATTCTACTTGGTTGACAAAATGCCCAAGAAGTGTTTTCATTATCTAAATGACTTTTGGTTTGGGTTTATCGTAAAAGTCCTTATTTTTTTAGCATATAGACACACAAGTACCTATTATTTTGAAGTCTCTTGTGCATATGGCTTTTATTACACCATTCACTATTTTTATCTGTGAAGTAATAATAAAATGGAGACCATCGTTGAATGCATTTGTAATATGACTATTTTATTCATTACTTTGTTCTTTATAATGATATTTCTTTGTCCAAATAGAATATGATGAAAATAATCAAGATAAATAATGACATATTTGTTTTATTTGATTTGCATATTTGTGAAGCTAGAAGGTTACACATTCAAATATGTCCCAAGTTGTTGTTTCTAGTTTTTTATTTAGTTTATTGAAGATATAATTAATGAAAATATCTTGGAAAGCCTTTTCTTTTTGTTTTTTGTCCTACATATAATGAATGATAATATCTTGGAGTGCCATTATTCTTTTATATCGAGTGTGGGAGAAATGTTTGTAAGTGAAAAGAAAATTGGATAAGAGCTTTGTCGGCAAGTATGCATTACGAAATCACTTATTTTACTTATTTTTTAATATCATGATGATGACGATTGGCTTATTTATTTAATATATATTTATTTCATAAGTTTTATGTTGTGCAGCATAAGTTTTGTAGTCATAAGTTTTATTTTCTGACTTTTAGGAAATAGTTAAGGAACTATGTTTTTTTGTTTCTTGGTTTATCCTTGTGTCTTTTATTAGAATTAAGACTCTAGTGAGTTAACATGTTGAATAGACTTTGGAATCAGAACTTAGAGGCCGACTCAGATATCTCATCCTGATGCTGATATAATGTAAGAATTGTTCTTTGAAAGTACAAAACAAAGAACAACCCCTTTAAGGTTTGTCCCACTTATTTCGTTGGTCGTTAATATTCCACTAGAAGGTTGCCAAAATTGCGGTTGCACATTAGTAGATGCCTACAAGTGGCAAAGCATTACACGTAAAGGGAAAGCTCATTAAAGAAACAAAGAAAGACAAAAATGATATTTCAATTACTGTATTAATACCTTTCATGTTATGTTCCGCTCATTCCTTTGCCATTTCCAAAGTTTGTGCTGAGCAGTATATGCCAAGGCCAAAATAGCACCTCCCCAATTTGTATAAATCAACCTCATAATCTGAAACGAACAATGAAGATGATCTGAAGAGTTAAGTAAATTACCAAGAAATTCAACTTGAGTAGTAGGGTAGGAATATGAAAAATACCCCTCCTAATTAATACGGATTCCAATGTTCATGGAGATGCAAACATCCAAAAGCACATAGTATAAATTTACGTTGAAAATTTTATTTTTTCTTCAGTTTAAAATAGCTATTATTACAGTCAATCATCGTATCTTATACAGATGATGTCGCACATTTTGGGCATGCCTTAGAACACATGATACATATTAAAGACTAAAGGAATAGAGAAATAGGGTAATTTACATATCTAGTAGGCTATAAAATTCAAGTCATCAGTTTTCAATGACTAATAAGGGAAAAATCTCTCTCATCAAACCTATAGTATAAATGAAAAATTTGGTAATAATAAATTTTGGTTCTTCTTACTTTTTTTTGGGTGGGTGATGGGTAAGGATATATTTATGAATTTAACAATCCATTAAGAAATTAAGTATATACAGCAGTCCAAAATACTAATTCCAAGTTCATTATTTTCACCATCAATGACTCATTCCCTTGTGCCCTACTTACTTAAATCAATTAGGTGGGGAAGATGAAAACAATTAGTTAAATACTTTAGCACCGATGTGTTTGCTTCTTGATGCAACAAAATACTGCATAATAAAATGATATAGGTTGAAAGGCTCTATAGAAATGATATTGCGTTCATTAGATCTTGAATATCAATTGCTTAAATCTTTTACTTCATCTAAAAATTGTTTGATGGTTAAATATTTTGGTATGACTCAGACCAGGACACATCAATACTTGCATTCCCATTTATTTGACCCTTACTAGATAAAATGCACAAAGCTTTATCTCACCTTTCAAGGGTCCCTTTAATGTGTGTTCCCTTTTCCTGTCTTCGTATTCTTACATTTACTCATAATCTCAAGATAATTTTGTCTCAATAGATTTTATGTCATGTTATTAAGTATCTACTTCAGGAAAATATAATATGAAGCGGGATACATACTCTTGCTGCCATGAAGTTGTCAAAAAGTCTCAGAGAAAGGGGTGTCATTTACGAAAAGAACTACTAAGCACATCTTAAGTCAAAGTTGCACATAAACTCGCAGTAGATAATGCGCTAGATAGCTTAAGAGATTTAATGATGGTTGCATTTAACTTTAATTGAATCTTATTAACTATTGCGTAAGGCTTAATTTCCCTATGTGGCCTTTATATTCTCAACAATATCAATAAGATACAAGTGTAAGTTGTAAAGTGAAAAAAGAAACAAAATGTGAGGTACCTTCCTAAGCAGAGCAATATTAAGCTTGGGAGTCTTCAATGGACCGACTACAGCATATGTCCATATCTGTAGAGTTTGCGAAGAATTGTTCGGATATTAGGAATTCATTACCTACAGCATGTGTCCATATCTCAATTTTCACATTGTTCCATCCAACGAGATGAAGATAAGGATGATGACCTGCATTATACAGGTGAAAACTTCTCATACAAACTATAAAGAAACTGAAGTAACACCATTTAATAAGGTGGTTAAACTTCTATATAGGCACTCATTAAATCCATTATTCATAAAAAATAAAATTACTTTTAGTGCTAAAAATAAAATTTTCAAAACGAGATTGTCGCCTTGTAATGCAAGAAGCTTCTCCTGTTACTAGGATATACTAAGCCAGCTTTAAGACATATGCCAAGCTTTAAGACATACTCTAGACATTCTTGTGGGAGAAAATGAGACTAAATTTAGGGAGTCTGATGAGAGAATACCCGAGACGCTAGGCTATACCAAATCCCAACAAAAAGAAAATAGTGAGGGAGCTACGTACTAGTTTGCTCAAAAAATTATGCGGTGTGATTTGTGAGCACTAGAAAAGGGTGTGAACATTAGGCCACTATCAATTTAGTTCTTTCTTTTTCTCAATTTTCTTGTCGATCTTTTGAGGAGTCCTTGTTATCTTTCTTTATCACATGATTCACCTCTCTTAAACATCAATATTTTTTATAAAAACTATTCAAAGGTAAAAAATAATTGAAAAGACGAGGGGTGAGAAGTGAGGGCCAATGTGGTGTATGTGGCAAGGAAGGGATCTCTACCTACTAAAATATGTAATGTACCTCTAGATTCACTAACAAATGTTCATAACCCAAGGGATTACTAACAGAAAACAGACATATGTATGAACGCAATACACTTTGTAGAAAAATAAATAGGACACACACACATAAGTGGAAATATATTGTAACAGCACAGGCACAAAAATGCATACTAATCTCCCTCAAAATGAAGGGCAAGTAGGATTTGAGCAATAATAATATTAATTAAGATACCTTCTACTTCTGCAAGATCAGTGTAACAACCCTCGATTCTGGGAGGCTCATTTTATACTAATTTTACCGCATAAGGTAATTATATAAAATGTGGGGACTGGAGTAAATATTAATTTAATGAATTGAAAGTTAATATTTACTAGATTGATGCATATTTACTGCATGTGAAAGTAAATAACATCAGGTTGCATGTCTGTAGTGTCATGTATTTTAAATGGCCTTTTAGTTTAAATTATTTTGGAACTCGAAATAATTTATAAAATTTCCGGATGCCAGTTTAGAGGGTGTAGTTAGTCTCGGAAGGTGCGAGACAGTCAAAATAAGTGCCATATTGTATTTTTGTGTTTCGGGCACTTTTACCTGGTTTTAGCTTATACGCGTATTTGGGAGTCATTTTAATGTGGTATTAACCATTTAAGTTGGGAGTTTTAACCTAAGACACGATTTTAGTCTTCTAAATCCCTTATTTTTCCCCATTTTATGTCTTGAACATAGAGAGAGAAAGAGGAAGAAGAGAAAAGGAGAAATGAGAGAGAGGTTGAAGATGGAGGATGTGGGATTGCTTCTTCTCCAAATAAATCTGAGATATCAACCCTAAGGCAAGTTTTCTACTTGCTAATATGTGATTTAAGGTGCATAAATTGTATGATAGTTGTGTATTTACATTTATGGTTTAAATGTGGAAATTATGGGAATTAAGCCCTAATCTTAGTTTTGATGATGAAATGGTGGACTAAAATGGTTTTAAATCGTATAGGATACACTTTGGGTAGATCAATATTGTTGGTTGTGTGTAAGATGGAAGAGATTTGGGGTTTGGAGAAATTAGGGTTCATAACCCTTCGTAGCCATTTTTGGCAAAATTGCAGGTCCGAATCGATTCGGCCCTTTGGGCGAATCGATTCGCTAAGGGGAAATTGGCAGGTCTGCATAACCCGAATCGATTCGGGGTTAAGACCGAATCAATTCGGTCAATTGCAGAAGGTTGGTTTAGTTGTCTGAACCGATTCGCTTTTTGGGGCGGATCGATTCGCTAGGGCGAATCGATTCGTTTTCCTGCTGTTTTTGAGTTAATTTTATAACTCAATTTTAATCCTTTTCTTTAATATAGGGAATACGAACCTTCTTGAATGAAGTAAACTTAGAGTCCTAGAGTGTGAGATGAGTTAGATGTCTACCCCACATTAGGAATGGGTTATGTGGGGATTTTTCCGGGGTTAGGCCTATTAATGGTAATGCATTCTTTTCTTCTAGTTAATTATTATAATACTAGGAGATGTAGGGTTATGTTCGGGAGACCTTAGGAGCTTAATTAAGCTACACTAGTTTTGATGGTTTATATTACCACCCCAAAAGAATGTTGGGAGATTTTAAAACTTCGATTGAACTATGTTAACCTTGGTGGTTCATAATAACGCCATAAAGGTGAGTTTGTAGAATAAATTGAAAGTCATTTCTTTCCTTCGAAAGATGATAACTTTGGGGTTCTAAAATAACCTCCTAGAATGCTTGGAGATAATGAAGAGTTTATTTACTCCTTTGAGGTTGTAGTGTTGGTATAAGCTATCGTATGGCTCCGGATATTAAGTTCTATCTATTACTAGAAGTAAACAGTAATGGTTTCGAATAAAATGAAACATATAAATGGAAGTGGTATTGATAGTAGTAAATGATAATTTACTTAATCATGAAACCGGTAAATAATGATTTACTTGATTTTGAAATGATAAATAAAATGGCTTAAACACACCTCTCTAAATGACATCATAAGGGAAGTCCGCACGTGAGGTGAAGCCCCCTGGCTAATGAATGCAGGGTGGATATAGTCCTAGGCCATGGGGGCGCTTATGGTTGTATATTTTTCTGTGCTGGTAGGAAGATTCCGGGTGTGGTCTTGGCTACCACGCAGGCTCATGGCCGCTTCCCGACGTCTTGCGATATAGGTGCCCAGGTTGTCTAATGATAGGCCCTGGAAGATGATGGTCATTTAGGGGCGCGCACAGTGGGGAAACCCGGACGGGCGGTCTTAGAATTCGTTATATGTATATAATTATAACAGTTCATAATCAAGTGGGACTTGATGTATTTGATATGCCATATAGAGCACATGTAAATGCCACAAAGAGAATTTGAAAATGATTATTTTCCTGATAAGGAAAGGATTTTTACAAAAGGTAAAATTGAGATAAAATCTCCTTAAAGAGTAAAAGATTTTGATTTTATATATATACTTCCTGCTAAGGAAAAGATATATGAAATAATTGGCACCTTTGGGTGAAGTCTTTAGTTTAATGCTTCTTATTTTTATTCCTACTTAGCTTATGTTTTAAATTGTATAGGTAGCTTCTTATTTCTCTTTCTTCACGATTTATATTACATAACTGTCATGCTCTTTATTCATCTGGTAATCATATAGAACCGGGCCCTGACCTGGTTACATTTCTTGTTGCATATGCATCTTGTCTCCGCTCAGGTACTCCTCCGCATGGATGCCTGACTTGATTTCCTATTCCGATGTCCTTGGCGAGCCGTGATGCATTACGGGTTTTACGGGATACAATTGGTTTAGACGTATTCATATCTTTCATTCTAGTTAAGCTCAAGTCTTTTATTCGGGCGAAGCGCCCAAGCTTTTGTAAGTGATTAATGTAATGTACTAAGTAACTTATTGTACTTGCGTATTATTGGTATATCAGTTAGTGACCGGTTACCTATTCGGTCTTTTTATCGTATTCTTGTTGTATTATTTATATATGTCTTGGGGTTTCCCTTATCTTTCAGGAATTGGGTTGTTTGTTTTCATTTATTTACTTTCAAATCAAAATTTTTGGCAACCCGTTTTCTGAAATATTGGGTGGTTATCCTAGATACTCTATACTTTTGTTATGATGCTGAGAATGATTCCATCCATGATTCCGTTATATTGGAGTATTAGGCTGGCCACCCCTTATTTTGGTGAGCGGGTTGTCACAGATGGTATCAGAGCATCAGCTTCTAGAGTCCTTAGGAATCTGTGTGGACGCCTTAAGTTTTCAGCGTTGCTCTTGATTTGATGTAAAGCCTTAGGATTAAGATCATTGATTTCTCTTGTGAGATCTCGTTCTTCTACCATGAGGTAGAATCTACAAAATCTTTTGTGTATTCGTGTGAGAATAATAGGTTGATACAATAAGGGCATTATGGGAAGGTGTGTGGAGAACTGTAAGTTGTGGTCGGGGAGGGGGACCGCTTTAGAGGTCGCTCCCTTTTTGTAGCACTTTCTTGTCTTGCTATTACAACTGCAAATTTTAGTTGATGTAGTTTCCCAAGTACTGCTAGAAGTAGGAAGTGGTACTAAACTTGAGAATAGACGTGATGTTATATTGAAGTGGAGAAGTGCCCTGTAGTAGAATGGAGGAAAATCCTTCACCCATAGAAGAAGTGTTGTGGTGATGAAAATGTGGTCACTATATTCGTGGGTGCCAGAAGTTTGGCCCATAGAGAAGCACGGTGGATACTTGAAATGGCGAGTTTCTAGGGGATAACTGGACTGAGGAGAAGGTGGATTCCCGAATGTTCACAAGACGTTCGGTTAAAGTCCAATGGCAAATAAGGTGTTGTACGGTTAGGGAGTCGAGATCATGCACCATGAAGTGATAGGCTCCAAAATAGGTGTAGTTAACACTTCTGATGGAGTGAGAATCGTGAAACCCCATTGGTGGACACCCACCTGGGGAAGTTTCATTAAACTGAGGAAGAGGAGGCCAAGAGCGTGTCCTCTTTTACTGAGAAAGTAAGAGGGACTGCATGGGCAATTATTGTTAGCCAGAGTCGGAATAACGGTTATGATGTGGAGTGTAGAACCACTCATTTTAAATTTCGTTGAGTGGAGAGCAAGGGCAAGAGTAAAATGCCTGGATGGGGAGTTGATGGAAATAATGTTGGTATGTGTAAGGCTCGAATATGGAGTCTGAGAACCATTAGTATTGACCCGGAGTGCTTGGCAAATTGTGGAGGGAATTCTACCCTATAGGTGGGTAGTGTATGTTCTTTAGGATAAGATTTAGTAGTATTGTGTCTACGATAGACTCGGGTGTGTATTTTGAGCTTGTAGTAGTATTTACGCTATTATAGAAGGGTAATTGTATGACTTCCGTGGTATGGAAGTTCTATCTTTTCTTCACTCGTTATGAAGCGAGTGATGATATTTTTATATGTATATGTCTCATATGTGTTACCTGGTTTGAATGTTTTATTGCTTGTTTGCATTGTATGTGGATGTTATGACTTATCTCCACGACCAACAAAGTTAAGTAGTAATGCATAGGAGGGGTTCCTTGTTTGGATTCCGCTTTTGCGGGACGCTCCACGCGTGAACCTTAACGACGTTGGGAGTGGAGAGATGCCATATTTCCTTTCTCTTATTTCATATATAGAATGCTAAGGTAAAGTCTAGAAGTAGAATTTTATTAGGAGAATTGTAAATTAGAATGGTACAGATCCCTATCATGTGTTTTAGACCGCCATATCTCGAGGACCGACGATGCGAGGTAGTAGTGTAACGGGAGGGTTCCTTGTCTAGATTTCGTTTCGGCGAGACGTCCCACGCATGAACCCGAGCGAATGTCGGAAGTTGAGTAAGGTCTTGGGCACTAGGGATATATTTAGTATTATATGCTTACGATTTAGGTAGGATATATATAAATAGACCTTAGGATTTTTTTTTTTTAGGATGTAAGACCTTGAGGGTAGGCGGTGTTAGTTTAGGAAGGCGGTAGGGAGTTGACCACGAATGAGTTATGGGTTAACTCTATAAGAGATTAGATCCCTTAGGAGCGAGATTATGGGGTCTCGAGAGGTTTGGTAGGTTCGACCGAAGGAGATGAGGCATTTCTTAGAAATAAGGTTACGTTGGTAACTTCATTTCCGGGGAGTTAATAAGGACGGGTGGATCCTCACTCCTGAGTCATGAATGTAAGCTCGAGAGTGAGTTTAATGAGTAAGTTTCTGCCAGGATTGGGGAGTAATAATAATGGAGCATAGACCTATTGTTTATGCGTCCCACAAACTTAAACTTGTGGAGAGTAATATCTCGTGCTTGAATTAAGATTCATCGTGGTAGTGATCACCTTAAATAGATAAGGCACTACTTCCTGGGCAGGAAATTTGGTCCTTCTCGTAAGCATCCAGTTGTTGCAATATGTTGTGAGAGGAATCGAGTGGGTGCTCGGAGTTTAGAAGAACTAGTGATTGGATATTTCCTCATTCGCTAAGGAAATGCGATTGGGCTAGTGGACGTGTCGAGTAGATAACTCGTCAGAGATGACGGTAATGGCAGGGAAGGCCAAGTAGAGTGAGTATGACTCAGAAGACTCTATAGCGAGAGCATTTCGATTTGTGATTTACAATTTCACCTACTCGTGCGAAGAAGAGTAGTGGTGGAACGAAGAAGGATATTCATAGACGTCTGCATGGGACTACCGGCATCGAACTGGCCATGATCCCATTTGAGAAAATGGTTAATCGTTTGATCAGACTGTTGCATTCCCAGCCATTATGGACGGACTACTTGTAGAAGAGTATGCCCCATTCTCGATGGAGGAATAATACATCCGTGGGGGGGGGGGTGCCTATTAGAATAGGGTGGACCGAGACTAGATATTCGTGTTGAAGGTTTGGCAAAAGTTTCCTCGAATAAATGGGAACTGTATGGAAAAAGGCGTATATCCTACCACCCTAAAGTGGATGGATGAAATGAAGGAAATTTACTTATGCCGAAAGGCATATTACGAACGTGCGCCTTAGTGTACATAGTAGATGGGGGCAGTAATGGTATGGATGGAGATTTTCGTGCAACCATTAGGTTTTGGAGTGGTCTTATGGACCAATTCCTAAGGCATGGTTTCGTGAGTGGCCTAACGCGGTCAGTGGAGAAATTCGTATGCTCGTTGGTTGGAGCCAATAGGTAATATGTTCCTTGGACTTGGAGTGGTCTCGAAACATTTCTTTAGAGATTTGGCTTTTAAGCCATACTCCTTGATAAGACACGTCGAGGCGGGGGGATAGCTGAGTAGCGTTAGGGCTAAGCCACTTAGAGTTGGTACGAATGCCCCAAGGTGTGATGTAACATGGTGCTAGAGATTCGGCTAATTTTGCCGAGTCGTGAGGACATCACCTTTCGCCGTAGGAAGATAGGATCCGTAGTTGGTGAAGAGCGCCTTGTGAAAGGAGAGAACAAGACGATTGACTGAGATCGACAGGGTCGATCTTAGTCCGGGTCCATTTGGGGCGTTGCACTAACGAGGAGTTTGTTTAGGATGGTAGAATCCTAGTTTAGAGTAGTATACCCTTATCAGATTTGGGTATGCCCGAATTTTGGGGGGAAATTCCCTCTTAAGGGGGGGAGTATGTAACAACCCTCGATTCTGGGAGGCTCATTTTATACTAATTTTACCGCATAAGGTAATTATATAAAATGTGGGGACTGGAGTAAATATTAATTTAATGAATTGAAAGTTAATATTTACTAGATTGATGCATATTTACTGCATGTGAAAGTAAATAACATCAGGTTGCATGTCTGTAGTGTCATGTATTTTAAATGGCCTTTTAGTTTAAATTATTTTGGAACTCGAAATAATTTATAAAATTTCCGGATGCCAGTTTAGAGGGTGTAGTTAGTCTCGGAAGGTGCGAGACAGTCAAAATAAGTGCCATATTGTATTTTTGTGTTTCGGGCACTTTTACCTCGTTTTAGCTTATACGCGTATTTGGGAGTCATTTTAATGTGGTATTAACCATTTAAGTTGGGAGTTTTAACCTAAGCCACGATTTTAGTCTTCTAAATCCCTTATTTTTCCCCATTTTATGTCTTGAACATAGAGAGAGAAAGAGGAAGAAGAGAAAAGGAGAAATGAGAGAGAGGTTGAAGATGGAGGATGTGGGATTGCTTCTTCTCCAAATAAATCTGAGATATCAACCCTAAGGCAAGTTTTCTACTTGCTAATATGTGATTTAAGGTGCATAAATTGTATGATAGTTGTGTATTTACATTTATGGTTTAAATGTGGAAATTATGGGAATTAAGCCCTAATCTTAGTTTTGATGATGAAATGGTGGACTAAAATGGTTTTAAATCGTGTAGGATACACTTTGGGTAGATAAATATTGTTGGTTGTGTGTAAGATGGAAGAGATTTGGGGTTTGGAGAAATTAGGGTTCATAACCCTTCGTAGCCATTTTTGGCAAAATTGCATGTCCGAATCGATTCGGCCCTTTGGGCGAATCGATTCGCTAAGGGGAAATTGGCAGGTCTGCATAACCCGAATCGATTCGGGGTTAAGACCGAATCGATTCGGTCAATTGCAGAAGGTTGGTTTAGTTGTCCGAACCGATTCGCTTTTTGGGGCGGATCGATTCGCTAGGGCGAATCGATTCGGCCCTTGGGCGAATCGATTCATTTTCCTGCTGTTTTTGAGTTAATTTTATAACTCAATTTTAATCCTTTTCTTTAAATATAGGGACTAGGAACCTTCTTGAATGAAGTAAACGTAGAGTCCTAGAGTGTGAGATGAGTTAGATGTCTACCCCACATTAGGAATAGGTTATGTGGGGATTTTTCCGGGGTTAGGCCTATTAATGGTAAGGCATTCTTTTCTTCTAGTTAATTATTATTATACTAGGAGATGTAGGGTTATGTTCGGGAGACCTTAGGAGCTTAATTAAGCTACACAAGTTTTGATGGTTTATATTACCACCCCAAAAGAATGTTGGGAGATTTTAAAACTTCGATTGAACTATGTTAACCTTGGTGGTTCATAATAACGCCATAAAGGTGAGTTTGGAGAATAAATTGAAAGTCATTTCTTTCCTTCGAAAGATGATAACTTTTGGGTTCTAAAATAACCTCCTATAATGCTTGGAGATAATGAAGAGTTTATTTACTCCTTTGAGGTTGTAGTGTTGGTATAAGCTATCGTATGGCTCCGGATATTAAGTTCTATCTATTACTAGAAGTAAACAGTAATGGTTTCGAATAAAATGAAACATATAAATGGAAGTGGTATTGATAGTAGTAAATGATAATTTACTTAATCATGAAACCGGTAAATAATGATTTACTTGATTTTGAAATGATAAATAAAATGGCTTAAACACACCTCTCTAAATGACATCATAAGGGAAGTCCGCACGTGAGGTGAAGCCCCCTGGCTAATGAATGCAGGGTGGATATAGTCCTAGGCCATGGGGGCGCTTATGGTTGTATATTTTTCTGTGCTGGTAGGAAGATTCCGGGTGTGGTCTTGGCTACCACGCAGGCTCATGGCCGCTTCCCGACGTCTTGCGATATAGGTGCCCAGGTTGTCTAATGATAGGCCCTGGAAGATGATGGTCATTTAGGGGCGCGCACAGTGGGGAAACCCGGACGGGCGGTCTTAGAATTCGTTATATGTATATAATTATAACAGTTTATAATCATGTGGGACTTGATGTATTTGATATGCCATATAGAGCACATGTAAATGCCACAAAGAGCATTTGAAAATGATTATTTTCCTGATAAGGAAAGGATTTTTACAAAAGGTAAAATTGAGATAAAATCTCCTTAAAGAGTAAAAGATTTTGATTTTATATATATACTTCCTGCTAAGGAAAAGATATATGAAATAATTGGCACCTTTGGGTGAAGTCTTTAGTTTAATGCTTCTTATTTTTATTCCTACTTAGCTTATGTTTTAAATTGTATAGGTAGCTTCTTATTTCTCTTTCTTCACGATTTATATTACATAACTGTCATGCTCTTTATTCATCTGGTAATCATATAGAACCGGGCCCTGACCTGGTTACATTTCTTGTTGCATATGCATCTTGTCTCCGCTCAGGTACTCCTCCGCATGGATGCCTGACTTGATTTCCTATTCCGATGTCCTTGGCGAGCCGTGATGCATTGCGGGTATTACGGGATACAATTGGTTTAGACGTATTCATATCTTTCATTCTAGTTAAGCTCAAGTCTTTTATTCGGGCGAAGCGCCCAAGCTTTTGTAAGTGATTAATGTAATGTACTAAGTAACTTATTGTACTTGCGTATTATTGGTATATCAGTTAGTGACCGGTTACCTATTCGGTCTTTTTATCGTATTCTTGTTGTATTATTTATATATGTCTTGGGGTTTCCCTTATCTTTCAGGAATTGGGTTGTTTGTTTTCATTTATTTACTTTCAAATCAAAATTTTTGGCAACCCGTTTTCTGAAATATTGGGTGGTTATCCTAGATACTCTATACTTTTGTTATGATGCTGAGAATGATTCCATCCATGAT
This sequence comes from Sambucus nigra, assembly GCA_949130495.1. Taxonomy (NCBI): domain Eukaryota; kingdom Viridiplantae; phylum Streptophyta; class Magnoliopsida; order Dipsacales; family Adoxaceae; genus Sambucus; species Sambucus nigra. Next base: position 213,214,367 of record OX422208.1, on the reverse strand, counting down.
TCCGTTATATTGGAGTATTGGGCTGGCCACCCCTTATTTTGGTGAGCGGGTTGTCACAATCAGCTATAGCTTTAAAGACCTCCAATCTTTTTTTGAAACTCCGGACTTTCCATGTTCGATTCAGCTTCAATATACCATCTTCTTTCACTAGATTCCAGCCACGCGCCTAAATCATGCGATAAATCAGTATAAGTAAGTTTATAAATATAAGAAGCAGTTATGCACCACAGATTGCAATGCAAACCTGCAGACTCAGATGGTTTGCAGCTTCTTCAGTCATAGGCCTCAACTCCTTTAAGTTGCATGGCACACACTTCTTAATTGAAAAATCTGAGATGATAAGCAACATTACCAGTTATATGATCACTATTGACAATAATATTAAGGGAGGAGGTAGACCTTAAAGATAATCAAGAAATAAATGATACTCATAATTTGATTACCCATATGCAGGGAAAAATTATAAAACCGGGTTTATGTAGTTGACCCTAAGTAGTTGGGACATGGCTTGGCTGGGTGAGTTGACTACTTACAAGATATACATATATATAAAAAATTCTTGTGGCAAGAGGTAGGAGTTTTGAAAAAATTATTTGTATTTTAATTAATATCATAATGCTGTTATGAGTGATATGCCCACAATATCATAATATTGAAAAATATAAAGTAAGTGATGACATTTTGTCAATCAAGCACGCCCCAAATGTCATTTGCACCAAACTTGCACGTAATCCTTAAAACTACTCATATCTTTAATATACATGCCCACAATCAGAATTAAACATCGAGTTCAAATTTGTTGACCCTCACTAAATGACCTTGCATTGTGATTGGCCAAAAATATTAATGACTCAACAATGAACCCCTTTTTAATGACTTATCTATGTTTCGACCAATGAAATTAGAGGGTGAACAAATTTAAATTCCCAAACATCTATGCAACATGAGTACCTTTTATTTCAACAACTATAGACACAAATAAGAAAGAAACATACATAAAATTGAGAATTGAAAAGGGTAAAAATTGACCGACTGTGGGGAATGTGTTGCTGGTGTATGAAATCAAGAGACATGTCTTGCCAACAGCTCTGTCACCAACCCTGTTTTTGTGCGGAAAATTTTGACTTATGTCTCGTTTATAGTTTGGAGTAAAATATTTTTCATATAGGATCAAGTAAACTGGTGAGAAGTATATATTCAGAGGTCATATGACCCCAAATTCTCAGTCATGTGCTATATTTTAGACGAGTTCATGTTGGCTTGAATGAGATTGACAAGACCGTTTCCAAAGATCTAATAATTACATTTGTTTGGAATATGTTTCATATGTTTTAACTTCTCTTTAGAGGTGAACATAGGGCAGCCAAAGCAAGAAGTATTATTCCACTCTCTATTCTCTAAATTGACTAAGTACCTATGGTCATCCTAGGAAGAAATAAATTTAAATGGTTTAGGTCGCTAAGAATTAGAAGAATGTGCTTCAAACAAAACGGGGTGGTGATCTAGGCCACTCTTGAGAAGACCAGTACAGTTAAAATTAAACAAAACCTCCATCCACTTTGGATAATATAGATATCTATCAAACCTCCATTCAACTTTATCAGGAGCATGGTAGCAAAAGTGATCAGGACCTGCATCAATATCAGGATCATGGAAACATCATAACATGCACAGATGAAAAGGTAAATCCCCCATAATGAGTTCAAGAAGATGGATCCTATCATTTTTAAGCAATAAACATCAAATGTGTGCCAAGATTTAACATTATTCATTGATGCATCAATCTAGGATTTTGAGACGCTACACAATGAAAGGAATTAAATTTTAGCAGTAGTGTGTTCCGATCACTGTTAGATCATCTTAAGAAACTGACAAACATGTCTAGATCCTTTACAAGCATGCTCACCCTCTATCAGTTCTCCTGTGCAATATTGTATCCTGACAAATTTTTACAGACTCTACCTCCCCCATAGCTTCTTGGGTTTCTTGGGCCCACTGTGCTAAACAAATAAGCAAAAGTAAACAACATATAATCCCCTCACTAACTACTATTAAAATAGCAAAAGTAAACATAAAATAATTAAATATGACAAATAGGATTCATGTAGCCGACCCCAAATAATGGAAAAAATCTTTATTGAGCTGATTGAATTGAGTAGACGATTATGCCCATCCAATTTATACAAATTATTTTGAACTAAAAACTTTAAAAAATGTCTCTGTAACATCAATTCGTGTGTCTCACTATCGAGATTCCCCCAATTGCTCATTACTCAAAAGTCCCATTAGTCTGTTCTTACCCCAGCTACACACAACATATGTGTGTTGCTCAGTACAACCATTGCGAAGATCCAAGGTCGAGCACTTCTGTTGAAGATACAACTGCCCTGTAGATATGCCCATTACAACTTGCAAATCTAAGTTCTCTTGAAATTGGTAATAATTTTAGACTGAACACACAAGTTAAAGAAATCATGTAGTTTCATTGGATCATTTATATTCATCGACTTGGTGAAGGACTTGAAACTAACCCCTTCTCTAAGATGATTTTCTCTCTCCATCATTTGTCCTAAAAACATACAATGCATGTCTAGAGTGGAACTAAATGGGTCCAATATCTTTACTTTACTTCAACTAATCCCAACAATATCATTGAGATCAAACCAAAAAAAGTAAAACTCAAACCGATATAATACAATATGAACCTCTCTTGATTTTAACACTGCCACATTTGAAATGACTCCCCTGATTCTAAGTAGTGCCATATCCCTAGACGTAGACCAGATAGACTTACACCCTAATGATTAATCCGAATTTTTGACACAGCGTCATTCAAGCCAAAGGAAGAACAATCAATTTGAAAGTTTGAAAGCATGGACATTCACTTCTAGTCAATGTGGGACATGAAAATAACATATATCCACCTTCAACAAATGCTTGCAGATTCTCATAAGAGCTCTTGCCAGAATTTGAAGTAATCACCCCCAAATCAACTATTAATTAATTAATGATCAAGCTTGCGATTAAGACCTATGAGTATTTATCTATATTGTACTTTCTTCAATTAAATCATGGTGGTAGATAGTTTCTTGTGATGTAAATACATCTTTGGCGTTGATTCCTTATATAAATTAATTGACTAAGACTATATAACTTATGATATTTTGAACAAGCAATAAATTTGAGGTTACCTACTAAACTAGCAACTCTCGAGGAAAGAAAAAAGATGGATGAACATAGGCATATAGTTTTCAGCACCATGTATTTCTAACTTGAAAAGTGACGTCAGGTTACCTTTCCTCTACTCCTTAGGATTATCCATCACTTCAGGCTTTCTCTTATATGAAATGAATGCAACAGAAGTAGTCTAACAACAAGACTCTAAATTTTAAATAGCTCAGAGCATTGTTTACTAAGTATTTTGTTACAATGACTATACGTGTAAACTACTATAACAAATCCCAAGGGCACGACTTCATTTTTTCTTCTGTGAGACGTTTCAGACATTCTCAAATAAGAAACGGAAAGTGTTGTTTTTCTTTAAATGAAGAATATGTGAGTATATCTTGTATGATTTGATTTTTCTTTTCATTTACTAGTTACTTAAGGAAACATTTCAATACACATCTATACTTATTAGATCCTTCTCCCCCTTCTGACTTCATTTTTTATTCCGTGAGACACTTCAGATATTCTTAAGGAAGAAAAATAAAGTGGTGTATGTTCTTTAAATGAAGAGTATGTCGGTATATCTTTTACCATTCGATTTTTCTTTTTTTTTTACTAGTTTCTTAAGGAAACATTTCAATACAAATCTAATTCTAATCCTATTAGAACTACCTATTAGCGAACTTACCTGCATTGTTAGGAGCACCTGAGCCTAAAAGCCCTCCAGAAACAGCCTATCGTGACACAGAAGATGGGTTAGCCATCCATCCTCCAAGAGACGTTTTAAGAGGTGCTGGTGGAGTTTGAAATTTCTAAAAGAAGCAAAAGGAAAAAGAAAAAAATAAGATTGAATGACCATACCAAAATTCATGTAATAACTTGCAAGTATAAGAGGAATTCTTAGTGACTTACTCCATGAGCACCTAGTGGTGGAAAACCACCTACTTTAGGCATGGAACCCAGTAGCTGATTAGTGACAGGGGGATGGAGCCCGCAAACCATTTGTCTTCCCATAAGCATGGTCAACAAATAAGGTTTTCATCTCAGGGTTAGACTTTGGATTCTTGTAAAAGTGCTGCTGCCAATTTAAGCTATAATCCCAAAATATTTAATAAACAAATAAAGGTAACAAGATGTGTTACAGTTTCATCAATAAGAACCTGGTCATCTCTCACTCGAATTACCTCTGATTGATTTGTGTCCGTATCCTTGAGTTCTTTAAGGGGGGAAAGTAAATCTTATCACGGATGAGAGGATTTTCCTTAATTAACATCCTAAGCTTATTAAGCATTATAGTCCTTCCTGTCTTTTGATATCTTCGTACTTAGTTCACTTGGACTCCCCTATCTTGGGAGGCTTTTGATTCACTTAAGGCAGCCCTTACCAACACATGTATTTTCTCTACCTAACTTTAAAAAGACATTTGCACAGTTTCACTAGAGATAGATGCTAGTAATGAGGGAAAGGGAGTTGTTCCTATGCAGGAATAGAGGCCTATTATTTTTCAAAGCAACAGTTCCCGCTAGAAAAAAGGGGCATTCCAATTAGGATAAGAAATTATGGGCTATAGTCTATGCCGTTGAGAAATGGAGAACTTACTATGACCATCCCTTTGATTTGTTCTTAGATATACTTGGCATAATCTGTTCTGATTTATAAACTGGAATGCACACAGTTACATACTCTGTTCAGGCAATGTATTAACTTTGTTTAATTACTTATATAGTAATTTTGATATCCAAATCATTACACAGACACATACTGTAGAAACCATTGAATCTAAGTACACTTGTATCTAATAATATATAACCAATCATTACATAGACACACATTGACCGACGTTTAGCATCAAATGTTGGTTGAACGACACGAGATTCTTTATGCCTGGGTCAACCAACATTTAGGATCAAATGTCGATTAACTGACGTTTAGGATCAACCAACGTTTAGGATCAAATGTCGGCTGAGCGACGCGTGATTCTTTATCAAATGTCGGTTGATCAACATTTAGGATCAATAGATTTTTAGGATCAAATGTCGGCGACCGATGTGAAATTCTTTATCAAAGGTCGGCTGATCGACATTTAGGATCAAATGTCGGCTGAACGGCGCAAGTTCTTTATCAGATGTCGGCTGACCAGTGTGAGGCGTTGGTCAACTGATTTTTTTCAACCATTTTAACCATTAGAAAACTACCACATCTCCTACGAGGAAGGGGAGGAAGATACATATTTTGGTTCACACCTGAATCGAATTACTAAAACAAATGTAGTAGCCCAAACGAGGAAGGGGAGGAAGATATATATATATATATATATGTCTGTGTGTGTGTGTGTGCACGCGCGCAACCATACATGCGTGTCTGCACACATAGTTGGATATTCTATATTGTATTTCATACATATTGTTACTTTAACTTCATGGTTTTGTGCATTCCCTAAAATATTAGTATGTGTCATTTATCTATGACTTTCACTAGACAAAAGTTTTAGATGTTCTCATCAGTTTTTAGTTCATAATCTATATTTTTTGTAATATATTTCATAAGAACCAATATTGAAACACATATAGCAGAGCACAAGATTAGTTAATTAAGATTTAGCACAACAAAACTAGGAACAAATTCCATTCTAACAAATAAACAATCAAGGGGTTTACAAACAACAAGTTGAGATTTTTATATATAGCACAAAATGGCCCGATACTCAATGGACTCACAAAATCTCATGTGATTTTGAATGAATGAGATTAACTATAATCGATTTCAAGAATACACTACAACCTAAGAATCAGGTTTGAACAAATTTGATTACAACCCTAACTATTATATTGTTACACAGATTTGAGAAAACAATTTGGCAATAAGTATATATGCATACATATCTGAAAATTTTAAACCTTTATTTGAAAAAATATTATACATGCAAATATCACATGCATACATACAAATCAAACATACCAGGAGAAAGAAATAAAGTAAGCAGTGTCAAACAGATTACTATCCCTAGAACCAAATTTCGAGTACATATTGAAATCCAAAAAACTACAGATGATTTCTTGAGACCCTATTATGGGTTGCAGCTAAAACTCATGCCTTTATGTATTACTAAGAGTTGAGTTGGCATGTTATCTGTGATCTCCAAATCAATCAAAACCTAGAAAAATGACCATACAATTTAATGATTCCTTCACTGTTTGGTTACTTCAATGTTTCCTTATTATACAGAATAATGCGAAACCAAATATAACTCCTATTGGTAGTGTGCTTATTTCACACCTTTGTATTGTAGATGATGTTATAATCTTTCTAAATGGGGAGAAACGAATAATAAAGAAATTGATAACATTTTTAAAAGAGTAACATTTCTTCCTCGCTACTGTGAGTTCGAAATTCTTCAAAATGGCAGTACGGATGACACTGATAATCTTCATATTTTGTCAATGGGTGAAACATTAAACGTACACTTTGTTTTTCGACAATATGCTGGACCAAGACTTACGATGAGATATATGAGACGAAATGTTATCATAAACCATTGAATTTTTTCAACGGTGACGCATGTTTGAATTAATTTGGGTCCATCACATATATTACAAAATAAAATTATAATTGAATAGTATATCAAATTAATGGCATGAAATACTTGCAAAGGACGTGAATTAATTAATACAAACAAACATATCGATAATTCTAATTAAAATTCACACAAACAAGTAGACAACTATTTTCATAAATTAATCTTAAAACTATACTACAACAACCAATTGACAATCTAGGTTTTTAATTGGCTCACCCTCAACCTCCTATCACCACTACAAATAAACAAACATAATCAGAAATTGCACCCAACACGGATCTATATGTTACTCGAGTAATAAAAAAGCAATATACGACTTACCTAGGGCGATGGCGATGACTGGTGACTAGGGCGGCGAGGCTAGGGCTAAAGGTTCAAACATAAATAAACACTCAAACAATAACAATTATTTATCAGAAGATTATATCCAAGAATATGAGATATATAGATTGATTTGAAACTATTACAATTCTTTAGAAACTAAACAAAAAAATTCAACAGAAAACTCACAAAAAAATCTCAGGAAAAAAAAATCTCTCACTCACACACATTTCAATTAAAGAATGGTGTATAAAAAAATCTTTCGCTCACACATATATCAATTAATTTGTGTTTTGGATTCATGATATATATATTGGGCATCAATACAGTTTAATTTTTAAATAATAAACAATAATAGTAGAAAAAGATGTAAAAATATTTTTGATTCATGATATATATATATATATATATATATATATATATATATATATATATATATATAGAGAGAGAGAGAGAGAGAGAGAGAGAGAGAGAGAGAGAGAGAAGCAGATCAAAACCCATCATATTAACCGAAATAAATAAAAAACACACAAAAAAACATCAATGATCCAAGAAAGTGATGTAGTCTTACCTAAGATGAACATTTCCAAGTCATTCTTCAAAGAAAAATATCGAAATATACCGAAATAAATTTTTAAAAAAATCTTACCTAAGACGGACAACAATGATCCAAAAAAACAGCAATAATCTAAGAAAAATATACCGAAATAAAAAATAAAAAAACAAAACAAAACTTACCTAGGACGAACATGTCCAAGACCGTCTTCAAAGAACAAAACACAACCCAACCAAGAAAGTGACGACTGTCTTCAAAGAACAAAACGCAAGAGCAGTCCTAACCAAGGGGATTGAGGATTATTATGTCAAATTAATAGAGGGGAGAGAGGTTTTGTAAGGATTGGGATGGTGGAGATTCTTTCGGAGGAAGAGGTGTGATGGGAGATAATAGGTTGTAGTTCATATGAAAGAAACGTGGGTATATTTTTTTTAAGAAAAAACAAACACCCGTCAAAAATTAAGGAAATGACCTTTTTTTTTCAATTTTAGTGGCATTTGTTATGAAATGCCTAAAAAATACCACATTTATTTTGGCATTAATTAACAAATGTTGTATTTATGCGGCACATCAATATAAATGCTGTGAATTTTCAGTATTTATAAAAAAATAATGGTAAAAAAAAATTCTCAACATTTTTAAATAATACCGAAAAAAAATGCAGAAAAAAATAGTTTTCTTGTAGTGCCTATTGGCTCCTCTGTCGTCCAGTCAACTTCCAGGAATTTTCATAATCTTTATACATTATAACTTCCTTTGATATTTCACCCAACATTCATAAACATATTGAACAATACAAAATTAAAGTTTTATAATTTTTAAGGTTCATTTGCTATGTCGAGCAAAACATCGAACACCTGGTATGCATACTTACACCTTTGGAGCAGATTGTATACCTGAACTTCAAACTATCACCAAAGATTCATTTCTTGGTATTTTCACATAATTTTCAGATATATTATACATATATGAGTCTATTTTTTCTTCCAACTTGAATTATTTAATTTCAATAAATATACAAAAAGATATACGAGTTTGAATACACAAGGTTTCTAATCGAAACAATATACATGATTTACACGTTCAACTTTGCTTAAAATCGCATCTATTCATACATATAAACCAAGCCATGAAAGTTCCATAAACAATATATGATTTATACCCTTTCAATCAGTCACGCAAGAAAATTAACAAGATTTACATATGGAATTACCTTAAGGACTCTTCTCTAATTTTCCACAGATTTTCTCCAATTTTTCTCGTCAATTCTTCTTCTTCGACTTCCCACTTCTCTTCCTCTCAAGCCAAACTCTTTAATGGCTGAAATATGATGAAGTAAGATCTTATTTAAAGCCTTTAAAGTCGGCAAAAACCCACCTCCTTCCTTAACCAATCAAAATCCACCATTTGTTAGCCTAATAAGACGAAATATCATTTAATGAATGGACAAATTTACCCCTGCTTCGTAATTCCATCATAACTTCTTGATCGTACCTCTGTTTTATACATCGTTTATTGTGTTACAGACTTAACTCATATATATACAACTATCTAGTTTTCACCTCAAGTCAATTATTATATTATAGTGGCCAAAACTAGTCCCGAACTCGAACATTCCTACCGAAGACTTCACAAATTTTTGTTTGTGACTAATTCAATATTTCATAAGTTATGAAGGTAGGATTAGACTAAATATAATAACTTAACATTATATATTCTAATAACACATTATCCCCATCCCATAGGGTAATCATGATTTAAACATGGTTTATCATAACATATCCACGTCGTCACAGTTATTATAGCGGTGATGCCAAGATTTTATGACGGTGATGCCTAGTTATGATGGGTTGTTTGCCCAAGTTATGTTACTTATTTGTTTGGGCCCATTGAATTATTCGGATGATAATTGGCAGGATAATGGACGGTAGTCCATACCGTACTGTGGGACGTGCGATAAAAATTTTCATATGGGGTCTTGGGTTGTGTAGTGCCCATGGTGAGATCCTAGGTAATGATTATATTATTAGAAGTTTAGTTTGAATGTTCATATTGCATACACTCTTGTATATGATGCACGTCCACACAAGTATGTGTAGTTACACTTGGAGCATTTATACGAGTTACTTAGTCTTTCGCTCTCCCCACATAGTTTGTTGTATTTCAAGTTTGATGCGAGATGATATTTATGGCATTGTTAGGATTGGGATCGTCATTATAGGCTCTGGATATTTATTTACAAAATTTAAAAATACTGCTTTGTTTATGGTAAATTATTTTGTAAAATTCTTTTTTTATCGTAAATTATTTTGTAAAGTCATTTAAGATTTAATAAAATTAGGACATTATATTCAGTTGATTTACTTTGTAACACCCCGAGAGGTGCTACTAAAAAATATTGATAAATTAGAGAATTTTTAATTAAAAAAATACCATTTAGATTGAGCATAAATTTGTGGAAGCATAAATACATAAATCAACTTATTTGGGTTCGATTCCTCCTAGGCTCATTTCGAATCATCATTTTATTCAGAATCTGACAACTTACCATCTCATCCTTTAACGGAATATAGGTTCTCGTACCTTATTCTCCCACATAAATGGGCACATACCAAACCATGACTTAATAAGTGACACAACTCAAATCTACATATTCCAGCATAAAAAGAGATTACTTCCAATACTTCACAATTTTCGTATACCACATTTTGTCTTTAAAAATTTTCCTTAACTAACATGTTTATCAATACCACAAATAAAACAATGCAATGATTCATATAAAAATACTTGTATTCGCTATCATCCCCGAATAAACCTTAACATCTCATTTCCTTTCCTGTAAGATCCTTACATTTCATATCCCATACAACAATATATATGTATAACTAACATATGTTAGTCAATAAATCCAATTTGCTTATGACTCAAAATAATTTCTACTTCCACTGCCAAATCTAGGCGCTCCTCATCCCAGAATCTTTAAAACCTAGGCTCTGATATAAAAGTTGACACACCCTAACCCAGTCACTTATAATTAAGTTTGAAAGTCAAAGTGAGTCAAATCATAATTACATTAACCAAACCATAAACACAAGTATCTTTATTCAACTATTAAGGTAATTATGCTTATTCAAACTTACTGAAAAGATAAGTAAGCTTAAATTTCCACATTTATGTTTGACCAAATCATGATTTTATGCATCCCTTGATAACCCCACCGGACTCTTAGATTTGGCAGTGATATCACAATACCTAAAAAACATAAACATAGGAACCATGAGCAAAACAGCTCAGCAAATGCATCACTACTACACTATTGCATAAAATTAAATACAATAAATCATACCCCCGTGATGATATATGTATACTTATCCGGACCATTCATAAAGAATTACCAATTATATACTTATCCAGCTCATTCATAAAGAATTACCAATTATACACTTATCCGGCTCATTCATAAAGAATAACCAATTATATACTTATCTCGCTCATTCATATAGAATAACCAATTACATACTTATCCGGCTCATTCATAAATAATTACCAACTTATCCGAATCATGATTCACATATCATGTCTGCAATAGACAATTCTCCCCCATTTCTGGTCGAGGAGTAATCCCTTGTCTTTAATAGACAAATCTCCCCCATTTCGGGTTGGGGAGTAACCTCCCATTTCGGTAAACCGAACTGAACAAATTCATATTCAATATTATTCTGATCATATCCGTAACCATGTATAATACCTCTTACCAGTGAGTGATGTTCATATCGTATCGATAACCATGTATAATACATATCTTTCTAGTAAGTACACTCACCTTAGCCACTTTATGTGTTTTTCCCTTGTCTTTGTCTCGCACTTGTGCAACCGATTCTTCTTCCATTTCAGATATAAATTCTTACAATATTAGTATCATCATAAGGATATTAACAATCCAAAGAATAACTTAAACTTAACCCACTTCATAAGCATCATATAATCCCATTCAAATCATATATCATAAATGAAGTCCAATCCAACTTCATGGTAAGATATTTACCATACCCAAATCATAGGCCAAATATATTTTAATTTATTCTTAGTAGTTTCATCCTTAACATATTAGGTTCCAAATCCAAAAGATGACATATCATTTCAAGTTTCCTAGAGCAAGATATGCCCATTTCTTTGCTACATAGCAAATCTGCCCTATAGGCTCCTCTATCGTCCAATCAATTTCCAGGAATTTTCATAATTTTTATGCATCATAACTTCCTATGATATTTCACCCAACATCCATAAACATATTGAATAATACAAGATTAAAGTTTCACAATTTTTAAGGTTCATTTGCTATGTCAAGCAAAACATTGAAGACCTGGTGTGCATATTTACACCTTTGGGGCCGATTGTATACATGAACTTCAAACTATCACCAAAGATTCATTTATTGGTATTTTCACATAATTTTCGGATATGTTATACTTATATGAGTTTATTTTTATCTCCAATATGAATTATTTAATTCCAATAAATATCTAAAAATATATAGGAGTTTAAATACACAAGGTTTCCAATCGAAACAATATACATGATTTACACGTTCAACTTTGCTTAAACTCTCATCTATTCATACATATAAACCAAGACATGAAAGTTCCATAAATAATATATGATTTATACCCTTTCAATCAGTCACACAAGAAAATTAACAAGATTTACATATGGAATTACTTTAAGGACTCTTCTGTAATTTTCCACAGATTTTTCTCCAATTTTTCTTGTCAATTCTTCTTCTTCGACTTCCCACTTCTATTCCTCTCAAGCCAAACTCTTTAATGGCTTAAATATGATTAATTAAGAGATTATTTAAAGCCTTTTAAGTCGGCCAAAACCCACCTCCTTCCTTAACAATCAAAATCCACCATTTGTTAGCCTAATAAGATAAAATATCATTTAACGAATGGAGAAATTTTCCCCTGCTTCGTAATTCCATCATAAATTCTTGCTCGGACCTCTGTTTTACACACCGTTTGTTGAGTTACAAACTTAACTCAAATATATACAACTATCTAGTTTTCACCTCAAGTCAATTATTATATTATAGTGGCCAAAACTAGTCCCGAACTCGAACATTCCTATCGAAGATTTCACAAATTTGTGTTTGTGACTAATTCAATATTTCATAAGTTATGAAGGTAGGGTTAGACTAAACACAATAACTTAACATTATATATTCTAATAACACATTATCCCCATCCCATGCGGTAATCATGATTTAAACATGGTTTATCATAATATATTCGGGTCGTCACGGTAATTATAGCGGTGATGCCAAGATTTTATGACGGCGATGTCTAGTTATGATGGATTCTTTGCCCAAGTTATGTTACTTATTTGTTTGGAACCATTGAATTATTCCGATGATAATTAGCAGGATAATTGACGGTAGTCCATACCGTACTATGGGAAGTGCAACATAAATTTTGATATGGGGTCTTGAGTTGTGTAGTTCCCGTGGTGAGATCCTAGGTAATGATTATATTATTAGAAGTTTAGTTTGAATGTTTATATTGCATACACTCTTGTATATGATGCACGTACACACAAGTATGTGTAGTTACACTTGGAGCATTTATACGAGTTATTGAGTTTTTCGCTCTCCCCACATAGTTTGTTGTATTTCAAGTTTGATGGGAGATTATATTTATGGCATTGTTACGATTGGGATCGTCGTTATAGGCTCTCGATATTTATTTACAAAATTTAAAAATACTGCTTTGTTTATGGTAAATTGTTTTGTAAAATTCTTTGTTTATCGTAAATTATTTTGTAAAGACATTTAAGATTTAATAAAATTGGGACATTATATTCAGTTGATTTACTTTGTAACACCCCGAGAGGTGCTACTGAAAAATATTGATAAATTAGAGAATTTTTAATTGAAAAAAATACCATTTAGATTGAGCATAAATTTGTGGAAGCATAAATACATAAATCAACTTATTTGGGTTCGATTCCTCCTAGGCTCATTTCGTTTTCTTTGTAATACCATGGGAGGTACTACTGAAAATATTGATAAATTAGATAATTTTTTAAAAAAAAATCATTTAGATTGAGCATAAATTTGCAGAAGTATGAATACAACTAAATCGAATGTCTCAATTTTATTAAATCTCAAATGTCCTTTTACAAAACAATTTATAATAAACAAAGCGGTACATTTAAATTTTGAAAATAAATATCCAGAGTCTCTAATGAAGATCCCAATCCCAACAATGTCATAAATATCATCTCGCATCAAACCTGAAATACAACAAACTATGGAGGGGTGAGCGAGAAACTCAATATTTCGTATAAATGCTCCAAGTGTAACTACACATACTTGTGTATGTGTGCATCATATACAAGAGGGTATGCAATATGAATACTCAAACTAAAATTTCAATTAATATAATCATAACCTATGATCTCACCTTGAGAACTACATACCCCAAGAAGCCATATCAAAATTCCCGCTGCCCTTCCCACAGTACGGTATGGACTACCGTTTACTATCATGTCCATTATCCTCAGAACAGTTCAATGGCACTCCAAAATAAATAATATAACTCAGACACACGACCCATCATAACCTGGCATCACCGTCATAAAATCTTGGCATCACCGCCATAATAATCTTTGGCATACTCGTCAACTGGGATCCATGGCCTAGTCTTTGGATAATAAACAAAATCATATCGGACAGCACACCCCGTCCAGCAGGTTGTTTGGCTAAGAAATGCATATGCATTCTCTAATAATAAACCATCATAATATCATTATCTCAATTCAAATAAATTTCAGATGCAATTCCCATAAATCAATTGTACATGTATTCTACCCAAGTTCTATTATAACCCAACGTGCTCGTAAAATCAACTATATTCATTACCAAGACTACACAATATGAAATAACACATACAAAATGGGTGAAAGAACGAATATAATATACGAGCATACAATACATATAAATGCAACGCATAGCATGGATATACTATACAATCAAGGTTGAATAAGTGTAGCACACTAAATTAAACATGGGAGAACGAAACTACCTTAAGCGAGTCAAAATCTACAATTGTAGGCATGTTTTAAAAACTCGAAAAAATTAGATCCAAGTACTATCCGAATTTCCAATCCGACTTCGGATTTGGATTCTACGTGAAAAATTGGGTCGGGTTTGTATTTGAGTTTTTCTCAAATCTCACTAAAAGTACTCAAAACGAATATCTAAAACACTCAAAAGTGACTCTTCTCATTCCGCTCAGTGTTGCCTCTTTAGATTTCATTTTTTGCCTCTCTTTTTCTTCTTCCTTTCCTTATAGTCAGCCATAATATTCCTTATATTACCCCTCTTTCGAACCCAATCTTGGAGCCTAAGCTAACGCATATTACTATATTGCCCTTTAATTCAAAATTGTCTACTTTACATATTTAAACCGTTATAAAATGTCCAAAAAATATTTATATTTAAATTTAAATGTTTGATTCGATTTCAAACCAAAATAAATTATTTACAAATATAATATCAATAAAAGTATTTTTATTTAAAATTATTACTGAAATGTTATATAATATTCTTAAATAAGCCCTCAAAATAAGGGGTATTACATTATGTAACAACTTGAAAATAATTTTAAGTCGCTACTTTGATTAAAACTAAACTAAAATACTCAATACGTAAAACAAAACATCTAAATTGCACCAATAAACTAAAGTGACTAACCCAAATAAAGGCAAATAAATTTGTTACACCAAATTCTAGTGTCTCTCAATAATTAAAAAAAAATTACAATTGTTCATGTCCAAATAATTACATAATTTTCACTATACTAAAAATAATAAAAAATTTCACAAAAATTACACTTTTGTTTTACCAATAATAATTTGTATATCACGTGTCACCCAGATATCTTCATCACCGATATCATCCCAAATGCATTATTGCCTGACACTAAAAAAAATGGAAAAGTACACAATATAACAAGAATAGATGTTCAAGACGAAAACGATAAATAAAATGCAACAATACGAACATAGTATACGAGTCCAATACGACACCTAAGCATTGTACCAATTTTTTCTCAATAACAAATTAATGGGTCATCAGGGCTCACCTCACCTAGATATCTCCAAACCGTATTCCAGATATCAGACTTTTGAACTTTTAACAGTCGCCCATTCTCAATGTCATATAATATTTTCATGGCATTTTCTCAAATCACAAAATACATAATATTTCAATCGAATCGATTATGGGATTCCAATAAATATTACAGCGAATTCAAGAGGAGTACAAATAAGACATGGCACAAAAAATTACTCTCAAGATATTAATGAACATGTTGTGTAAAATCCCTTATCTCAAATCTCCATTAATAAGTGGCACTCTAATTATTATAATTGCGTCATCACACTATCAACTATTATTACTGTTATAGATGGCTTCTCCCATAATAATCCTAGATAACGTATCTAATCCAAGTATAACCATGTTAAGCCAAATTAGAAAATAAAAATGAATGTGCGTAAGAATCTCTTTGCCTCCTCATATCTATAATCATGCTAAAGATAAGATTTTGAAGAGTTCACGATCCTTTAAAATTCTCCTTGGAAGCGTGGTTGAAAAGAAATCTAGTTGTGCTAACTTACAAAAGTTTAGATTACATTTTTACTATTATTGATTTTTATATGTTATTAAATTAGAGTCCACTTATCCAGATATCTCACCCTTACTCCACGCTATTATCCATTCCAACGTCAAAATATCATCTTATTCCAAACTCAAAAGATATAAGGAGCTTAACATAAGAGAATTAAAAGAGCAACCCATAGTAATATGTATTCAAACAGTCACATCAACTACAGATTCCTCTGAAGTTAAAATAATTTCTAGCATCACGAATGAGTTCTTTAATCATTTAATTATATATTTTTATTAATCATTTTAAAGATAATATGTAGGTGTTTATTTTTTCTCCACTAACTGTTAAGACACGACTTATTGCATAGGTTTTTTTTTTTTTTTAAAAACTAATAACAGAAAATTTATGCAATAAGCCCTGTCTTTAACACTAACAAAGGATAAAATGAAATTATAGTAAAAAATTGCATTGATAACAAAAACTTGAATTACTTATTTTATATGAAAAATATTCACGCATTTAACATTATTCTTTCATTTGTTTTTTTCAATAATAAAATAATAAAAACTATTATATTTCAAAATTTTGGGTTATTACAATCAACACTTCTTAGAGAATTTTCATCCTCAAAAATTAATCGACTTTATGTATAAATTAGTTTTTCGATGATGAAATATTTTATATTATGTCATGTAAAACAATGTCTATGAAGGTAAATTGAAGATAAGGGAGACCCGTAAATAGCGCATGACTTAATGCAATATTTAAATAAAATTTTAATAAAAGTTCACCACAGTGTCCAAAATATTTATCACCAACAATGAAGTTAAAGAGATTTTTTGGGGTATTACAATCTACCTCCCTTTAAGAATTTTCGTCCCAAAAATTAAAATCAAATTATCCATCAGTTTTAAGTAATACATAACATGGATATAAGATAAAGGAGGAAGAATAAAAAAAAAAGGATCAAATACCAAAAAATTCCTCAAACATTTTTTAATACACATTTAATCCAAGTGTTTTATTTTGTACCAAAAAGTTCCTTATAAGGTCCGTGCCAGCGGCATGGTAAAGTCTTTTTGGCACGATAAATGACTTTTTGGTGCAAAATAAAAAGACTTGAACTAAACGTATATTAAAAAAAATTCGAAGAAATATTTGATATATGCCCATAAAAAAAATTAACATAACGAAAAGACACAATAAATTGGGATCCCACATGATTGATTTCATCTCCTGCCAAAGCTTATTGCCTTTGAAATTCAATACCACTTTCATTATTTTCTATCTTTTTAAAAAAAAAAAAAAGTACGCACCAATAATTGTTGAAGGTTATCCACACCATAAGACTTCAGGAGGGAAGTTTGTTGATTATAAAGCTTTTCTCCCTTCCTTCCCTTTTCTAACTTGACACCTACCACTAGAAACTGGAATACGATCGTCCTGTTGTGTTTGATTAGAAAATGTCAAAATTAAAGTAGTGCTTTTTTTTCGAATTGACATTTAAGGCATATACAAAAATAATCAGGCTCGGCAAATGATATTCGGAAAAGATAAGTACTTTTTTACATATATATTTTTTTTAAACATTCTACGTAATTATTTCTAGTAGTAAAATTTCATGCATTTTTATTAATACTCAAATAGTGGAGAATTCGTTTTATAAATAAAAATATGTGAGGACTATTTTCTGAATTGTGTCCAAATTAATTTATATAATAAAGTAAGGACAAGAAATATTAGACTTTTACTGTCAACATGTATTGATACAGCATTCATATCTCGAATTTCGAGTATTGTCATATATCTAACACCTCAAATATAATCAAGCACTATAACGCAATAGACTCAAACCCAAGATTCAAGGATTTTCGTACACCTAATCTCCCCAACTAAAACACAACGGAGTAAAGTAATAGATCATAAATCAAGATCTGAGGGTTGTCGTATACCTAAGCTCCCTAACTAAAACACAACGGAGTAAAGTAATAGATCATAACCCAAGACCTGAGAGTCGTCGTATACCGAATATCTGATACCATCTGTAAAAATTCAAAATAAATTTCAAGTCGCTACTTTGATTAAAAATAAACTAAACGGTACTAATTTAAATATGGAAGAATGGATACATAATTAATTATGCATTTTAATTACTTGTAAAATATTTTCAAAAGAATTTGCGCTCTGACTCGTATCAAATTCATTTTCAAAACTTTTTAGGTGTCCAACCACAGGGACGCCAAACGTAATTATTCTTCCTGGTATAGGAGTTATGACAGATGTGGGATGTTGTAGGATTTGCTGAAGTCGCTTATATTCTCATACTCTAGAAATGATTATTTTCATATTCGGACATGTTGTCTATGTAAGACATATTTATTTTATTTATTTTGGGATTTATTTTATAGATGTCATACCGATGCTTTATTCGGGTAAGTTTTACTTGTAATGAATTTATGTTTTAGACTTATGATGTAATTGTGAATTTTATTTATTTGTTTAAATAAAGTATGGTTTGAGTATAGTGTCATTATGTCACGTTAATAAAGATAAAATTGATACACGACTTGATCTAATAATAGGTGATTAGTAAATAAATTAGTTTTCGACAATGATGTTAAAAATGAGCCAAATGAGATTCCTTTTTTATTTTAGTAGAGTGCTCACCACTCGTTATTTTAATAATCGGGTTGTCATAGATAACATTGTCAACGTTGTATTTAGAGAAAAAACTTTAAGTTTTTATGTAAAAATGGCATGAAGTTTTTTAAACTATAAACAAACAAAAAATTATGTATAACTTTTTATATAAAATACGTACAGTTTTTTTGAAGTTTTTATTTATAAAAAATAGTTTTTAAGTTAAAAAAGTTTTCAAAATTTTAAAACTATTTTTAATATAAATAAAAACAGTTTTTGCTTATAAAAATATTTTTAACGTTTTATTTATAGAAAAAACTTTAAGTTTGTATCTATAAATGACATGGAGTTTTTTAAACTAAAAACTAATAAAAATATGCATATTTTTTTATATGAAATACGTACAGTTGTTTGAAGTTGTTATTTATAAAAAATAGTTTTTATATAATAAAAACATTTAAATATAACAAACATATTTTATTTATGATAAAAATAACCTCTTATAATGGCTTTAAAATAAGATATTGAATTTATGATATATATTAATTTTCATAATTATCATTATATTTGTTTATTGTATATTGTCCATGCATTGGACGGGTTGTATGGTGGTTCTTTCCTATATCTCCTCACACACACATGAAAGTGCTAAATCTAGCAGTAAGGGTTGATGTTCATGATGGGCTAAATCCACTCCTCTCCTTTCTAAAATTGAAATCTCTTACCATCTATGTCCCCGATTCCCCTCATCCCATTAACGACGATAAAAAAATGTGCATCCATTTCCCTTCGTCCCATTGCATTTTAGACCAGTACAACATAAATTAATATGCATGACTTCCATCGGATTGCCTCATCTGCACTCAGCTTTGTCGATGATCAAGGATTCAAGGTCGATTCTTCTGAAGGAAATTTCTACCCCTTCTTCAATATTTCTAATTATTTTTTTCTTAAATGAAATATTTGTTCCATCTCCTTCAAATATACATGTTTTTGCTGTTTAATTAGGTACAATGTATATTTTATATTCATCTTATTTTATGTTTTACATATGTAAATTGTTATGCATATATGTATATATGCATATTTTTGCTTTTCAAAATGTCATTTTGGTGGTTATATTATTTAGCATTTGGCTTTAGCCATTTTAGTGTTTATTATTATACTTTACTTTGACATTGTACAACCATGTCTCAAATATTGTCTATTATAATTTTTGGAAGATTCGATTAAGAATTAACATGAGCCATTAAACACAATCGAGTCCCATAAAAGCTTCTTAAATTAAGTGAAGTATGTGGAGAAATTAATGGAAGTTAGGTTTCATAATGAGTAACTAGAATGGATTAAATTAATCTATGTTTTAATATTTGTATATTATATTAATTAAAAAGGTGTTTATTTATTTAACCACAATGTGTGGCATTGATTATATTTCATTTATTATAAATAACTCCGTTCATCGATGTTTATAATCATCCCAAAAAGCCAAGTAATAAACACTTAATGTGTTAATTGAGTATTATTTTGACTGTTTTTTATTGGTGTGTGCTTCTCTTTTGAGTAAGTTTATTTTTCTTATGAATATTAGAGTTTGTGTACTCTAATTTTCAATAATTGGTATTAGATCAGGACGGTCAAGAACCGATTTTGGTGAGTTTTCTTAAGTCGTGAGAAGTTTGTATTTTGCAAGTTTGTATCTTTAAATCAAGCTTGTACAGTATTGTTAAAATCTTACTGAAACAATGGGTGACCTTCAAGTAGTTGGGGGAATTAAGAAGATAAATAATAAAAATTACAATATGATGGTAACGTATATGATATCTTACCTACTACGTCAAGATCTTTGCGAGGTCATCGACAGTAATGAAGTTATGCAGCTAGAAGAATACACTAATGACACTTTGCATAAGTGGAAGATCAAAGTAGGAAAAGTTATGTTTGCCCTTAAAACCACAATTAAAGAAAAATATTGGAGCACATATGGAAAGCCAAAACACTAAAAGAAGCGTGGTATACAATTCATTGCACTTTTTTCAAAGAAGAACGATATAAGACTGCAACTTCTCGAGAATGAGCTGTTATCGGTTGTACAACGCGATATAACGATTGCTCAGTATTTCCACAAGTTAAAATCAATATGTCGTGAAATTTCCGAATTAGATCTTACTATTGCTATTAGGAAAACTAGGGTAAAAGAATAATTATCCATGATTTATACAAGGATGACCGACTCAACCATCACTTGTTCAGTTTGAAAATTTTGTTATCGGTCTAGAAGCAATAGCTAAGCAAATGGGAGGGGCTCCTGAAGGGTGAGGAGGAATTTCTTTACACGAACAAAAATAAAATCAACTTCAAGCAGTATGCTGGAGGTAGATCTAAAAAGTATGGTGACAAGGCAGAAGGTCATGAATAAGAGGGAGGATCTCGTCCAGGGGGAACTTCAACGAATCATGACAATAAGAGTCAATCCAAGCAAAACAGAAATTTTTTGGGCAAATATTACAATTGTGGGAAGAAAGGTCATATAGCAAAGTATTGTTAGTTCAACAAAAGGCCCGTCGAGAGTAATGTTGTTACTTCCAACTCAAAGGAGAAAATTGAATAAGATTGGGATGCCGAAGCATCCCTCACTATGGAGGAAAATGAGTTAGCGGTCACAGTAACAATGCATGAACGAATTGACTATGAGAATGATTGGATCGTCGACTTTGGCTGGTCAAATCACATGACGGGTGATAAACAGAAGCTAAAAAACTCGCTTGATTACTAGGGAGGTCGTGTGGTGGTGACAGCTAACAACTCAAAGATACTGGTAGCCCGCATCAGTAAAATAGTAATTGTTCCGCAATACAGTTCTAACCAGATGCCGCTTAAAGATGTCTACTGTGACACCCCGCCTGTTAAAATAACTAGTCTCATATGGCTCATTCCTAATGATTAGGCATAAATTCTTCCCAATTTATCCCTTAATTTAGTTACTTTTAGCACCTCGAACAACGTAATCGATTTGACTTTATCTCATAATCTTGGTACTGACTTATTCTAATGAATACACCGAGTTTCTGGTATTTCGTATTGATTTTACAGGTATTTGATGTCAACTAAAGGAAGAAAGAAATCGGAAGAATCAAGAAAGGAAAGAAGGAAAGGTCAAAAGGGCAAAAGTGTAATTTCTACCTGGAATTCGGATGAGGAACCTAAAGAGAAGTTGAAGATATCAAGTTCATGAACACATAGGAAGAAACGGCACATCAATCGGAGTCCCGAAATAAAAGTTATGAGCAGTCAAAGTTGGAGAAAAAAGTCAAAGAGGCAGACCGATCAGCAGGAGGTCCGGACCGGTCCGTAGTGCATATTCCAGAGAACCCCGGATCGAAAGCAAACCGAAGGAGGAACAAAAATAAAAGAACCGGTTTGCCCCGGACCTGTTTGCCCCAGAAATAAAAGAACCGATTCGCATTCAAGGCAGACCGATCCGCATGAGCCCCGGACCGGTCCGGCTATCGAGATTTAATTTTCTTATCCTTCTTTAATGGGAGTCCTAGTGCAACTAAAACTCCTAAAATTTTATATGGTATATAAACCCGAGTTATTATCATTTTTAACACGGAGAATTAATATAATTTTCCATTCATTCCAGAAAACCCTAGTTTAGTGATAGTTTACAATTTTAATTTCAAGATTGAAGATTATTCAGATTTCTGTGTTTACAAGTGTTCTTAATTGCTGTTGTTACTGCTTTGGTAAGATTAGTGAGTTATTTCCTCTGTCAAATTCCTTTCTACATCATTCCACAAATTTTTCTTAGTTTAATTATGGTTTTCTGCAATTCAAAAATTATTTTCATTAGTTTCAGCATGTTAGGCTAAATTTTCTAAGGTCGAAATACATGAACCCAACCTGATGTGATAGTTTCATGTGTATAACATTAATCCTCTAAATTTGGTGATTTATTACGACCATATTGCGTAGGAACACGAAAATTATAGATCTTTGTATCTCGTTTGCTTCCGGATAACCGGGATGCTTTAGAATGCAATTCGAGTGTAACTATCGCGATACCGATTTACTCGTCCTCTGATTAAGTATGGTGCGGGCTTGAACCTCATATACGTAATTCTTGGGAGTACTAAATTCTTGGTCTAATTAATCATTTAAATTTACGATTAGTATTATACCTGCAATACACTAAGGTTGGTGGATTGTATTCCCGTCCTGTTTTTCTCATTTATAGTTTAAAGTTTCAAATCTTTCTTCATCAGTATTTTAGGTAATTTAGTATAATTGCACCTTTTCATAATTTCATAATTGCATCTAGTGTAGTCATTCCACAAACCAAATCATTTTTCCTTTTCCTTTTTAGAGTCGAAGTTAGGATTCATTCATCTGTCTAATGTCGTTACAATTCCATTGTCCTATTTCCCTGTGGATACGATCCCGACTTATCGAGTTTATTACTAACGCGACAGGCTTGCACTTGAGCCTAGAGTGAACGCACATTAGAGACACATTCTGAGTCGCGTCAATTTTTTGGCGCCGTTGCCGTGGATTTAGGTAGACTTAGGATTAGATCGAATCAATCTAAAACTTTGACCAAAAATTTCCAAAAATCCAAAAACATTAAAAAAATTCAAAAAGCACAAAAAGATTCATCATCATCTCTCATAAGCTGGTAATGTAAAATTCTGAACCCACTCCCACACCCCATAATACTCCAACCAGCATTCACGAAAATCCGATAATTAAGTACGATCCCGATAGCCCTCACACTCCTAACGCCCCACAGTTCTAGATTCCACCACCCACACCGTCACACTCAATCTCAAACAACACTCCATTTTTCTTCTTAGGACACACCTCCGAGCACACTTCGGGCACACCAAGTGAGGGTATCGAGTCTTCCAAAAGAGAGAGAAATATCGCAACATGGTAGTGCATCCGCCGGTGCAGAAGAGGCCCCATACCACCCGTTGAGAGAAATTTTATATCCCGAGCGCACTGTCACTCCGAGATGCATTATTCTCCCGTATAATGCCGGGCAATTTCGTTTTAAAAATGGGATGACCCAGATGTTACCCAATTACCATGGTATGGATTCTGAATAGCCATATCTTCACATTAGGGAATTCGAGGATGTGTGCGATACTCTTAATGATCAAACTTGCACACAAGAGGTGATCCGCCTCAAACTCTTCCCCTTTTCGCTCAAAGATAAATCTAAGACCTGTCTATGGTCTTTACCTCGAAGCTCGATTCTATCTTGGAACGAGTTGCAGTCAAGATTTCTAAAGAAATTATTTCCACTACATCGAACAATCTCCATAAAGACTCAAATTCAAGCGTTCAGACAATCGAAAAATGAGCCATTTTGATCGATGTTATGAGTGTTTCAATGAGTTAGTGACTTCATGCCCCCATCATGGATTTGATACATCGCAAATCATTTCTTTTCTCTATAATGGGCTAAATCTTAACTCCAAGCAACTCGTTGAGACCATGGGTAGTGGTCCGTTTGTCGACTTAGATGCCCACGATGCTGAGCTCCACCTGAGGTATGTCGCCGAGACTACCCAATCTTGGGATACATATGATCCTAATGCTCAAAATCGAAATCGTCAAGTGACCATCACTCCAGCGGCATCCGGGCTATTGCACGTAGATAAGAATTCTATGACGGACAGTCGGTTAGAGACACTTGAGAAAGGATTTCGAGACCTATGTAAGGTACATGGAAGAGGACCAACTGGATCCATACCAAACCCCGTCGAGAAGGTGTGTGCGATTTGTGAGGCGGGTCATTCAACTGAGGAATGCCCGACTATACCCACCTATAAAGTGATGCTTTAAGAGCAAGTTAGTGGCATAGGAGGATTTAAGGGTAATTTTGGTGCACCGCACGGGAATTCTTACAACCCTTCATGGAAAAACCATCCTGGTTTTAGCTATGGGCAACAGCATGCTACGATGAACCCTACTTCACATGTTCCCCCTCCTCTACCACAACACTTTCAACAAGCTCCACACATGCAAGGACATGTGCAAGCACCACCACCTCAAGGAGCATATATCCCACCACCGCGGAGAACTCTCGAGGATACTATGAATAAATTTATCAATAGCTAGACTGCAACCAATGCGAGATATGATCGCCTGATTAGCGACATAAATACAAGTCTGTCAAAGATACAATCCTCGTTGGGTGTCCAAGATAAGGGAAAGTTTCATTCCCATGGCCAAAGACCTCCCCAAGGTCAAACTAGTGTTAGCTCCACCTCTACTAAACACTAGGAGAAATGTCAAGATGTGACCACTCTTCATAGTGGGAGAGTAGTTGACTTATCACCTCCCCCACACGACACAATGAAAGACAAGGAGATTTTGCCCAGCACGAAAGAGGCCGAATATGTCCCCTTGAATGAGAGTGACAAAGAAGACACTAGTGAGCCCGAGGTAATAGTGAAACCACCCACTGCGGCTCCATTTCCTCAAAGGTTGATTCCTTCCCATAAAGGAAACCCACGTGAGGATGTGCTAGA
Source organism: Sambucus nigra (assembly GCA_949130495.1). NCBI lineage: Eukaryota > Viridiplantae > Streptophyta > Magnoliopsida > Dipsacales > Adoxaceae > Sambucus > Sambucus nigra. The sequence goes on along the minus strand of OX422208.1, from coordinate 213,188,891 downwards.
CGTGATAAAGCAAGTAAAGCTCAATTTACATTTCCTCGATGCCATCAAGCAAATTCCAGCTTATGCAAAAGTCATCAAAGACTTATTGACGGTAAAGAGAAAGATGAAGGTAAAGAAAAATGTTTTTCTAGCACAGAACGTGAGCTCCATTCTACTTAATGATCTCCTGCCTAAATTCAAAGATCCCGGTGCACCCACCATTTCCTGCATCATTGGAGAAAACAAAATCGAAAAAGCCTTACTTGATTTGGGAGCAAGTGTCAATATCCCCCTTACTCCATCTATAGGCAACTTGATTTGGGCTACCTCAAGCCCATAAGAATCACTCTCCAATTAGCGGATCGAACTGTGAAGATCCCACGAGGTGTAGTTGAGGACGTGATCGTCCAAGTTGACACTTTCTACTTCCCGGTAGACTTTGTCATTTGGGATACGGAGCCTTCCTTCGCCTCAAGAAATCATGTTCCCATCATTCTCGGGCGCCCATTTTTAGCTACGGCTAACGCTATTATCAACACTAAGAATGGGTAGATGCAACTCACTTTTGGGAACATGACCTTAGAGACCAAGATCTTCCATATAGCCCAACATGTGGGGGGAAGAAGATGGTCTTCACGCGGTGAACTTCATAGATGAGATAGTAGAGGAGTACTTTGAGGAGAACTATTATGGATACGTCTTAGGGTAATGTTTAGTGTCGAGCCACGAGAGTGAGGGGACGTACACTGAATTCGAGAGGGAGGTTGAGGTGTTGAGAGAATTACTTGATGAGAGAGCGTCGAACGAGGACGCGAGAGATGTTAGTTGGGTTTCTAGATTCGGGGAGTTACCTCCAAGGGACACACGCATGGTTACCTCCAGCGATAAATTTCCAATCCTCGAATTGAAGAAACTTCCCTCCCATATTAAATATGCATACCTAGGAGAGGATGAGACATTTCCTGTTGTTGTCTCCTCTAGCCTAGACAAAGAGCAGGAGGGTAAATTGTTAAAAATTCTGAGAAAGCACCAAAGTGCTTTTAGTTGGTGCATTGCTGATTTGAAGGGGATAAGTCCTTTGATTTGCACTCACACGATCCATCTCGAAGAGGATGTCAAGCCCTCTAGAGAAATGCAAAGAAGGCTAAATCCCAATATGAAAGAAGTAGTGAGAACTGAAATTATTAAGTTATTGGATGCCGGGATTATCTACCCAATCTCGGATAGCAAGTGGGTGAGCCCTATTCAAGTCGTCCCGAAGAAGTTGGGCATGACAGTGATTGAGAATGCTAAGGGAGAGATAGTTCCCCAACGTACCACCACTGGGTAGCGCGTTTGCATTGATTACCCAAAACTCAATGCGGGAACTAGGAAAGACCATTTCCCCTTGCCATTTATTGATCAAATGCTTGAGAGAGTAGCGGGCCACCCTTACTATTACTTCCTTGATGGTTATTCCGAATATAATCAGATTGAGGTAGATGTACTTGACCTTGAGAAAGTGACCTTCACTTGCACTTTTGGTACGTTTGCCTACAAACGTATGCCATTTGGCTTGTGTAATGCTCCCGCGATCTTTCAAAGGTGCATGTTGAGCCTATTTAGCGACATGGTCGAGAGAGGACTCGAAGTGTTCATGGACGATTTCAACATTTTTGGCACCTCTTTCGATCATTGTCTAGAAAAACTGGAAAATGTACTTGCCCGGTGTGTGGAAAAGAACTTAGTGCTGAATTGGAAGAAGTGCCATTTCATGGTCACCGAGGGAATAGTTCTTGGCCACATAGTATCATCCAAGGGAATATAAGTTGATAGGGCAAAAATAGATGTCATAGTTTATCTTCCCCCACCAAAATCACTAAAGGACGTGCACTCTTTCTTGGGCCACGCAGGGTTTTATCAAAGGTTTATTAAGGACTTTAGCGCCATCTCTAGACCCTTAAGCAACCTACTAATGAAGGACACCCCATTCGAGTGGACGAAAGTATGCCAAAGCTCTTTTGAAAAACTGAAAACCATACTGGTTTCCGCTCCCATCATGCAAGTTCCGGATTGGTCTTTACCATTCGAACTTATGTGTGATGCTAACGATTATGCGATAGGGGCTGTTTTGGGCCAAAGAAAAGATAAGCAGGCTTATGTCATCTACTACGCTAGCCGGACCCTTACCGGACCACAACTCAACTACTTTACCACGGAGAAAGAGTTTCTAGAGGTAGTCTTTACCCTTGATAAATTTTGGTCATACCTTATCGGTTCTCCCATTACTTGCTTCACCGACCACGCGGCACTGAAATACCTACTTGCAGAGAAAGATGCAAAGACGCGTCTCATAAGGTGGATCATACTCCTACAAGAGTTCAATCTCTCCATTAAAGATAAGAAAGGGGTAGAAAATGTCGTTGCCGACTACTTATCACGGCTTTCGTCCGACGTACCTAATGATCCCATACCCATAGAAGAATACTTTCCGGATGAGCAACTCTTTGCTACCTCTTCTTTGCCCTGGTTTGCGGATATAGTGAACTACCTTGTCATGGGAGCCGTCCCTCCCGGTTGGACACCGCAAGATAAGAAGAGGTTTATTACTTGGTCGCATATGTTCTTCTATGATGATCCCTTCCTTTTTAAATATTGCACCGACTAAATCATCCGACGATGTGTACCGGATGACGAGATCCCAAAAGTCATCCAGTTTTATCATTCAGAAGCTTATGGAGGCCACTTTTCGATGAAAAAGGCAGCTGCTAAAATTCTGGGATGCGGCCTCTATTGGCCCATAATATTTCAGGATGTGAATGTTGCGTGTAAATCTTGCAATAGGTGCCAACGGATGGGGGCCATTACCCGACGAAACATGACGCCTCTTACCCCCATACTCATCATTGAGATCTTCGACTGTTGGGGTATTGACTTCATGGGTCCTTTCCCCCCGTCCTTTGGTTTCCTATACATCCTTGTTGCGGTAGACTACGTTTCTAAATGGGTGGAAGCTATAGCTACCAAGACAAATGACAACAAAGTGGTGATAAAATTCCTGCAGGAACACATACTTTCCCGCTTCGGCGCACCAAAAGCGATAATCAGCGATAATGGCACGCACTTTTGTAATAGGCCATTCGAAAAGCTAATGAGAAAGTATGGTGTCGTTCACAAGGTTAGAACGACTTATCACCTGCAAACGAATGGGCAGGCCAAACTAGTAAATCGGGAAATCAAGAACATTCTTGAAAAGATTGTCAATACTACCCGAAAAGATTGGTCATTTAGATTGAACGATTCGCTATGGGCCTAACGCACCGCATATAAAAATCCACTCGGCATGTCCCCTTTCCACTTTGTGTATGGAAAACCTTGCCATCTTCCCGTGGAGTTAGAACACAAGGCGTATTGGGCAATCAAGAAGTTGAACTATGCCATGGATAAAGCCGGTGAAGCTCGCAAGCTTCAATTAAATGAGTTAGAAGAGCTACGCAATGATGCGTATGAGAATGCTAAAATTTCCAAAGAAAGGATGAAACTCGCTCACGATAACATCATTCGACACAAATAGTTTCTTCCCGGGCAAAAAGTGCTTCTTTATACTCTCGGCTTCATCTCTTTCTGGGCAAGCTGCGATCACGATGGTCGGGCCCATTCGTTGTGAAGAATGTTTTCCCTCGTGGAGATGTTGACTTAGACGATTTAAAAGGGAGAAATACATTCAAAGTAAATGGACAACGCCTAAAGCCATATCTAGAGGCGTGTGTGGAAGAAGTCGACACTGTTTGGTTGTCGGACCTCGTTTATGGGGTAGAGTGAGCTGTTACAGCGAGGTCGTCGCACCCCCGACGCATATGGGGTGAGAGTCGTGCGTGTAGTGAGAGTCCATAGGATTAAGGTACATTCGGGAGAAAGCATTCACATGTTTCGGGAATATTGAATCGAGTTGCGTTGGTCATTGGTATCGAGAGGTTTTTAATCCAAATTGATAGGGAGTATAAGAGCGTTCGAAACCAAGTTAGGGGGAAATCCAGCTCACAAACAAGAGCTGGACCGGTTCCTTTAATTTTGGGTCAGACCGGTCCGCCCCGAATCGGTTCCTTTATTTTAGGGTCGGATCGGTCCGGTAGTTAAAGAGTTCGAAATTAAAAGGGCCGAACCGGTCCGATCCCCAGGCGGACCAGTCTTCTTTCTGCATATCTATTTTCCCCCTTTCCCAAGGTACACCCTCCTTTCTCCCCAATCCCCTTCATTCCCTCCCAATTCGTCTCCCCAACTCCCAACCCTTCCCTTTCCCTCCCAAATACACCCCCTTTTCCCTCCAATTCCAAACCCTACCCACCCCTTTCACCTATAAATACCTACCTTCACCCTCCCTTTCTCTTCACACCATCAACCAAATCACTCCTCTCTTCTTTCTCCCTATATTTTCCCGCAACCTTTCCCTGCGATCATGGACCAATGACCTACCCCCACCAAATACGACTCCATCGATATCCTCCCATCCGGCCATGGGGAACTCCGTTCCCACCAAGAGGAACGTTGGTGCCATCGGTTCTTCGGTCCAGATCGCAAACTCCATATGGAGCGCGTCGTCCAATGGACAGGTCTACCCAACTCCTTCACCGCCCTATTCATAGCTAGAGGTTGGTGCCGATTCCTCAATGAACCGTACGAAGCAGTTTGGGTAGCCGAGGTCCGATCTTTTTATGACACCCTTGCTCGGACGGGCTAATTTGAGGCACAAGCATATGTGGATGGTAGTGTCATCCCCTTTTCATTGGACCTTCTCACGGCTAAGCTGGCCGAATATGATGTTCCCAATGTCCAAGAATTCACCTATCCAAGGAACGTCGCCCCGGTCGCCAAAGAAATAATCATGGATCGCATTGCCCCAGATGTTGCATGGACGGGGCAAACTGTCGCTGTGGGCCGCCTCAATGAGAAAGCCCGCCTAACCTTCTAAATAGTGAGTGTATGCCAACATCTTGCAAACGTCCAATGATTCCGCGATGCGGCCCTGTCAGGTCACATTGACCTACCACCTATTTGATCCACACACTTCCATAAACCTGGCCCGCACCCTATACGCCGACATCATCACCGCGTCCTTGGATGAGAAAGGTGCAGCCCCACTTCCATATGCACGATTGATTACCTCCATCCTCAAGGCTGCGGGCATTACGGCGCCGCTAGATCATACTCGTCTTCCCGATCCTTTTGGACAGGGAACCCGCACTAGAGCGCCAAGCAGCTAGCCATCCTTCGAGCGAGGTGGGGCAGTGATAGCGAGGAAGAAGCTGCCTCGAGTGAGTGTGAAGAAGAGGAAGAAGAAGAAGCTGATGCTGATGAAGAAATGGGTGATGTCAGTGCAGATGAAGAGTCGACGGACGAAGAAGACGATCCTGATTTTGAATTGGCGGGTAGCGACCTCACGAACCGTATGGCGGTGCTTGAAACGCGATTCTGTAACTTTTTGACCGACTATCGTCGCGATACCAGCATGATGTTCCGTTTCCAAGTGGACATATACCGACGCCAAGGGGATCCTAACGAGCCTTTGCCCTCCTATTTCTATGACCCCTATGGCCCTGACGCGCCCGGTTCCTCCCAACCCTTGCCCCAGTGAAGCTGTATTTTGGTTGTGGAAGTTTTTATTTGTTTTTCCCTGTTCACATGGTTGTATGTTTTTCCCTGTAATTGTACCACAGTTCTGTTTTCTATAAAATTTGCATTTTAACCATTTGTTTGTTTTATTTATCGCACTTATTATTTTGACTTGTTTAGATTTTAGTCCTTTTTGCTTGAGGACAATGCAAAAGTATAAGTTAGGGGGGGTCACAAGTGCGTATTTCTAAAACTTCACAAATCTTCACAAATGCCTAGAAATGTCCAAAAAAATCATAAAATTTTGAAAAACCCAAAAATATTTTTGTTCAAAATAAATAAAAATTGGAATTCAAAATTTTCAAAAATATCATTAAAAGTCGGTTTAAAGTCTCAAGTTGTAAAATTCAACATACACAAGCCGAAATTGACTAAAGATGGAAATTGAGCGAAAATTGACTACTTAACGAATAAGTGTGGAGATTAACAAACCCGGTGAGATTCGAGCCTATCACTTTTTGCGAGTTTTTAAATCAATCCGAGTTAATTGTTAACTCAAAGTTCCTTTCAGCGCCTAAAAAGTCGTCGAGGATCTCAATCCTTTCATTTTGATCGGTTATGAAAAACGTGTGTGATATTGCTTTGAAAAACGTGCCAAAATTAACTCTTTAAACTTAAATTCATCTCGAAACACATATGGTAACGCAATTGGTAGTTTGGACAATGAAGTAGGCCATCGTTTGTTACCCAAAAATATTGTCCAGAAAAAAATGTGAAAAATCACCCCTTTTGCAACCCAAATTGAGCCAAATAGATTTTCCCTTTCGTTTGACAACCCGAAAAACCCAAGTAGCCCAGAATTGAGAAAAATGGAATAATTCAGAAGATAAGTCCGATAAGTGCATAAAAAGGGGCAAGAAAAAAATAGTTATGCTCAACAAAAATAGCAAGAAAAGAAAATAAGTGAAAAACAGAAAAAATAGAGAAAAAGAAGAAAAAAAATGAGCAATAGCCTGGAAAAAGCACAAATGGACATCATAAATGACTTTTCCAATTCCAACCTTCCCTACCATTTTCATTTTACCCAGTATACCTTAAAACCCGAAAAAGTCCTAACCGAGTCTAAATTGCGTAATTGGTTACCGCGTGGAGAGCTAAGACACCAAAAGATAATAAAAAGAGATTGAATACGTGAATAAGAGGCAATGTTCCCGTTTTTAAAGCCGTAATCCGTTGATGAGATCCTATCACTATAAAATTTCCGTCTTTCTACATGTATGCGTGACTTTGCGTCCATTATATTTACTCTTTATATCACGCATACCGAGAGAATTGCCACATTCCGAGTGATTCGTTTGAGAGAGCATTCCGTGAGAATTTGAAATCAAAACGAATTTTCAGGTAAGTAACATAATGATCAATCGGTGGAAATTGGCGGTTATATTTTCGGCTTCGCACCCATGCACTATGATTTGAGACTATTAAATATGACTTGATATGACTATTTTCTGGGAAAGTTTGAGTTATAGAATTTTTGCGAATTTTGATTTTTCCTTGAGTCGAATTTTGTGGGTATATTCTTTGCAAACCCTCACGAGACACCACTAGTCCTACTAGGGTAACCTAAGGGTTTAAAGGCTTGTTGCACACGCTAAATGCAATCGCTTGCCCGCGAAAAAGGTATTCTATCCTAATAAAATGTTTTTTAAGAGTTGAGCCGTGCTAGGATTCTTTTACATTGCTCGGGACGCGCAAAGTTCTAAGTCAGGGGGGGTTTGATTAGGCATAAATTCTTCCCAATTTATCCCTTAATTTAGTTACTTTTAGCACCTCGAACAACGTAATCGATTTGAATTTATCTCATAATCTTGCTACTGACTTATCCTAATGAGTACACCGAGTTTCTGCTGTTTCGTATTGATTTTACAGGTATTTGATGTCAACTAAAGGAAGAAAGAAATAGGAAGAATCAAGAAAGGAAAGAAGGAAAGGTCAAAAGGGCAAAAGTGTAATTTCTACCCAGAATTCGGATGAGGCACCTAAAGATAAGTTGAAGATATCAAGTTCATGAACACATAGGAAGAAACTTCACCTCAATCGAAGTCCCGGAATAAAAGTTATGAGCAGTCAAAGTTGGAGAAAAAAGTCAAAGAGGCAGATCGATCCGTAGGAGGTCCGGACCGATCCGTAGTGCATATTCCAGAGAACCCCGGATCGAAAGCAAACCGAAGGAGGAACAAAAATAAAAGAACCGGTTTGCCCCGGACCTGTTTGCCCCAGAAATAAAAGAACCGATTCGCATTCAAGGCAGACCGATCCGCATGAGCCCCGGACCGGTCCGACTATCGAGATTTAATTTTCTTATCCTTCTTTAATGGGAGTCCTAGTGCAACTAAAACTCCTGAAATTTTGTAAGGTATATAAACCCGAGTTATTATCATTTTTAACACGGAGAATTAATATAATTTTCCATTCTTTCCAGAAAACCCTAGTTTAGAGATAGTTTACAATTTTAATTTCAAGATTGAAGATTATTCAGATTTCTGTGTTTACAAGTGTTCTTAATTGCTGTTGTTACTGCATTGGTAAGATTAGAGAGTTATTTCCTCTGTCAAATTTCTTTCTACATCATTCCACAAATTTTCCTTAGTTTAATTATGGTTTTCTGCAATTCAAAAATTATTTTCATTAGTTTCAGCATGCTAGGCTAAATTTTCTAAGGTCGGGATACATGAACCCAACCTGATGTGATAGTTTCATGTGTATAACATTAATCCTCTAAATTTAGTGATTTATTACGACCGTATTACGTAGGAACACAACAATTGTAGATATTTGGATCTCGTTTGCTTCCGGGTAACCGGATGCTTTAGAATGCAATTCGAGTGTAACTATCGCGATACCGATTTACTCGTCCTCTGATTAAGTTTGGCGCGGGCTTGAACCTCATATACGTAATGCTTGGGAGTACTAATTTCAGGGTCTAATTAATCATTTAAATTTACGATTAGTATTATACCTGCAATACACTAGGGTTGGGGGATTGTATTCCTGTCCTATTTTTCTCATTTATAGTTTAAAGTTTCAAATCTTTCTTCATCAGTATTTTAGGTAATTTAGTATAATTTCACCTTTTCATAATTTCATAATTGCATTTAGTGTAGTCATTCCACAAACCAAATCAGTTTTCCTTTTCCTTTTTAGAGTCGAAGTTAGGATTCATTCATCTGTCCAATGTCGTTACAATTCCATTGTTATATTTCCCTGTGGATACGATCCCGACTTACCGGGTTTATTACTAACGCGACGGGCTTGCACTTGAGCTTAGAGTGAACGCACATTAGAGACACATTCTGAGTCGCGTCACCTAACTCATTGTCGAATTTTAATTAATTACTAACCACTTATTAGTTTAAAAGGTTGTGTCAAATTTTTAATCTTGAAATTACCCTACCAATTAAAACCATACAATATAAACCCATGAAGAAAATAATATAATTAATCACCCCCATAAAGAAATCAAAATGCGGAATTAAATAAAATCAAGTACTGAATAAACCATCGATTACTAAAAATCCAATAAAAATTATAATCATCTGAACTGAAATAAATAAAATTGTAATAAATAAGTCTGATAGAAAAGGACGACATGCCCAACGATATCTGAAGAGGGAACCAAAACTAGATAGCAATAAATGCAACGACTACTCCAAATTCTGTAAGCCTCCACATCAGCTGCAGCGACGTATCCCTGGAAATAATCATCATTCTTGGCATCCCTATGGATGGACATCTAAAAGTTTTTGGAAAATAATTTTATACGGGTCTGAGACCAAAACCTTTTACAAACATTTACACGTAATTAAAATGCATTAATAAACATGCAGTACAACCTTTCATATTTAAGTCGGTGTCGCACTCACGTGAGATACCCCTCACCTCTCAACTATAGTGCGGATCTAGCGTACGAATTTTAAATCTTAGCTATCCTACCCGGCCTAACAAGTCTCCATATAATCATATGTCCACACACTACACTCAGCTACGCGTATTTTATGTACTTATCTTTCACATCCGCTTAACGATTATAATTCTCAGTTATAATTAAATCAGTTCATTTCAAATAACTTTCACTAGTTATTAATTCAATATTCACAAGTTAATATCACATAATTCGTTTTCAATAACTTTCACTAGTTATCAAATCATTATTCACACTTAATGTCTTAATTTCGTATCTAATTTTCTTCACATATATACGTATTTTCCATATCACAACAAGTACACATACATATCACTCACTATATATGTATAGACGCAATCCCCAAAGCATTGCCTCGCGAATGCAAAATCACTAGCATGTTATCAAGCTCCAGGGAGTCCACCACAACGTGGGCAACCGGGTCGAAATCTCACCACCGAACCCAAAAATAAAAACGAATACTGGAGGCAGTCATGGCTTTAAGTTCGTGGGATATAACCATACCACATTATTCCATGGTATTCCAACCCTACACGGCATGGGTATACATAGACCTATGACCTTGGGGAACGGTACCACTTCTTCTGAGATTCGTCGGAGTGACCTCTCACGGTGCGCAACCTCCATCGACAATGTATCGGCTAGGATGGGTGCACAGATATATCACATATATATACTGTCTCTAAACCCGTATATATATATATATATATATATATATATATATATATATATATTAATCAATACCCTTGCTAACTGTGTTTATCCCTCGTAGCAATAGCCTAAACTCCCGAGTATCAATCCCCACTGTCATTATTAAATAATCCCTTATTTAGTATTCTGAACATGTGATCTTTCTCAACCAGCCCGTATTCCCTTTCTATCGAATTTCCATCCCGAATTCCTTATTAAATTTTTCCTGAGTACTATTCATCCCAAATACTCTAAACTTAACCCCGAATATAACCTAATCACCTCAAGGTATTTTATAATATTCCAAAGTCATTTAAGAAGTCTGAACTCTTTTACGGAGATTCCAAACCAACCCGAATTTTTTTTATTATCAAAACTCATTAAAACAAACAAACTGGGCAACTCTGGGGAGCGAACCGGTCCGCTCCTACTGTTAAGCCCAGAATGACGTAGTTTCGTCTATTACGAAATCTGCCCATTATTTTCACCTAATTAAGTCCTAATTACCCTTTCAATTATCCTTCTACACTACCCAATCGATATAATTCATAAGGGAACATCTTTTGTATATATTTAATACCCAGTAATCATATTAACCCAAAGGACTGAATCATTAATCATCCAATTATTCCATACTTTTAATTTTCAATGACTAACACCTCAAGATAATGTATTTTTTATTCAAGAACATAACAAACTATGGTCAATCCTAATAATATTTATCAAGATCCTAGTTTTATCATATGGGATTCATTCAACTATCTCATATACAAATTCGCATCACTTTTTATGGAATCAATTACTCAAAAACCCCATTTACAAGTGAGTCCCCACCCAAAAATCAATTTTCATAACACCTACTACTATATGAATTGAAGATACTACATATATAATTAATCAAGATAATTACTTTCTTTAAAATTGTTCGTAGGGTCTGAATCTTCCTCGTGTGTGATGAATCAAAGCTAGGAGTCCTCGAAATTTCTCCCAATTTTGCCTCCTCTAGAGCTCTCTCTTGATTTCCCCTTCTTTTTTCTCTCTTCTCTCTTTTTTAGGTCTTTAGAATAATAAGGTGGTTGCCTCCTACCGCTAACTCTAATATTTTATAAGACTAATCCTAAAATTAGGTTAATCCGCTAATATAAAATTACCCGTATACCCTTAAGTCAGTCTCGACTAGTCTAAAAAGCCCTCGAAACCCAATTACTACCCCCGAGTACTTAATTTTGACTATTTCCACCCATTCTGAATCAACCGTGCGCTCAAAACAACCATTCAAGTCACTAAACATCTATATCGTGTCATATTCCCAATACAACCCTACACGTGTATCTAGAATAAGATCATGTCAACCCATCGCTTTTACCCACTTGCACCGTGATATAAAATGATACAATTTCATTTACTGATCACGCAAGTGAATATAATATCACATAAATATTATTCCATTTCTCGTTAATTAATAAATATTTAACTTCACTTTATTTGTCAAATTAATTAAATTACCGTGATACGTGAAATTTAGATATTCTAAAAAATACGGAGTGTTACATCTACCATGTTCCGTGCATGAAGAAAAATTTGATTTTAGTGGCGCAGTTGACATCGTCGGGCCACTATGTCTTGTTTGGTCCACGAGATGTGAAGGTGTATCAAGACCTTAAGATCTCAGGGATGCAGATAATGGAGGAACGACGATTGGAGTCAGTCTATATAATGTTAACAGAGTTTGTATATGTGGACAAGATAATGAGGAACGAGATATCAAATTTATGCCACATGATATTGGGTCACGTTAATTATCACAAGCTAAGTGTGATGAAGAAGAAGTCAATGCTTAAAGGTCTTCCTCAGCTTGATGTGAAAATGGATACGGTCTGTGTGGGATGTGAGTATAGTAAGGCGTATCAATTACTATACAGAGATTCGAAGTTCAAAACAAAAGAGTGATTAGAGTTAGTTCAGTCTGATGTGTTTGGGCCTTTCAAACAACAATCAATTAGTGGAATGTGATACATGGTGATATTCATTGATGACCTCTCCATGTATGTGTGAGTTTTCTTTATGAAAGAAAAATCAACACATTCCCTAGTTTAAAGAGTTCAAAGAAATAATCGAAGAGGAAGTGAGAAAGAAGATTATTTATCTACGCACATATATAGAGGATAATATACCTCCAATTACGTCTTCTCGGTATATATGAGACTGTTGAATACGTCATTAGTTTACTTTTTCCAACATGCCACAATATAATGGTGTAGTGGAGTGAAGGAATCAGCATCTTACAGAGATCTGTCGGAGTACGCTACATTTGAAGATTGTTCCAAGAAGATTTTGGGCTAAAGCCATGAGTTCTGCAGCCCATGTTATCAGTAGACTTCCCCAAACAATATTAGGATTTATTTCAACATTTGTAGAATTATGGGATATGAAACCTACAGCAAGTTACTCTCGGCTGTTTAACTGTTTGTGCTATGTATTTATTCCAGATCATTTACGTCGTAAGTTTAACGAAAGCATTTAGATGTATCTTTATGGGATACGACAACCAGAGAAAAGGGTGGAAATGTTATGATCCTACCTAGAAAGTGCTACACATCATAAAATGTTGTGTTTGATGAAGCCTCTTCATGGTGGTCCCTATAGAATGAGGAGTTGACAGATTTAAAAGAAATTGAAGATAATTTATAATAGAATATGAAGGAGCATACTACTTAAATCCAATAGAGTTAAAATGAACCTTAAGATTCACATGATGGTAATGATCCTTAAAAAACTGGTATGCATCAATAACCTGTCGAAGAAGGTAGGCCTAGTAAAATGGAAGAACCAACACCATAATCAAAACTCAGAAGGTCAATGAGAATCCAAAATCCAAATCCTAAATATGCCAACGCAGCCATAATAAAAAAAAATTACAAAAGAACCTAAGACGTTTGAAGAAGCATCGCAGAGTTCCCAGTAGATTAAATTTATGGAAGAAGAAATCACTGTACTAGAACAAAATCAGACTTGGGATCTGGTGTCAAAGACAAGAGACATGAAACCTATATCCTACAAATGGGTTTACAAGATAACATCATCCAAATGGATCAATCGATAGATACAAGACTCGACTGGTGGCTTGAGGATTCTCTTAGTATTCATCTTTATATACAATTCGGGAAAATAATTACTTAAACAGGAAATATTCATTGAAGATTGATATTTCTAACTTCTGCTACTTTCTATTTATAATTTTATTATTTCAATTGTTCAAAACTAACCGTTATGACGCAGTTTTTGTGATAGTCGAGCGCGAATTATATGTCAATAATGGTGCATTGATATAAATATAATTCAGTCAACAAATGTATTTTATAATTCCACATTTACTTCCAAGTGAAATACTTCTATTGTATTACAAATATGAATGTCATTGTATCCATTTAGTCAGATTTGAATTGCTTCTAATCAATATCTACTTTGTCTTAATGCAAGATTAAAATTAGGATATGGGATTTCTCGGCAGTAATTAGCATTTCAAAAAGCTCTGCGGATGAATATATTTGGATTTCTATGCTCGCGTCATGTCGCTTTGTTAATCACTTCTTTATAGTTCTTACTTTCTTTGCGTATATTCATTTTATACTTTCGCTCGATGAAGGAATATTGCTTCTACTTTAGGGTTTGAAAATACTACATGCTACAATGTTTTTGGTTTTATTTTGCTAACTTTATAAATAAATTTTTCGTACTTCCAGCCAAATTTAACACCCCGTATTTTTAATAATTTTTTTAAATGTTGGATTAATAAAATTAAATAAGGGAAATTAATTGATAATTAATCCGAAATAAAATAAATATTAACTAGCGAGATAAGGGTTAGTATTTATTGATGTGAATTATATTGAATATTACTTAGTGAGTTAAGTAATATGTGATTATGAAAATGTTAAAATTATCGCGAGTGAAAAATACTATAGTTACGGAGATTTAGTCGGAACTCGCGTGTCAATCGTGTCGGAAACTAATTTAATGGGATAAAAAGAAATTTATTCTTAAGTCATCCAAATGGTCATTTCGACTGCACCAAAGTGTCCAAAAGGGTCCAGATAAGTAGAAAAGTCTACCCGGGAGTTTAATTTGGGTTCCGGATCAATTCAGGACCAAACCGGCATCCCGGGAGGGCATTTTGGTCATTTGTATATTGGGGGTAATTTAACCTATAAATTTTCTAAGTAAAATATATCTGATAAGACAAGGGAATTTGGGTGAGAGACGGTAGAAACAAAGAAAAGTTATTGAGAAGCCATAAGAGGAAGAGGAGACGAGTTCTAAAGGTTAGAACCACAATTCCAACACCTTTTGCACCACCGACATCGTCGGATCGTAGATAAAAAAGAGAGGAACATTAATATACCCATTTTCTTCAGAGGATCAGACCTTCATATTGAGGCAAGTGTTTAATCTTGCAAAACTATAACATGTATAATATCCATGTTAGTGTAGGATGTATCATATAAGAAATTCGTATACTTTGGGTTAAATTAGAAGACTTAAATCATAATCTTATGTTGGAAATTGATATAGGATTGAACCCTCCATGTATGTAGCATGAAACCCATGAAATTATGTTGAATCTTGCTGAAGAAATTCGAGTTTTAAATAGGTTCTTGAATGAAAGTGTTAAACTAGGGTGTTTCATAATTTATTTGGGATTAAATTGATTAGTTGATGATTATTGATGAATTCATGATTCTTATTGGTTAGAAATCATTCACATATGTTGGTATAATGTTTGAAGTAATTGGTTGGGAGTTTGGTAATGTTTGGTGAAGGTTTTGATGATTGAAAATGGTGAAACCCGTAGGAAAAACTATGCAGAATTTGAGATTTGTAGGTGGCGAATGGATTCAGCTCCTCACCGAATCGATTCGTCAAGCAAAGCGATTCGCACAAGTGAGAATCGATTCAGTTGCCCAATTTTGGCCAATTTCTCCCTTTTGTTTAGTATCTTTGGGGGAACGTTCGGGATTCAATCGTGGGACTTATATTTAAACATAGGCCTAGGTGGGGTTTCGAGCTTAAACCTAAGAGGGGGATTTAAGGGCTAAACTTAATTATGATTTATCGAGAAAATGACCTAATTTGGAGAATAATTCGGTCTCATAAGTCCGAGGGAAATGACGACTTAGACCTATAAGGTATAGGGAGTTTACCTACTGATATTATGTGTAGAATAAAGGATACCCTTCGAGTGGTGAGAAATACTCGGGAGCGTACGATAATAACTAAAGTTATAAATTATTAAATACGTAGAATGTTTGGGACATACATATGCTACGTACGGGATATATGATATAGGATGTGCATATGGCTATACTGTTGATATATATATATATATATATATATATATATGTGGTGTGAATACCTATTACTTGACTTATTATGTGTATGACATACCTACGCTGCTTGCTATCGGGAGGAGGTTTCGCGTTGTGGACGGTCTTATCCTGACGAGCCCACTGGGTGGATTTGAGACTCGTACCCTGAACATAGGACCTAGGACACATGCTATATGAGAGTATGATAGTTTCGACGGTTGAATGGGTGCGTAGGTATGAGCGTCACCCATTTGGATGGGGATTATGTTTGCCTCCTAATATGTGTGATTTGTATTTATGGTTCGTGTAACACCCCTATTTTTTAGGATAAATAATTTAGCTAATTTGGATAATTAGAATTTAATTTAAATTGATGATTTGGACAAACTATTTAAATTGGAGAATTTATTTAAATTGGAAGATTCAATTTATTTCAAGAATTGAGATTTAAATTAATTCGGGTTATTTCTTTTAAGAATATATGTGTCGTAATTTGAGATTTTAGTTACGTAACTCGGATAGTCAAAATAGAGTACTCGGGGGTAGTAATTGGGTCTCGAGGCATTTTTAAGCATAATCGGACCCATACGGGAGTGATAGGGCCATTTTAATAAAGCCCACAAGCCTAAAAACGGGATTGGCATAATAAAATCAAAACGTGAGAGGGTATGGCATCCATAATTCATTTTAGAAAAAACCTAGTTGCAGAGGAGAAAACAGGGATCAATTGATAGAGCTTTTGGGAGTTAAGTCAAGAGGAGATTGATGTGTTCTTAGTCAAAATCTCCATCTACATCAAAGGATCAGACTCTACGAAATTTTCAGGCAAGTAGTTAAACTTGCTTTCATTTAAATTGTTGTATTGCGATTCATATCATGGTGGGTGTAAACCATATTCATTTTGGGATGAGTTATTATAGCAGAATTCATTTTTGGAGGGTATCACATGTTAAATCTGGGTTTTGGGGATTTAAGCATTTAAGGTGAGATTGATGTTTAATTAATGGGAGAATACAGTCATATGATGTTAGAATATGATTTATAATCGAAAACCCAGTAGGAATTGTTGTTGAATTTGAATTATTGAATCGAATTGAATTTGTGATTTAAGAAATTTTGAGAAAAATCCAATTCAGGAACCCTAGAAGTTTTAATGAGAATAAATGATGATTGATGATATATATTAGTGTTAGAACTCGTTTATAGATGTAATAAACATGGGGTATAAATTGAATTGATGTTTGGGATAAATCCATGGAGGTTTGAGGGTTATAAATGGAGAAAAATGAGTTAGAGAAGAAGATGATTCGTAGTCCGACAGAATGGTTCAATTTTGGGGCAGAACCAATCCGATTTACCTGTTTGTCAAAACATGAAACTTTTAGATCTATTCGTCACGGTCGCGTGTGCATTGACCTTGTATTTTTCTATTTTTTTTAATTACTAATGATTTTTCTACGAAAGCGTGTCTAAAACCGAAATCCTTTGTGAGAAATAAAATCTGGATTTTTAGGGATGTCTGTAGATGAGTGAAGGACTTCGGAAAAATATAAAGGAACATTATTTTGTCCTTGGATTAGATAGGGATGAATCCGGGGTATGGATTTAGGAGTATTTATAATGAACGACACTCGATAATATATGTCAAAAATATATGAACGTATTCGAATGAGAATTTTTGATGAGTTTAGCATACGGGCTGGTATCTTAAGGTGGAATTTAATTGATAGAAATTAAATGGAACCTAATACTTAGAGTCTTATGAGATGAGTATTAAGGACTATTAAATTTAATAAGGGTATTAAACTTATTAACCGAATTTGGTAAAATGAATTATAAAAGGTTAAAATACGAGCCAATAAAGGGAGTCCGAGCATTTTGGTTGAGTGATACTACTTGGAAAAAAAATTAATTGAGGTGATAGCAATTAAATTAAGGGTCGGGGTTTTGACTCTGATATTTCTCAGGCTAGTGCTACGGGAGTTAGGCACAGATTAGTCGGTTTAATTTATTATAGAGATAGATAATAAATATTCTAATAGTGAATTTAACGAGAGGTGTTAACCTTAATAGTGGATTTTTGTTAAACAAATTCTAAAGGGTGAAGATACAGACCATATGAGTGAGACAAAGTATTGTAGTTGGGTGATACTACTTTAATAAATTAATTAATGTGAAATTGATTAGATTAATCGGTGTAATTTGAAATGTAATGAATTGTGGGGATGAGCGAACCTATGACTTAAATCAATAGGATATGAGTGAATTACCTACTGTAATATTTTAAAGGAAAATTGGCGCACTTCGAGTAGTGAAGGATACTGGGGAATATACGATGAGACGTATAATTGAAATTAAATAATACATAAGATCTTTGGAAGATATATATGCTATGTATGGAATATATGATATAGGTTGTGTGTATACCTATACTGATTTATATGATTTATTATGTGTATGACATACCTACCATACTTGCTATCACGGGAGGTTGATTTTCGAAAAAGGGACATCTTATCTTTGTGTGCCTTCGGGAGGATTTAGATTGGTACCTTAAGGACATAGGACTGTGAATGACTTATTTGTGAGTTGATAAGTCAGCTGGCAATGGGAGCGTAGGCATGTGCGTGACCCATGGGTATGTGAACTATGTTCGTCTTTAATATGTGTGATTTGTATTGATACGGTTTCAGAGTGATTCGGAATCTGTAGTCCTATATACAGTGCGTGATGTACCGGGACTTGATAGCAGAGTATGCATGCACCGCAGGTCCCAGTCTAGGGGTGATGTATTGTATATATATAATTAGTGTGATAAATATATATACTTATGATTTATTCTACTATGTGTGTTTGGTAGATGATGTACCAGGACATGATAGCATAGTATACACGTACCACAGCTCAGCTTAGGGGTGCCGTATTAGTATATATATAATAGTGTGAGATATGTATACTTGTGATTTTATTCTACTTGGTGAGTTTAGTAGAAGAGAAAGATAGTGACATAAAATAACTATATTATGGGGAGAAATAAACATATACTGAGAAATTTATAATGGGCTAAAAGACATGGAAATTCGATAACCTATTGTATCGACAAAACGGGTAGGCATAACGAATTATTTTGTAAAAGGAGATTCGATATGGCTAGTTAGGTGGTGTTGATGTAAAAAACTAGATTACTCTAATTATTCAATCACAGATAAATAAATAAGACAAAGATTTTTAAAGTGGTTCGTCTAGGAATAAAGCCTACGTCCACTGTTATGTTATTGCTGAGTATTTGTGGAATTCTTGATTACAAGTTCTTTCAAGAAATTCTGGTCCTCTTGAATTGAGGATGATACAAGGTATTTATAGCCTTTAGGCTGTACATGAAAGGTCCAATACATTAAATGATATACATATGAAAGGGTAATACATTTAATGCAGCGTGTGCGTCAAGAATATAATGAATAGTTGAACAGTTGTCCGTCTGGTAATTAATGATACGGCCGAGATGCAGTTCGGACCGCCTTAGTTGCTTGTTGATCAAGAGTTCCTCGGAGTACTTAGAGTATCTCGGGATGATAGAGTTCCTCGGTATGATAGAGTTCCTCGGTGTGATAGAGTTTCTCGGTGTATCCTCGTTGTTCGGAAAGAAGCACGGTTGGTCGGGAAATGATCTTCCTCGTTGCTATTGTGCCATGTAGATTGACACGTGTCTTCATCTTATTCGTCCACATCAGCACATTAATTTTGGTATCAACAGGTGGGGTAGCCTAACTAGGAAAGTTAGAAGGTGAGCGTTAAGTGTGCACATTAGATGAGGGGTGAGCTATGTCTCAAGAGAGTGCGACACTAGCTTAAATATGAAAAGTGTGCATGCATATTTAATTATTGTAATTTAACTGCTTGCTAAATATTTTCAAAACATTTTACTTGGGCTCTGACCCGTGTCAAAAATCTTTTCCAAAATATTTTAGGTGTCCAGCCACAAGGACGCCCAGTTTGAGGATTCTATCCAGGGATGCGCAACTGCAGCTCATGTGGAAGTTGCAGGACCTTGTTATAGACGCTTCGTTCATTTACTCCTAGCGTAGGAACTTTTCTTCAGTACTCGTTTGGGTATGTCGCCCCCATATTTTTTATTTAGTTTATTTATTGGACTTTATGTATCCAGGTTAATTCTTCAGGCACTATTGTATTTTATTGTTGAACCGGTAGTTAATTCGGCTATCTTAATTTATGATTATTCATTTGCGTTGGAATCCATTATCAGTTGTGTGGACGGTTTAAATGGGCATTGATTTCTTCATGTTGTTAATTAATATAAGATAAAATTTGGCACCGGCCTAATTAAATTACTAGGTGGTTAGTAATCTTAAAAAAATTTCGACAGTGATACTAAGAATGATTCATATGAGACTAACGTGTTATTTTGATAACGGGCTGGCCACCCGGTATTTTAATAGGCGGGGTGTCACAGATGGTATCAGAGCATCCGGTTCTAGAGTCCTTAGGATCTGTGCGGCTTATTACGTTTCAGCGTAGCATTCTTTGATATAGAGCTTATTATAGGATTATTATATTCCTCAACGTATATGACTAACGGTCTCCTGCGATTAAGTATAGCTGAGGTGATTTATATACGAGTTCGGTTTGACTTCATAAACTGAACAATTTTGGGGGCCGTTAGAAGGATGGAAGGAGGGGAGACTCAGCAGAATCCATGAAATATGTTGAGAACGATAACTGCGATAGGAGTCACCTTAGTAATGGTAGGAGAAGATCCAAAGATAATTGTGTAGGATGGAGTGCAATGGCACCTAGGATTAAATTTCGAGCGTAAAATTTTAACTCATAGGAATGACGTTGAAGTAGTTGGAGTCGGTCACCATAACCATGGAGGGATACCATGAATAACAAGGAATTTGGGGGTGCGTTTTGACTGCAAATCCTCTCATAAACTGTTTAAATAAGAGAGGCAAAGGAGATTTCAAGACTTATTTTAAAGGGGTCGTACAATATTCGGTCATGAAGGCAAGTTGACGTGTTTAGCTAATTTCACACCAGATAAGGTGGATACGGAGAATCGAGAAGGTTTGTAAGTTAATGATAAATGCATGGATAGACTATACAAGCATAGATGGGGAAGTCTGAATAGAACGACTGATATCGTTGTTGTCATTATGTGTAAAGAGTAGGAATATATATGTGGATATTATCTACAGTGAGTTGGGGGACAGGAACGGGATGCCCAGTAGGGGCAAAATTTATATGGCCTTTTTGGTTCGGTTGGAATAAGGATGTTATGTCCAGGAACCATTTGAACCGCGAGTGCTATTATAAATCAAAAGCATGAGTTTTATCCCGGGGTGATTGGGATCTATTTTGTGTGACACGAGCGAGTCACAGTAGTTTATTTGCACTAGATTCGCATGTGAAACGGGTTTAGTAGAGGTATCGTTAATATCACTATAGTGTGTGTTTATTCACCGTTGAGTTAACGGAACTCTCTCTTTAGTTCCCTATGCAGGGGAGCCGGTGGGGACACTGAGAGGAGATATATTTTATGAGGTTGACTCATTTTGAGAGGTGATATTCGAGTTATGGTTTATTCTGGGTACGGACTGTTAAGAGATGGTGAACGGTTACAACAAGCCTATCATGTTCGTTGTTCCAGGGTAGGATGGGTATTTTTATGATGTCACACTTAAAAGAGGGTCGAGCTCGCGACGATAGTTTTATAAAGTAGACTTCAGAGAGTACATATGTCTAGTTATATTGGATCCCGGTGCACAGGAACTTTTACTAATGTGATTCAGGGTATATCGAGTTTACCGTTGAGTGGAGGGATTTAACTCATTGTGTAAGTGCTGAGAATTTAGTGACAGTGAGAGCATAGTATCGTGTGACGCCTTGAGAGATATGGGCATAGATGATTTGATTTATGTGTTGGGAGATAAAATTTATGATACCTTGGTTATGAGCTTGAGATGCACGGATTTTGATGACCGATAATGCTAGGGGATAGTGCATTGGGGAAAGTTCTTTTGAACTTCGTTACAAGAGGTTACACACATGGATCGTAATAAACATTGGGAATAGCGAGCCGTTTTTGGATGCTAGTGCATCGGTTTTAAATGTTATATTATTAAACGAGTAGAGTAAACACTTTAAGCTGAAAGTTAATACGATATATGACCAGTGGAGCCAGGTAGTGCTATGAAGGATGCACTACGAAAATTTTTGCACCACAAGTTAATGGGTGGGGCAAGGTCGAGAAGGATTTAATTTGCAAATTAGGGTAATCGAGAATACCCGTACGTTATAGCCACGTCGAGAGTGCAGAGCTGAGCTTGAGATAAACATGTTACGTACGTAACGTTAGTCATAATTATACTGAAATATTTGGGCTATAGTATATAGTATGGTGAGACTTTGTGTTCGCTGTTCTGAGATATGATTTACTTGTACTAGTACTACCTGAAAGAGGGTCTAGTCTATATATTCGTGTATATATGTTATCGTGTGTTGCATAATAGACTTATGAGGAAGTGTTTGTATTATTACATTTGATCCCGATAAGTAGGGATGTTTACTGATGAGATTCAGAGTGGATATGTTTAGTAACGAGCGAGGATATATAGCTTGTTATTGAATCGCGCTAAGATACTAGTGATAGTAAGGGGCGCTAAATTGTACGATGTCTTTGGTAACATGAAATAGTAGAGTATACTTTTATGTCAGGAGACGGGATTTGTGGGTACGTGCTATCGACTGAGGGCCAAACGGATCTCATCGACCGACAATGCTAGGTAGTAGTGTATCGGGGGGTTCCTTGTTTGGATTTCGCTTTGCGAGACATCCCACGCATGAAATTTAGCGCAACGTTGGAAGTGGGGAGATGTTTGGTCACTAGCACATCATTTTGGTACCTTGGATACTATGCATTTAGGTAGTTATAACTGTAAATTAAAAGTTATATTATAATTTAAGACTAGTGGAGTCGGGTAACCTTTGTGCAATTATGCATGGGTATAAGGTGTATGGGCGCCCTAGACAATTAAAATAATTTTAATAAAATTCGCGATTAGAGGGTGCAGAAATATGTGTAGTGATCTTAGAGACAAGTGAGTAAGGAAGTATTCGAGGCTAGGAGTACTAAACTCATCTTAATTTCGAGGACGAAATTCCTTTGTAAGGGGGGAAGTATGTAACACCCCGTATTTTTTAGGATAAATAATTTAGCTAGTTTGGAGAATTAGAATTTAAACTAAATTGATGAATTGGAGAAACTATTTAAATTTGAGAATTTATTTAAATTGAAAGATTCAATTTATTTCAAGAATTGAGATTTAAATTAATTCGGGTTATTTATTTTAAGAATACATGTGTCGTAATTTGAGATTTTATTTACGTAACTCGGATGATGATTCTGATTGTACGGTTGAGTTCGAAAGGGTCGAGATAGTCAAAAAAGAGTATCCGGGGGTAGTAATTGGGTCTCAGGGAGTTTTTAAGCATAATCGGACCCACACGGGAGTGATTGTGCCATTTTAATAAAGTCCACAAGCCTAAAAACGGGATTGGCATAATAAAATAAAAACGTGAGAGGGTATGGCATCCATAATTCATTTTAGAAAAACCCTAGTTGCAGAGGAGAAAAGAGGGATCAAATGGGAGAGCTTTTGGGAGTCAAGCCAAGAGGAGATTGATGTGTTATTAGTCAAAATCTCCATCTACATCAAAGGATCAGACTCTACGAAATTTCCAGGCAAGTAGTTAAACTTGCTTTCATTTAAATTGCGGTGTTGCGATTCATATCATAGTGGATGTAAACCATATTTATTTTGGGATGAGTTATTATAGCAGAATTCATTTTTGGAGGGTATCACAAGTTAAATATGGGTTTGGGGGATTTAAGCATTTAAGGTGAGATTGATGTTTAATTAATGAGAGAATACAATCATATGATGTTAGAATATGATTTCTAATCGAAACCCAGTAGGAATTGTTGTTGAATTTGAATTATTGAAGCGAATTGAATTTGTGATTTAAGAAATTTTGACAAAAACCCAATTCAGGAACCCTAGAAGTTTTAATTAGAATAAATGATGATTGATAATATATATTAGTGTTAGAACCTGTTTATAGATGTAATAAACATGGGGTATAAATTGGGTTGATTTTTGGGTTAAATCCATGGAGGTTTGAGGGTTATAAATGGAGAAAAACGAGTTAGAGAAGAAGATGATTCGTAGTCCGTCGGAACAGTCCAATTTTGAGGCAGAACCGATCCGATTTACCTGTTTGTCAAAACATGAAACTTTTATATCTATTCGTCACGGTCGCGTGGGAACTGACCTTGTATTTTTCTGATTTTTTTTAATTATTAATGATTTTTCTACGAAAGCGTGTCAGAAATCGAAATCCTTTGTGAGAAATAAAATCTGGATTTTTAGGGATGTCCGTAGATGAGTGAAGGACTTTGGAAAAATATAAAGGAACATTATTTTATCCTTGGATTAGATAGGGATGAATCCGGGTTATGGATTTAGGAGTATTTATAATGAACGACACTCGATAATATATGTCAAAAATATATGAACGTATTCGAATGAGAATTTTTGATGAGTTTAGCATACGGGCTGGTATCTTGAGGTGGAATTTAATTGATAGAAATTAAATGGAACCTAATACTTAGAGTCTTATGGGGTGAGTATTAAGGAGTATTAAATTTAATGAGGGCATTAAACTTATTAATCGAATTTGGTGAAATGAATTCTAAAAGGTTAAAATACTAGCCAATAAAGGGAGTCCGAGCATTTTGGTTGAGTGATACTACTTGGAAAAAAAATTAATTGAGGTGATAGTAATTAAATTAAGGGTCGGGGTTTTGACTCTGATATTTCTCAGGCTAGTGCTACGGGAGTTAGGCACAGATTAGTCGGTTTAATTTATTATAGAGATAGATAATAAATATTCGAATAGTGAATTTAACGAGAGGTGTTAACCTTAATAGTGGATTTTTGTTAAACAAATTCTAAAGGATGAAGATATAGACCATATGAGTGAGACAAAGTATTGTAGTTGGGTGACACTACTTTAATAAATTAATTAATGTGAAATTGATTAGATTAATCGGTGTAATTTGAAATGTAATGAATTGGGGGGATGAGCGAACCTATGACTTAGATCAATAGGATATGAGTGAATTACCTACTGTAATATTTTAAAGAAAAAATGGCACACTTCGAGTAGTGAGGGATACTGGGGAATATACGATGAGACGTTTAATTGAAATTAAATAATACATAAGATCTTTGGGAGATATATATGCTATGTATGGAATATATGATATAGGTTGTGTGTATACCTATACTGATTTGTATGATTTATTATGTGTACGACATACCTACCATACTTGCTATCATGGGAGGTTGATTTTCGGAAAAGGACCATCTTATCTTTGTGTACCTTTGGGGGTATTTGGATTGGTATCTTAAGGACATAGGACTGTGAATGACTTATTTGTGAGTTGATAAGTCAGCTGACCATGGGAGCGTAGGCATGTGCGTGACCCATGGGTATGTATACTATGTTCGTCTCCAATATGTGTGATTTGTATTAATAAGGTTTCAGAGTAATTCGGAATCCGTAGTCCTTTATACAGTGCGTGATGTACCGGGACTTGATAGCAGAGTATGGATGCACCGCAGGTCCCAGTCTAGGGGTGCTGTATTGTATATATATAATTAGTGTGATAAATATATATACTTGTGATTTATTCTACTATGTGTGTTTGGTATATGATGTTCCAGGACATGATAGCATAGTATACACGTACCACGGCTCAGCTTAGGGGTGCCGTATTAGTATATATATAATAGTGTGAGATATGTATACTTGTGATTTTATTCTAGTGGGTGAGTTTAGTATAAGAGAAAGATAGTGACATAAAATAACTATATTATGGGGAGAAATAAACCTATACTGAGAAATTTATAATGGGCTAAAAGACATGGAAATTCAATAACGTATTGTATCGGCAATACGGGTAGGCATAATGAATTATTTTGTAAAAGGAGATTCGACATGGCTAGTTAGGTGGGGTAGCTTAACTAGGAAAGGTAGAAGGCGAGCGTTAAACATATATATGCAGATGCCGCTTACAATCGACTTTTGATAAAGGTTTGCCTGCGTATAGAACGCAAGTTCGCGTGCCAGGTCATCATTCACGTCCACCACTTGCTCTTGGTCAATGTTAACAGATATGTTGTGTATCCAATCCACGTTATCAGTAGACCATCCTTGTTGTATAGATCTAATAAATATTTATAATATGCCTACCTCTATTCATACTGTCCGAAATTGCACCCTTGTTGTGACAAAGAAATCCACATTGACCAGGGGCTTTATCCTCCACACTTGCCTCCGTGGGTACATAATATGCCTCCTACCAATAAGCACCGAGGGTACGCTTATTTAAAGTAATGAAAAGTAATTATTTGTCACTGAATCGAAATACCTGGAAAATAAAACCAAACAATCATGTCAAGTTTGTAATGGGTTTGAAATCCTAAATGTTTTCGAGACTATCCAATATCCTAACCATCTGCAATAATTAAGGCTCTAAATCAATCAACCATCCATAACCGTGGGTGAAAACTTGAAACAGCCCCCGAACGTTCCCGTGGGTAGCACCAATACCTCCCACAGGACCAACGTAACTCGTAGGAACTGACCCCGCAGCCGCGGGTCTCCCGATTTGAGAATACGACGGTAATTTGCGTATTTCTAGACTTAGGCTTAAAAACATGGCGTTAGAAGGTGAAAACTCGAAACAGCCCCCGAACGGCCCCGTGGGTGGCACCAACACCTCCCACGGGACCAACGTAACTCGTAGGAACTGACCCCACAGCCGCGGGTCTCTCGGTTTGAGAATACGACGGTAATTTGCGTATTTCTAGACTTAGGCTTAAAAACACGGCGTTAGAAGGTGAAAACTCGAAACAGCCCCAGAACGGCCCCGTGGGTGGCACCAACACCTCCCACGGGACCAACGTAACTCGTAGGAACTGACTCCACAGTCGTGGGTCTCCCAGTTTGAGAATACGACGGTAATTTGCGTATTTCTAGACTCAGGCTTAAAAATATGACGTCGAAGGGTAATTTTTGCAAATAGTTAGACTTGAGAGTAAAAAAGATGCCATCGAAGGGTGAAAACATAAAACAACCACAAAACGGTCTGGTAAGAGTCACGAACACCTTGCACGGGACCAATCTGACTCGTAGGAATCGACCGTGTAGTCACGGGGCTCCCGGTTAGAGTGTACGATGTAAATTTGCAAAAAATTTAGACTTGAGCATAAAAACTTGCAATTGAAGGGTGAAAACGTAAAACAGCCAGAAAAAAGGTCCCGTAAGAGTCACGAAACCTCGCACGGGACCAATGCGACTCATAAGAACCGACCGCGTAGTCACGGGGCTCCCGGTTTGAGAATACTTTCTAAATTTGTACAAAGTTCGACCTGAGTATAAAAAGATGCCATCGAAGGTTGAAAACGTAAAACAAGCACAAAACGGTCCCGTAAGAGTCACGAACACCTCACACGGGACCCATGTGACTCGTAGGAACCGATCACGTAGTCACGGGGCTCCCGGTTTGAGTCTACGACGTAAATTTGCAAAAAAATAAACTTAAGCATAAAAACATGCAATCGAAGGGTGAAAACATAAAACAGTCTTAAAACGGTCCCGTAAGAGTCACGAACCCCTCGCACGGGACTAATGTGACTCGTAAGAACCGATCACGTAGTCACGGGGCTCCCGGTTTGAGTGTACGACGTAAATTTGTAAAAAAATAAACTTAAGCATAAAAACATGCCATCGAAGGGTGAAAACGTAAAACAGTCTTAAAACGATCCCGTAAGAGTCACGAACCCCTCGCACGGGACTAATGTGACTCGTAAGAACCGATCGCGTAGTCACGGGGCTCCCGGTTTGAGTGTACGACGTAAATTTGTAAAAAAATAAACTTAAGCATAAAAACATGCCATCGAAGAGTGAAAATGTAAAATAGCCTTAAAACGGTCCCGTAAGAGTCACGAACCCCTCGTACGGGACTAATGTGACTCATAGGAACCGACCGCGTAGTCACGGGGCTTTCGGTTTGAGTGTATGATGTAAATTTGCAAAAAGTTAGACTTAAGCATAAAAACATGCCATCGAAGGGTGAAAAAGTAAAATAGCCATAAAACGGTTCGGTAAGAGTCACGAACACCTCGCACGGGATTAATGTAACTCATAGAAACCGACCGCGTAGTCACGGGACTCCCGGTTAGAGTGTACGACCTAAATTTGCAAAAAAAATAGACTTGAGCATAAAAACATGCCATCGAAGGGTGAAAACGTACAACAAGCACAAAATGGTCCCGTAAGAGTCACGAACACCTCGCACGGGACCAATGTGACTCGTAGGAACCGATCGCGTAGTAACGGGGCTTTCGGGTTGAGTGTACGATGCAAATTTGCAAAAAATTAGACTTGAGCATAAAAACATGCCATCGAAGGGTGAAAACCTAAAATAGCCACTAAACGGTCCGGTAAGAGTCACAAACACCTCGCACGGGACCAATGTGACTTGTAGGAACCGACGACATAGTCACGGGGCTCTCGGTTTGAGTATACGACGTAAATTTGCAAACAGTTAGACTTGCATCCCATCAAAGGGTGAAAACGTAAAACAACCTTAAAACGGTCACGTAAGAGTCACGAACACCTCGCACGGGACTAATGTAACTCGTAGGAACCGACCGCGTAGTCACGGCGCTCCCGGTTGGAGTGTATGACATAAATTTGCAAAAAATTTGACTTAAGCATAAAAGCATGCCATCGAAGGGTGAAAACCTAAAAAAGCCACAAAACGGTCCCGTAAGAGTCACGAACACCGCGCACGGGACCAATGTTAATAGTAGGAATTGAATGGGTAGTCACAGGGATCCCGGTTTGAGTGTACGACGTAAATTTGCAAAAAGTTAGACTTGAGAATAAAAAAGATGCCATCGAAGGGTGAAAATGTAAAACACCCACAAAACGGTCCCGCAAGAGTCACGAACATCTCGCACGGGACCAATGTAAGTCGTAGGAACCGACCGTGTAGTCACGGGGATCCCGGTTAGAGTGTACGACATAAATTTGCAAAAAGTTAGAATTAAGCATAAAAACATGCCATCGAAGGATGAAAACGTAAAACAAACACAAAATGGTCCCGTAAGAGTCACGAACACCTCGCACGGGACCAATGTGACTCGTAGGAACCGATCGCGTAGTCACGGGGCTCCCGGTTTGAGTGTACGACGTAAATTTGTAAAAAGTTTGACTGAAGCATAAAAATATGCCATCGAATGGTGAAAACGCAAAACGAACACAAAACGGTCCCGTAAGAGTCACGAACATCTCGCACGGGACCAATGTGAGTCGTAGGAACCGACCGTGTATATATATATATATATATATATGCATATATAGCAGTACACTACAGTATATATATATACTAGGGTGTACCCGTGCCGATGGCACGATAATAATTTATTCCCATGATATTTTGTACCCGTGCTAATGACACGGTGATAAATTTGTTCCCGTGATAAATATGTACCCGTGCCGACGGCACAGTGAAATAATTTAACACTTTTGCATTTTACCCCACCTCATACATGTATTTTAATAATGAGTTAAGTTTATTTCCATATTTCACAGAATGATCGCACATGTCCTTATTCACATGTCTACTCTATGGAATGTATGATATCTATGACATGGTTTGTTCCTTAGGTACCTTGTGCATGGAATAAATGGCCTAAATTTACCTATTCAATTCTTAGCCTTTATATAGAGAGATTGACATGCCAGTATATCCTATATTAAAAAATTTATATAAAGAGATAGACCTGTTACTATATCCTAGCCCTTTTAATTCTTTGTTCTAAGACTTCGGTATTACCTTGGGCGGTTATTTTATCCTACCATTATTTTATTTAGTTTTTTTAATGTACGCTATTAGGTTTTTTTTCAACTATAGAGTTTAAAACTATTTTAATTTTTAAAAAAATATTTCGGATTTAATTGTCATATATAAAAAAAACTAAAGTATTGAAAAAATGTTTAAAAACGTAAAAATATATTGTACAAATTATTCTGTACATTATTTGAAAACAAATTTAAAATTCGTTTTGTTTGTTATTAAAAAAAACGTACATTATTTTAAAAAAGAAGTCATTTTAAAACATTTCTATTTTTAAAAAGGACTTTTTCAAATTGATCCTATATGATATTCAAAATTTGAATTTCAAATATACAGCCAATTCGTGGCTTTCGGAATTAAAAAATGGGACATGGCAAGAGATCTGAGTGACTTGAGGGAAACCAATGCTTAGACCACGGTAAAGAAAACACAACAGCTCGCATTCGATTTCAACCAAAGAAACATACAAATTTTTACCATAAATTCTAAGAAAATAAGTAAGACACCAAATCAAGGACCCCATGTGGATATTTTTCAAACACTTGGTATGCATATACAAATATTCACTCTTTCAACACATAGTTGTCTTCAATATTCTCTAATTTTCAACACTTAAACAACACACATATCAGAAAAATTAAAAATCGAAAGGTATATACCTAATTAACTCGAATAATGATATGAGAATAAAAGATCCTCCAAAACCTCCCCCAAATCTGATGGGATTCCGCATATTCTCTCACCTACCTATTAAACATTATCTTGTGATATGGAGCCCCGCCAGGCCACAAAAAAATATAACTTTTGGGGAAAACTTTGTGGTGGTGGTGTTTTGTACGCATATCACTACTCAATTAACTCATACAATAAAGACCCTCAACAAAAAAAATTAAAACAATAAAAAAATTATATTAGTGTAATGAACATTAAACAAAATCTGTAGATGTACAACATCTTCCGCAATAAATAATTTTGTACCAGAACCATAATAAATAAAATATTTGCAATGTTTCACTCTAATCAACCACTTCATTCAGTAAGATTGGGTTTTTCGGTAAACACCACCTTTAATAAGTAGTCTGGGTTTCTTGGGGTATTTCATCAAACACCTTCACTCCTTTATTTGTGGTTCCTTTATTTGTGAGATCTGTAATATGTGAAATAACCGATCAAAGCAAACAATGAACAAATGGGTCAATAAACAACAAAGTGTCTCAAACGACAGTTTAATAGTCTTGTAGATAAAAAAACAGGAAAATGCACCAACAGTTTCAACCCTTAGAAACTGAAGAGGATTGAAGTGTATCTGTGGAGAGATACTCCAACCAAAGGACCCATTATAAGACAATAAAAATAGAGCTGCTGCAAAAAATAGAGGAACTCACCAAAGTTAAGAAATGAACTCAAAAAATGGTTTTACGGGTATGTTCTTTTTCAAGCTGAGAAACGAACTCACAAAAGCTGTTGGAAAAAGTAGAGAAATGAACTCACCCATTTGAAACGCTACTTCAAAGTTGTAATCGATAATCGGAACCAAAAAAAATAAGATACCTGTAATCGAAACATACCTGTAATCGGAACCAAGGTTAAGAAACGGACAGTGTAGATCGCAAATATTAAGAACCACAGGAGGAACCAAATATAAAAAAAATGCAAAAAGTGTAGATCTCAAAAAGAAAAAAATAGGTGCAAAACCTCAGCAACCGAAATATCGGAACCAAAGTTAAGAAACGAGCAGTATAGTCGCAAATATTAAGAACCATAGGAGGAACCAAATATAAAAAAAAATGCAAAAAGTGTAGATCTCAAAAAGAAAAAACATGTACAGAACCTCAGCAACCGAAATCGGGCCCTCCTAAAGCATAAGTTTCTAGACCTCCGCATAAGTTTCCAGACCTCTTGTGAAAGACACTGTGGCTGTGACAATGGGCAACATGGTGGTGGGTTTAGGTGGATAAAGAGTAGGCGGAAATGGTGGTGTTTTCTTTTACGGAGGCTGAGATGAAGATTAAGCAACAACAGTGATGGTGACGGCGCAGGTTTAGGTGGATGAAAATGGTGGCCGTCGGAGGTTTAGTGTGGGGGAGCGGGTGAGGGAGAGTGAAAGGGGAAGAGTGTAGGGTGAGGGAGGTTTAGGTGGGTTTGTTGGATTGAGTTAGGTATGGGTTGTTTTTGTTCGGAGAGAGAAAATAAAAATGCTGAAGATTGAGTGTAGGGATGGGTTTGTTGGATATTGGGTTTTGAGAGAGAAAGAGGATTGAGTGTTTGCATCTGTTACTTTCGGCAGTATCATAAATTCTTGGGACAGAAGATCTGAATAAAGGTACAATATAATAAATGTAAATCAGTTGGTGAGAGAAAGTCCGTGTGAACCGTTAGATACAAAATTTTAGTTTTTAAGCCATTGGATTCAAAACCCTCCCATTTAATCTCAACCACCAGTTGATAAAGACCAAATTCATCAGATTTAATCTGAACCGTCAATTAGGGGAGACCAAAAAACCCTCCTCCTTTATTATATAGATATGCAGTGTATGCAGTATATATATATATATAATAAGTTAAAAGGGTGTTTTTACTGTTCAATAAAATGTTAACACATTTAAAGGTTTGGATTGAAGCCAACACGGCAACAAATCAACGATTGAGACTACATTGGAGCAAGATTCTCTCATAAGCTTTACACATTTATCATTGTTCTTCAAGTGTGTCTCACACTCTTAAAAACCTCTGTCAGAGAAAATCTAAGATGAAGATGGACACTAGCCCATCATTTCTATGAGACGTCTCACACAAACTAAAGACATGTCAGATAATCTCAATACACACTCAACTAAAAGTGCTCACGTTTTACGTACCACTTCCTCTCTCCTACTTTAATTTGAAAACACTTTCCCTATATGTAATATCTCCTCTTACACGCTGCTCCCAAATCCAACACAAAACATCTCTCATTTTTGTCCCCATTTTGTACTCTCTCTATGCTAATCTGAGATCAAATAAATATCTTTTGTTGTTTGATTCAGATTTCTCACTCTTGCTAGACTTCAATGGCTTGACATATGATGGATCTAAAAGGCTAATGGTATTTTTTTTCTTTTTATCACGACATTTAAATGTTGAAGAGTGACCTTTTGATTTTTTTTCTTCAATATTTTTTAACAATTTCGATAGTAACGTTTGAAACGATTTTTGTGTATTGGATATATGTATTTGGTTTGTTGGCAGTGGTTTTGATGAAGTTGTTGGGGTTTCGCTTTTTTTTATTGATCTCTTTCAACTTATTTGAGTAAAAGAAGCTTGGTTGCTTACAATTTTTGGCCTTTTTTTTTATTTACGGTTTTGTGGGTAACAGTTTTGGTGGTAACAGTTTTGGTGGAGAAAGAGTGACAATGGTGTGTAATCTTCAAATCAGTCCAAATCGTGGAGATGATGAAGCCAACAATGCAACTAACGGCCAGATCAAAAGTCACGCAACATGTTTTACACCTTATTACACCCAGCTCCCAATACAAAACCATGTATCTTCTTCCTCTCAATGAATAAGTGTAGGTCATAGTTTTAAAAAACGGCCGTTACGTATCGTATCGGCCGATACGTAACGGTATCTTGAGAGACCGTTTCCGATACACCTCGATTTATCGGACTATAAAAAAATCACACATGTATCACCGATACACCGTTACGTATCGCCGATACACACCGATACACTGTTACGTATCGCCGATACACACTAATACACACTGATGCACATTATCCATTAAAGGGTAAAGGGGGTGTTTGGATTTTTGGGGGAAATGTAATTGAAAAACATGTGCAAAAGCTTGAAATTCAGCATTATATAATCAAAATAAAACTATCATTCCATTTTATGGGATTGGGGAATGGTAAAAAAAATTCACGCTCACGGTAACCGATTCCCGTTACATTACGTTCGATACTCCCGATACCGTTACACCGCGACCGCAACCGTTACGTTACCCGATACCGTTATTTAAAACCATGGTGTAGGTTGTATTCATCCCCTACCACCGCCAATGGTATGCTCTCAAATAAACTTAAAACACAATACTTCAAATAGTTTGTTTTGGAGATAATTCTCTGCATAAGTTTTTTTCCTACTATTTTGCAGATAAACAATTGTTCGTACTTAGGTGAACTATTTGTTCCCCCTCTCAGCATCAAGGTTCAAGTAAGGGTTTTTGAAACCCTCTTTTGAAGTTTGGTTTTGGTTATTTAATATTTCCCCCCCTCTTTTGGAGATTTGTTTTGTTTTTGGCTTTTAATTCAAAATTAAATATCCAGGGTGTTTTGAGTAATGCTTTTTTTAGTGTTAGAGTGGTTATATAAGTTCGGTGTTTTCTTTGGTTTATTTTGGATGAAAAATTGTTATACTTTAATTCCCAACTGTTAGTGCTAGCGAATCTCTGTCTCCCCGTGTTGTAGGGAAAATATATTGAAAGGGTTTTTAGTTTGTCTGTACTTTATTGTAAAGTGGGTTTAATGCAATGTGAGAGAATATGCAGTCAATTGTTGTGCGTGGGAACCGATATGCTGAGATGTGGGTTTGATGACTGCATATATACAATGTACAGATATAGAATCTATGTTGAGTTTGATGACTGCAAATAACACATTTGGACTTGGATATACACACAAATATTGAAGCCATGTTGAATTTGATGACGGTATATATACAATACATGCGGGAGTTCACGACACGACAAGGATATTTTGGATACGAACACGACACGACACGACACAAATTCATGATTTTTTTACTTGACACAAACACGATCAAAATAAAAACAACACGACACGAATAACAAGATTTCTTCAAATTTCACACTAAATTGAGCATAAATAGACACGATAACCCGAATAAAAATACAATTAACACGACAAGACATGATAACATGAGTAACACGATTCATAATTTTGACACGAATACGAAACATGACACAACACAACATGAGTTAATACACGACATGAGTAAAAAAAATACGACACGAACACGACATGAGCACGAAATATCGTGTCAATTTCGTGTCGTTCCGTGTAGTATTTTTGGATCGTTTCTAAAATTTCCACCCATAGAGTTAATACACACAGATATTGAACCTATATGGACAATTTTTTTTATATTGATTATGCGTTTCATATTTTTAGTACCATGATTGTATTTGGCTCTCAATTTATTGTCCTTACTCTCATATTGTTGTCTTTTACTTCTCAAGAGATCGCAACAGAGTAGAATCAATTTTATTTATATGCTAGGAGTAAAAGGAAAGTATTTACTACATAACTGAGTAAACTGAGCATGTACAATTTTTTTCATCTTCAAATTTGTTTTGTGCAAATATGGTCTACTACTGCATGAAAAATCAAGCCTCTAACCCAACCCCTCCAATTAAGACACATCAACCCTCAATTTCCTAGGGTCTTGGTTGGAGAACAAATTATCAAATTACCTTTGATTTCTAAAAACACGAGATAACTTATTCTAAACTGTTGATATTTGGCAAGAATTCACATTAAGGGATGTAAGCTCTTGGTTGGAGAACAAATTGTCAAATTACCCTTGATTTCTAGAAACAGGAGATAACATATTCTAAACTGTTATATTTGGCAAGAATTCCCAATATTTAAGGGGTGTTGATTTGTTAATTGTTAGTTTACTAGCATAAAATATTCTAAAGCCATTAGAGACTCACAACAGGATCATTCCTTTGCTTTATTTTTTAATTGATGTATTCAACTACTTTTATCCATTTGACAATTAGCTTATATTTTTTAATTCTTGGACGAATTTCATTAAGGACTCAAATATATATGTCATTGCATTTTTTTACTTAACACATCCACCGCATGAATCACTACACGAACCAAAATTATATTTTTTTACTTAACATGGATACGACCTATATAAAATACCACACAACATAATTTTTTTTACCTAATATTAAAACAATCGAAATAAAAATGACATAATTTTTCTTATATGTAATACATGCACTATCCAATTGAAACACGATGACACATTATTCCATATCCTCTAAAAAATGTCTTTATTATATATGCGACTGTTTCATAAAAAAATGTAATAGAGGTTTTATTTAATTTTCACTTCAAATAATTTTTTACATATCATTTTATTTCAAAAAAGTTAAAAGAAGGTTTAATAATTTTACAAAACACTTTATAAAAACATTAAATACAATTATAAACAGTTTATAAGAAACATTTTATAAAACATTATAATAAATGTTTCATAAAAATGTGTTGTTATATTTATAAAAAGGGTTTCAGAATTTTTGGCTAATACTTTTTGTTTATCAAAATCATAAATTTTAATTTTTCTTTAAAACATATATAAAAATTTTGCCCTTACCAAAAATTACACGTCTTAGCTAATAGAGCCAGAGGCCTAGAGCTTCCAAGGTTCTTGATAAATTTTCACTGCCCAACATCGCCCAACATTGATCAGTTTTTTAAATTACAATTTGTTTTGTTT
Source organism: Sambucus nigra (assembly GCA_949130495.1). Lineage (NCBI taxonomy): Eukaryota > Viridiplantae > Streptophyta > Magnoliopsida > Dipsacales > Adoxaceae > Sambucus > Sambucus nigra. The sequence continues at coordinate 213,152,757 of OX422208.1, read as the reverse complement.
TGGAACGATTTTTTTGTACGTTTTGCAATTATGTACTTTGGAAATTTTCATCGTGCCTTCAGGCACGGGCATACACTAGTATATATATATATATATATATATATATATAGATATATATATATGCAATTATATATATATACTGCAATATCTATATATATATATACTGCATATACTGCATATATACATATACTGCAGTTGCAGTATATATATATATGCAGTGTACTGCAGTTTATATATATATGCAGTGTACTGCAGAGTAGCATACCAGCATATATACTGCATATATATACTATATATACAATATATATAATGGTATATATATGCATATATAATGGCCTGCAACCCTTCCTCTGGAATTTGAATAATGCCAGATGGCAACATCTGTAACTCTTTGACAAATGGATTTATTCACAAACCTAGCACTTGCTATAATGCAGTAATCAGTACTTGCATTTTGATCCATGCTGGCCAAAAATGAGTAAGATTGGCCAACATGGATATCTATACTGGTATAATTTTGTTGAGATGTGTATTATCCCTCTGTTTCTGCTAGCAGTAGGTTGGTTTATTAGGTTCAGAATCTTGGATCTCTTAGGTAAACTCTGTATCTAATTTGTGTTTTAGCTTTTTAGGTTTTTGGATATGATAATTTTCGATTGAAATGTATATTAGAGATTTCCAATAAAACCTTTATATGGTTGTTTTGCAGATATTTGGTGTAATAATGCACTGTACTTTGGTGTAAACATTTGGATTTGCAGATATTTGGTGTAATTTTGCAAAAATCAAAAGTACAGTGCATTATTATTCGATATAGAGATTGTATGGTTGTTATGATTATTCTATACATAAACTATTATTTGTATTTTCACATTTACTGAACATCGAATCTCGAAATAAGTGCATTGGCGCCAGACGTGAGCTAAGATGTCACTTCAATATGGGCTTTCATTTGTGTTTGTATAGGTAAATTCCATTCACTCATACGATCAACGCTATGGTTTATGTTAGTTAGGTAAATTACCAATTTTGATCATATCACCTGTTAAAGAGTGGACTGGATGGAGTATTAACAAATCATCAATACAATAGTTTAATATAACCACACTTACTCTTATGTTTTTAAAGTATATCATCTTAAATCATTACTTTATTTGAAAAAATGTCTAAACAAAATGTCATGGTTGACAGTTATAGCATCTTAAATCATTACTTTGTTTGAGAGTAGATACAATACATACATTTGAGCAGTTCGGTATGCATCAATTTTGTATATAAACATCAGTTTTGTATACAATAGATACCATATAAACAGCAGTGTTTCTCCCGTCTATCTTTATATAGATTACTGGTATATATTTTTTTTTATATAGATTGTTGGTATAAAAAATGTAAACTCAAAACAATGTATTGAGAACACCTATATGCTATGCGGGGACTGATTTATTCAGGTTATGATTTTACGTGGACTGAAAACACCTCTAAGTGGTATATAGCTTTGTTTTTTCAGGATGTGGTTATATGTGGACTGATTTTACATTCACAACACTTAGAACATGTATATTTTAACCCTCTCTTTATTTATCTCAAGATTCCGCATGTCAAAGTTAGTATTTGGGGTCTGTTTAGGCCAATCCTTGAATAAAACAAAGCTATCTAACTAATCATTTGAAATGTCCCACGGGAACAATGTAACTCGTTAGAGGGTGAAAACTCGAAATAACCCCCCAACGGCCCCGTGGGTGGCACCAACACCTCCCACGGGACCAATGTGACTCGTAGGAACTGACCCCGCAGCCGTGGGTCTTCCGGTTTGAGAATACGATGATAATTTGCATATTTCTAGACTTAGGCTAAAAAAAACATGGCGTTAGAGGGTGAAAACTCGAAACAACCCCCGAACTGCCCCGTGGGTGGAACCAACACCTCCCACGGGACCAATGTAACTCGTAGGAACTTACCGCGCAGCCGCGAGACTCCCGATTTGAGAATACGACGATAATTTGAAAATTTCTAGACTCAAGCAAAACATGGTGTTAGAGGGTGAAAACTCGAAACAACCCCCGAACGACCTCGTGGGTGGCACCAACACCTCCCACGGGACAAATGTAACTCATAGGAACTGATCCCGCAGTCGCGGATCTCCCGGTTTGAGAATACGACGATAATTTGCATATTTCTGGACTTAGGCTTAAAAACATGATGTTAGGGGGTGAAAACCCAAAACAGCCCCCGAACGGCCCCGTGGGTGGCAAAAACACCTCCCATGGGACCAATGTAACTCGTAGGAACTGACCAGGCAGCCGCGGGTCTCCCGGTTTGAGAATACGACGATAATTTGCATATTTCTAGACTTAGGCTTAAAAACATGGCGTTAGAGGGTGAAAACTCGAAACAGCCCCCGAACGGCCCCGTGGGTGGCACCATCACCTCCCACGAGACCAATGTAACTCGTAGGAACTGACCACGTAGCCGTGGGACTCCCGGTTTGAGAATACGACGATAATTTGCATATTTCTAGACTTAGGCTTAAAAATATGGCGTTAGTGGGTGAAAACCCAAAACAGCCCCCGAACGGCCCCGTGGGTGGCAGCAACACTTCCCACGGGACCAATGTAACTCGTAGGAACTTACCACGCAGCCGCGGGACTCCCGGTTTGAGAATACGACGGTAATTTGCATATTTCTAGACTTAGGCTTCAAAATATGGCGTTAGAGGGTGAAAACCCAAAACAAACCCCGAACGGCCCCGTGGGTGGCACCAACACCTCCCACGGGACCAATGTTACTCATAGGAACTGACCGCGCAGCCGCGAGACTCTCGGTTTGATAATACGATGATAATTTGCATATTTCTAGATTCAAGCAAAATATGGCGTTAGAGGGTGAAAACTCGAAACAACCCCCAAACGGCCCCGTGGGTGGGACCAACACCTCCCACGGGACTAATGTAACTCGTAGTAACTGACCCCGCAGTCGCGGGTCTCCCGATTTGAGAATACGACGATAATTTGCATATTTCTAGACTTAGGCTTAAAAACATGGCGTTAGAGGGCGAAAACCCAAAACAGCCCCGAATGTCCCCGTGGGTGGCACCAACACCTCCCACGGGACCAATATAACTCGTAGGAACTGACCCCGCAGCCGTGGGTCTCCCGGTTTGACAATACGATGATAATTTGCGTATTTCTAGACTTAGGCTTAAAAACATGGCGTTAGAGGGTGAAAACTCGAAACAACCCCCGAACTGCCCCGTGGGTTGAACCAACACCTCCCACGGGACCAATGTAACTCGTAGGAACTTACCGCGCAACCGCGAGACTCCCGGTTTGAGAATACGACGATAATTTGCATATTTCTAGACTCAAGCAAAACATGGCGTTAGAGGGTGAAAACTCGAAACAGCCCCAGAACGTCCCCGTGGGTGGCACCAATGCCTCCCACGGGACCAATGTAACTCGTAGGAACTGACCCCGCAGTCGCGGGTCTCTCGGTTTGAGAATACGACGATAATTTGTATATTTCTAGAGTTAGGCTTAAAAACATGGCGTTAGAGGGTGAAAACCCAAAACATCCCCCGAACGGCCCCGTGGGTGACACCAACACCTCCCACGGGACCAATGTAACTCGTAGGAACTGACCCCGTAGCCGTGGGTCTCCCGGTTTGAGAATACGAGGATAATTTGCATATTTCTAAACTTACGCTTAAAAATATGGCGTTAGAGGGTGAAAACTCGAAACAACCCCCGAACGGCCCCGTGGGTGGCACCATCACCTCCCACAAGACCAATGTAACTCGTAGGAACTGACCACGCAGTCGCGGGACTCCCGGATTGAGAATACGATGACAATTTATATATTTCTAGGCTTAGGCTTAAAAACATGGCGTTAGAGGGTGAAAATCCAAAACAGTCCCCGAACGGCGCCGTGGGTGGCGCCGACACCTCCCACGGGACCAATGTAACTCGTAGGAACTGACCCCACAGTCGCGGGACTCCCGGTTTGAGAATACGATGATAATTTGTATATTTCTACTTGGTTACTGATAATTTTAACTCATATATGCAATTTTTCAGCTTGATTAAATTTTTTGTAAAACTACTTGGTTACTGATATTTTTTTTTATGTATCCCATCATTTGTAGGATTTTTGCACGCGGATCAAACGAAGGAGGCAATGGTCTACAGTATGAAGATTGTTTATATGTTGTGGACAATCAAGATTTTGTCAGCCATGCGGGCTTTTATTGTTTAGTTTTATGGCCGTGCAGGCTTTTATAATTTAATTCTTGAATTTTATGGCCGTGCAGGCTTTATAATAAGCAGGTTTTACATTTACAGGTTTTGAAATGTCAAGAAAATAGAGAAAACTCTGCCCAATTTTTTTTTTGGTCTGTGAATTATTAAGACGTGTAATATTTATAAGTTTGTATATATATTTGTTTATTAACAACGTTCTCGATTCACAATTTGTGATTTTTTTTATTGTTTTGCCAATAATAAATATTTGTAACACCTCGTACGCGTCAAACGTTACACGTAGCAACTGATGGTGCACTCGCAGGACCCCCAGTTTTAGGATTGGACCAAAAAAATAATTTTTTTTTTAAATTATAGTTAAATATGGTCATGGACTTTGTCCATGACCATTTTTATTTTTTCGTCACGCATAAAAATGGCCGCGGCCAAAGTCCGCGACCATTTTTTTCGTCACGGACTTGGGCCGCGACCACTTTTTTTTTTTGTCACGGTTGTGGGTCGCGGACTTTGGCCGCGACCAAATTTTTTTTATATTTTTTTGTCACGGTAATGTGTCGCGGACTTTGGCCGCGACCAATTTGTCACGGTTGTGAGTCACGGATCAGGTCCGCGACCAATTTTTTTTGTCACGGTCGTGGGTCGCGGACTTTGGCCGCGACCAGTTTGTCACGGTTATGGGTCACGGATAAGGGCCGCGACCCGTCACAACATGGGTCACGGCCTAAGTCCGCGACCATCTGCCGTGACCCCTCTCGGCCGTGACCATTTTTTGGTCACGGACTTGGGCCGCGACCCACGAAAATGGTCACGCCCGAAATGGTCACGGCCCACGTTCGCGACCCACAGCTTTGGTCAGGGATTTTGGCCGTGACCAATCGCCAGTTTTGGTGTAGTGATTTTTGAGGTAATTTAACCTACGAATTTCCTAAGTAAATTATATCTTATAAGAGAAAGGAAGTTGGGTGAGAGATGGGAGAAACAAAGAGAAGTTACAGAGAAGCCATAGGGGTAAGAGGAGAGGAGTTCCAAAGATTAGAACTACCTTTCCTACACCTTTTGCACAATCGACACCGCCGGAGCGAAGATCGAAAAGAGAGGAACATTAATATACCCATTTTCGTCAGAGGACCGTACCTTCATATTGAGGCAAGTGTTTAATCTTACAAAACTACGGCATGTATGATATCCATGTTAATGTAGGATGTATCATATAAGAAATTTGTATACTTTGGGTTAAATTGGAAGACTTAAATCATAATCTTATGTTGGAAATTGATATAGGATTGAACCCTCCATGTATGTAGCATGAAACCCACGAAATTATGTTGAATCTTGCTGAAGATATCCGAGTTTTAAATTGGTTTTTGAATGAAAGTGTTAAACTAGGGGTTTTCAGAATTTAATTGGGATTAAATTGATTAATTGATTAATGTTGATGAATTCATGATTCTTACACGTTAGAAGTCATTCATATATGTTGGTATAATGTTTGAAGTAATTGGTAGGGAGTTTAGGAATGTTTAGTGAAGGTTTTGATGATTGAAAATTGTGAAACCCGTAGGAAAAACTATGCAGAATTCGAGACCTGTAGGTGGCGAATCGATTCGGCTCCTCACTGAATCGATTCGGCAAGCAAATAGATTCGGTTGCCCAGTTTTGGCCAATTTCGCTCTTTTGTTTAGTTTCTTTGGGGGAACGTTCGAGATTCAATCGTGGGACTTATTTTTAAACATAATGGGAATATATTGAGACACCAGTAGGCCTAGGTGGGGTTTCGGGCTTAGTCCTAAGAGGGGGAATTAAGAGCTAAATTTAAATAGGATTTGTCGAGGAAAATACCTAATTTGAAGAATAATTCGGGTCTCGTAGATTCGAGGGAAATGATGACTTAGACCAGTAAGGTATAGGGATTTTAGCTACTGATATTATGTATAGAATAAAGGATATCCTTTGTGTGGTGAGAAATACTCGGGAGTGTACGATAATAAGTAAAGTTATAAATTATTAAATACGTAGAATGTTCAGTACATACATATGCTACATCGGGATATATGATATAGGATGAGCGATGTTTATACTGTTGATATATATATAGGTGGTGTGAATACCTGTTGCTTGATTTATTATGTATATGACATACTTACGCTGCTTGCTATTGGGAGGGGGTTTCGCGTTGTGGACGATCTTATCCTGACGAGACAACTAGGGGGTTTTAGACTCGTACCTTGAACATAGGACCTTGGACACATGTTATTTGAGAGTATGATAGTTTTGATGGTTGAATGGGTGCGTAGGTATGTGCGTGACCCATTTGACTGAGGACTATATTCGCCTCCTAATATGTGTGATTTGTATTTATGGTTCGAGGGTGACACCGAACCGATTGTCCTTATTTACTACGTGATGTACCAGGACTTGATAGCAAAGTTTGCATGCACCGTAGCTGTACCTCGGGGTGTCATATTAGTATATATATATATATTCTTGTGATTATTCTACTGCGTGGACTTAGTAGGTAAGTATGATAGTAGAATCTGAAATAATTTAGTATGTGAACACTTAACCATTAATTGATAAAAGCCTTGTGTGTAATAAGAAAATGAATAGATATATTTTAATAAATGGATTGCGTGGGAAATGTGGGTGGACATTATGAGTTAGAGTTAGAAGACTTGTAATTACAAACTAGTTAGGTGTTGTGACAATAACTAGGGGAGTTTAGAGGTACGTTAGGCGTGCACATTAGATGAGAGGTGAGAATCTCAAGAGAGATCCCGAAAAGCTATCATGTATATAGTATTTGATTTACAATATTTTTAAATACTTGCTAAACTGTTTTAAAATATTTCACTCGGGCTCTAACCCATTTCTTGCAAATCTATTTTCTTTATGCAACTATTTTAGGTGTCCAGCCATAGGGACGCCAGGCATAGGAGTAAAATGATTTGACGTGTTGCAGCTATTGTGGAAGTTGCAGGTCCTCAATATTAGACGCCTCCCTATCTATCCATTCAGTTTCTGATGTAGTCACTTCAGTTAGGGCATGTTTCCCATTTAGTTACCACTCATTTATGAGATATTGTACTCTTTCATTTCAGTTGATAGGATCTGGATTTATTATTTGGTTATTTGTATTGAGACATTTAACTGGAATGTTTATTTCAGTATTACTTATTCAGTCAGATTGTTTTTCATTTATTATTATTTTATTCATTCGATGGTGAATGTGGTTAATGGTGAATGTGGTTAATGGTTTGAATTGTTGGATAATAATTAAATAGTTGCATGTTCTTGTCACTAGCTTAATTAATTTGTAGATGATAAATAAAATAAATGTTTTCAACATTGATGCTAAGAATGAACCAATAGGATATTCTGATTTAATTAAATAAATGACTGATCACCCGCTATTTAATTGAGCGGAGCGTCACATCAAAACACTTTAAGGAAAAAATGATGGACATTTTATTTCTAATTTTTAAGATATATTAGTGAGGATATTCTTTCCGTACATCTTGCTTATTTACTTTTAAAATTAATTTCTATTTGTTTTTCTATTGTTTTATCACACATAAATCTGCTTTAGCATTATTATTACTAAATACATAATTATACGACACCCGCGCATAGTGCAGCGCTACAACCTAGTTCTATGAAAATGCTACCTATACCGAATAAAGTCTTCAAATATACCAGTGTGCGTCTAAAGTACATTTAGTGCATTCGTCAATGTATTTTTATCACATATCATTTTATTTATGAAATTTTTAATTCCACTTGTGGTTTAATACCATTAAAATCTCAAGCTTTGAACACAAAGCATTCAAATTTTCAACTATAAATGTCGAGCGTTTAGTTTTCATATTGGTTTTAAAAAATTAGAATATGTTAATTATGGAATGCCACCAAGGGAAACACCATAATTCAGGCAACACATACGCGTGCTCCTTTGTTTTGGGCACCACTCTACATTTCAAGCATTAAACCAATAATTAATCCTAAAAACCTAACATGTTATCTTCACCCTGACCTCTTTATCTCCTTCGTCTCTTCATAACTGAAGGGATTATGAGTCAAGCAGGCAAGATGGCATAACACGTGGAACTAGGAGTGTTATAACCTCAGGTTGCTCGGATATCATAGAGTGACAAAAATCAATCTAGGAAAATAACACTTGACATGGTCGGTTATAGTTTCACTGCTATTCTACGACTCTAAATAACATATGAGACAACCGATTACTATAAAAATGGCCTACGAACCTAGGACAAGTATATCTATAAATAGGCATGACCCTACTATTCTAGGGCATCCAAGTGCACACTCTTATATTCACGACTTGGACTTTCAGTTTGAAACTCCAACACTCCGAATCATCTTCTTCTTCTCTCCAAAGTAGTAATAATACTCTACTCTCCCTTCCCTGTGGATGTAAGCAGACTGACCTTCCGAACCATATATTTTTGTGTGTTAACTTTAAATATTGCACTTATATTTGAGGTCAAACTTCTATTCAGCATCATTGTAGGTTTGATACCCCCTATAATTTGGTGTCGTCTGTGGGAAAAGATGTTTGAATCCCCACCACTAGAGAATACCAACCCTCATTCAATATAAGTCCTCACCAATCTTATCGTTCCAATGCCAGAAGTCGTGTTCGATCAGAATTGTAAGGAAGGAACAAATTTCCTCGAGCTCCTCTCCATCTCCCAATGATACAAGGTCTAGGGGAACCATGCCACATAAGTTTGGTCCTAGTCGTCGACGTAGCAATCCCTTTGTTGAGCCCCTGCCAGGATCGCAACATCATAACTGGTCAACCTCTATAAGGAATAGTTGAATGAGTGAGATGAGGAAATCAATTTGTTGAAGAGGTAATTATCTGATCAGTTTGAGGGACGCAGGTCTATCCCATAACCTTTGGCATTATAAAATACGGAGAATCTGATCCCCCAGAATCCCGTGGGCTGGCCATAATGGTAGAGCCTCCGTATCTAGAAATTTACATGCAATATGATCTAATTGCCCTCATTTGGATCAGGCTTCCATATGAGAGTGTGCCTCTCGATTGTAGCCACCCCAATACAAATTAATTCTCCTAATTCAAGAAAAGTGTTTGTTAATTTATTATTATAAAAGTTCTTAACAATCCAAGAGTCTATGTGGCAAAATATTTTACTAAATTTTAGAATCTTCAAGTTTTATCTTATTATTTAAGACAATAATTCTATAAGATGCGAAAAGAATAAAATGAAAACAATACCGGATGTACGAGTGAAAACCCCACTAACGGGAAAAATCTCGGACTGATAAAAATAACAAAGCACTATGGTAGAGTTTTAAAAAATTGAAGATACAACCACACGACGCTACAACCAACTAGACACTTTGTCCCATCATATTTTTTGTAGAGAGAGCTAACAGTTGGAGTACGCTGCACAATCGCGTCAAGATTTGGTCCGCAACCAATGCCTTCAAATCCTCTGGCAAAAACTTTGTTCTTCAAAGTACAAGTAACTTTTTTGTTATGGGACGAAACCTTAAAGCAACCAAAATACTACACCTAGGATCATTGAAGGAATCATATAGATATGTGTGTTGGTGTTTGCAAAGGTGCGGTGCTTTAAATCTCAAAACTAGTTTTTTCAAGCCAAGGGAGAGAAAATATTTACTCACTAATTTATATTATACCTATAATACAATAATATTAGATGTATTACTTTTTATTAATGCTACTTTAATTGAGAAAAAAGTCCCCTTCAATAGACAAACAAAATTTGCAAGCCAACGTACAAAACTCTCAAAAAATAACCCTTGACTCTCTATCTCCTCTTATCCAGGTTGAGTTTGGTTCGGTTCCCCTCTACACAATGAGAGAAATTGTTCATGTCCTCTCCCACCTATATCCATCCTCTTTTAATTATTCTCCCCAGTCATTTTACAACTGACATTTATTTACCACGAGAGTCCAGAGAGGTTGTGAGAATGTTAGTAGCAGAAGCAAAAGAGCGAGCTAAAGAGAGAGAGAGAAAAATAGAAGTCTCCTTCACCCACTAACAATATTAGATGATACGAAGAGTAATGTTTCACCCATATATCTCTTTCTTATCTTAATAATTCCATGTATATGATGTTCACCATTATACAGAGCATTCATGGCAGTGAGTCGAGATTTTTATTTTTTTATTGAGGTGTAAAACTCGGGAGTTCTATTATTTTTTCAATTTTTGAGATCTAATAATGTTTTTTTCCTTCTTTCGGACCTAAACATGGGATATCTCTCTATCTCTCAATCATCCAACCCATATTGAGATAATGTTAAATCTAAAGGTACTCAACCAAATTGTTATGAAATAAATACATTGATGAGGTGGATAATGTTGACATGGCTAAGTTTCTGGATGAACAAGAGGAGCCACCACATGCCAGAATCCTTTGTCATTATTCTTGGATTCAAAATTTGATTTAGCTTCTTGATGGGTATTACACTTTGGTGTTACACTCTATTGTTTTATTTACTTGAGTAACTTTGCACATATTTACTCTATATTGACTAATTTACAATTTCATAGTTGCAATTAGATGTTAGATATTCGATAAAATGCCTCATTCAACCTTTTTCTTTCTTTGGTATTTTTTGGCTTAGATTCATTATGTTCTTCCATAGTTTGCATTATTAGACCTGCACATGCAAGTCAAAAGATATTTTGATTACTTTGGGATATTGTTCCACAAACTCTTCAGAATTGTGAACACACCTTCAAATGGTATTGAGTATCAAAACGATTACTCCATTATGTACCATCTTAGAATAGGCCAAAATCAAACCCATCTCAAGTTGAATATATTTTTTAGGGATCCCACATTAACGATGTCACTAGGGATCCTATTCCTCAAAAGTTGCATCATATTTTCTAAAACCATGTCATTAAAGACTATATAGGGTTCACTCATACGTCACCTCAACCCATCATTGTTACACACGTAACATATTTACCACCAATGGCCAGTAACTCTCATCATAGTTTACGAGATATAACTTTCAATCGAGTATTACCAAGGTACTTACATATAATGATAGTACCCTATCATCTACGACTGAGTACACATCCTCAAGCGATGATCGACACATGTCTACATGCCCACCGAATTGTCAAATGCTTATGACATAACACTACCCATGTATCAAATCCGCCTAATCACATCATCATTATTAACTACCCGTAAGTACCTAACCAAGGAACTTAATGCGTCCTTATCACAAAGTCAATATCGTTAAGACATGACACTCTAGTCATCTATCCTCCACAGTTTCCTTTACAAAATTTATGTCCTAGACCTTTCACATCATCAAGGGCTAATACAAAAGTACCTCACACTAAAAATCGTTGTGTCACCGCTAGTGGCTCGTAAAAAATTTAACTTGGACATATGCTGCTTGGCCCCACATTGTCCATCATTTTTATCTCCTTGACTCTATCATAGAGAACACGAACCGAAACCGTCATCTATCTGGTGTGACTAGCCCAAAACCAATACTAACGTTGAAATATCAACAAATATGTGAAATGTTTTGATCAGTAAAAATACCAAAAAATACCACACATTTTTTTCACCATTCTTTAAGTTCAGTCAAGTCATTGTTTCGGTATTTGCTGATCAAAACATTATTTCGGTACTTCAATGAACTTAAATAATAATGAAAAAAATATGCTTTAAAATATGTGAAATGTTTTGATGAGCAAAAGTATGATTTTCAAAGCTCTCACTCTTGGTTTGAAAACGTAACCACTACACTAACTTATAGCCTTTTATTTAAAAATAGTTAAAGGATTAAAGTCTATGTATCACACTCTTAAGGTGTCAAATAGTCACATCAGGGTCTAAGTCATCGAAAAAGATGTACTTAACGCACTAACCAAGAAGATCTTTAAGAAAGATCTTGTGCAAAAAGTGACTTCCGGCCCTGTCAAATGCATGTCACCGCGAGCTATTACGCCACTGCGATGAACCTGAAGCGATCCAAGTCATGCCAATGTTCATACATTTTGCATGGGGAAACAAACAACTAGGAAAATAGTGTCACTGCCGTGAGGAAGACCATCGTTGCGGTGAAATTACTGCGAGGCAAGTCGCGCCATTGTCTAGAGCTTTTGATCATGGACACAAAAGTACCAACGACAAACTTTCGCTGCGGTGAGAAAAGCCATCGCTAAGGCGAGGGAGGTCATGCATGTGTCCAGAAAATCTGGCCCGTTTGCCTTAGAATACTTTTCAAAATATGTTTTGTGCCAAACTTCAAGTGTGCTTGTTTCTCGCATGAATAAGTATATTTAAAATTAAAAAAAGATGTAGTTTTTTATGAAATAGATTTTTCGATATGAAAAGTATATTTTCATGTGTATTTGATAAAATTACAAAACAAGATTAATTGAAAATATTTTTCCAATTATAAAAACATATTAACTAAGGTGAATTTAAGTCCGCTGAGTTTTATACCTTTTCCTAAGTGGTGTACTTGAGGCTCGGCATTAACTGAATTCGTTTCAGGAATGAAACTTTCTAGTGACCTCTTGAAAAAAGACTCAAATATATTCTGGAAGGAATTTAGACAATCAATTATATGGAACACAACGAGTATACTATACTCTTATAATCTTTCCCTCTATTGAAATTTGAGAAAAAACATAAAAAGGGAAAAAATATAAGAAAATGAATAAAATATGCCATTTTACGACTTGCCTTGTGCCAAAAGCAAATACAAAAATAGAAAATTACATTTGTCACAAGTAACTAATCACTATAAGATACTCGACCATCTTTATAGATAAAAAATAAGCTCTTGTTCAAAACTTTCCTGTCACACACTAGAAAACTCATCAAGGTACCAATGTAAAGAAATATGATAAGGAAATATGATACATATGAACACGGGAATATATCATTGTGAACATGAACATCATATATATCTAAAATAACTCTCAAATATACATTCCCTCTCATCAAACACAATATAATTACAAATAAATCTAACCAACCTAATATTCTTTAATAACTATACTCACTCCATCTACAAATTTCTCCCCCCTTTTCTTACGAAAAACGATAAAGGAAAGAACTAAGCACATAGTAAGACCAAGTTCTCAAGGCATTTTAAGAGAGTAAAACATGTTAATCGAACCAACAAAGATATAAGAATCATATAATGAGTGAATAATTAAAATGTTATTCTAGGAAAGATATAATCATAAGAGTAATAGGCCTAAGATCAACAATTTAAACTACATATGGGAAGATAAAATATGTCAAGCAAAGATATAAGTAATGCTAAATAGTGAAAAGCATTCAAAAGTTAAGAGATTACATGGCTTACAATGAATATGATCAATATAAACCAAAATCTAAATAACTCTAACATAAACAAACAAATCAAATCACATCACTTCATATTCCCCGTCAACATCCCAAAGACACACAAATCAATAAGCTCAATGTTAGTGCCATACAAGGCAACCCTAACATTATGCGCATGAGTATTAAACTGGTATTGAAAGTTATCGTAGAAAGAAGAGTTCATCGGACCAAACGATGATAGAAAAATAGAACCCAGTTGAGTATATATCTGAGAGACGGTATATGCCAACTCATTTTCAGTTAGAGGGTGCGAATTAGATGCTCATGATGTAGGGGTAGTGATTAGGCATAAATTCTTCACATTTATCCCCTTAATTTCGGTATTTTTATGATCCCGTGCATTGTAAATAGCTTGGATTTGTCTTATATTTATGCTACTAACCTTTTTTGGCAATTATTTCATATTTTGTTTATCTCTTATGTGTTTAACAGGTATTTCATGCAAATTAGTGCGAAAGAGAATGCAAAACACTGAAAGAAAGTAAGAAATGAGGAGTTCAAGGGCATTTTCATAATTTTATAGCCATATTCCATAGGTGGGGAAAACTAGAAAGTTGAAGAACTCTAAATTACAAGAACACAGGAAGAAGCGGCAGTCAAATCGAAGCTCTGGATCAAAAGATATGGCAAGTCAAAGTTGGAGAAAGAAAGTCACAATTGAAATTAATTCTGGAAGCTGAAGAGTTTCAACTCTTGAAATTTCTTGTACGATTCCTTTTTATTAGTTGTAAAACATGGAGAGGCATTGGAAAAGTCATATTTGGGTATTATAAAAAGCCAAGCCCTGGAGTAATAAAGAAAGGAAGAGAGAGAGTTCCTTTTGGCATATAATTTCATATTTTCTTAGGATTTAGAAACCCTAGTTTGAAGTTGAACAAGAGCTATTCAAGATTCAAGTTTCAAGTTCAGATTTCCTTCTTCTATTCAAGTATTGCTAATTTTTACTTTCCATTTCTTCCATATTATAAATTTAAATTGCTCTTATAGTTTAATTTTGTTTCTCAATTCAAGTTTCTTTTCAATGCATAATAGACCTATGATTTATTACACATTTAGAATTTTATTTCCATTCAATAAAATCTTGTCTAGCTAAGTTTTTTTAGGGTTGGGATGCATGATCCCATCCCAATGTTAATTACATATGTAGAAAATAGAATTAAAATTAAAATTTTGAAAGAGTCGTGCAAGATAATTCCACAATCATTATAGGTATTTTAATCTCTCTTGCCCTAGGTACTTGGGATGTTTAAGAATATAATGTGCGTAAAATTGTTTAGCACCGCTTTATATTTTCCTTTGATTTCATATGATGCAGGATTGAACCTCATATATGTAATGCTTAGGATCTATAAAGACTGGATTCATTCAAACTTCTAATTTACAATTTTAGTATTCTGGTAAGTAATTACTAAGGATTGGGGGAGTGTATTCTTAACTCGTTTCTTCATTCATATTAATTCCTTCTTAGTTAGTTAATTTTGCATGTGTAGGTTAATTTAATTTAATTTAGTTAATTCATAGATAAAATCCAAAAATCATTCATCTTTTTCTTTACTTTTCTTTTAACATCAACTTTAGGATTAAACTACCTTAACTTTGTCGTCACGTTCACGCGTCCTAACTTCCTGTGGATTCGATACATAGACTCACCACTATACTCCTTAAGAGTGTAGTTATAAGTTTAGATTTTTTGTATTGAGGTTGGAAGCTGATAACAATGACTAGCGTATTACACGGACGTTTGGTTTTCCGACTCGATCAAAATGGCGTCATTGCTGGAGAATTAGGTATACTTTAGGTTAGGTTGTATAATCCCGAATTTGAACTTAAAAAATATATTCAAAAATATGGGTGTCACGTTTTTGAATTGCCCAATTTGAAATGTCTTACTTTAACTCCTTTGGTGGGTTTAATTGTTATGATAATAGTGAGGAGTAGGAGGCGCTCAAGACTTATGAACATTGGATCAATATCACTAAATATGAGTCTCATAAATACAAGCCCAGTGCTATGGCCATCCAAATTTATCAAAATGAATTGCTTGAAGAAAAAAGAGTTGAAAAAGAATATCGGGAAAAAAAATCGTTATTGGGAACCAGAGTTAGATGCATTATTTGAACCTAATGAGGATTTTTCTTCCGATATTTTTGAAGTTGAAAAATATTTTCAACCAAATGAGGAATCCGAGGTGCTAGAACCAAGGAAGCCTACTTTGGAAGAACTCTTGATTATTAGAGAAAAGCAACTTGATGACCTTGCTGCTACAGAGTTAAAAATTAGAGAAACTAGCAAGGAGATTGATGCTTATCTGGAAAGATTAAAGGAGGGCGAGACTTGCGCTTCACCTAACACTTTTGAGGACAAAATCATTGAGAGTGATCCAAGTAATTTTGAATATCAACCTCTTATTAATATTTCAAAATTTATTGAGGTTGAAGATCATTCGTTTCCTTGTGTCCCCACTATTATCGAACCGTTAACTCCATCACAAGAATCGGATGAAAGTCTTGAGTACGTTGACCCAATTCTTGAACGAGAATGTTTGTTTGAGTTGCTTCATCTTATGGGTTATTCACTTACACGTGCACTACCTCCCATTCCAATTGGAAAAAAATTAGGATATGAATTGAATTTTGATTCCCATGAGTTGGTTTTAACTTTTGAAACTGTTAAAACTTTTACCGATGAGGAATCTTTGCTTGAATTGGTTTCCAAGATAGATTCTTCCTTTTTCTGTTCTCCTCTTCCCATACTACTTGAAAAATCTTTGGGAGGGGATTCTATTTTTCTTGGATCCCAATTGTATTTTTCACCCATCATCCCTTTAAAAAATTTAATTGGTGATGGTCCATTTTTTTCGTCTTACACATCCTTCCGTTGTTCAAACTAAATTCTTATTTTTCGGGAGGCATGCATCCTAATGAGGGTACACCGATTACCCCTCAAAGTTAAATTTTATTTTGGGTGGACTCTCAAATTTTTCGACTTCTAGTGTATGAGTCATTAGAAGTTTAAATCATAGGTTATACATAATTATTTTTTTTTCCTTTCCTTTTCTTATAGTTTAGAGTAATTAGTTAAAGTTTTTGTTTTTCATTTTGTTATGCTTGGTTCTAACATGTTTTGTAGATTCAATGGACTCGCATTCATCGGGGATCGCTCCATTTTGGTAATATCTTTCTTTTCCTCTCTTTATGTTGTGTTCTTGATTCGCATTGAGAAAAATGCAACATTTAAGTTAGGGAGTGTGGGATATTATTCCCATTTATTGTTTAGTTTCATTGATTCGATCAGATGTTCGTTCCAAGTATGTTTTTTTATAAAAAATTTCCAAAAAAAATGATTTTTTTTAAAAAGCCAAAAATATTTTTGTTCAAAATGAATAAAAAATTAAATTTAAAATTTTCAAAAGTATCACCTTCATTCTATTTAAAGTCTCAAATTGTTAACAATCAAAATGCACTAAGACAAAATTGACCGAAGATGAAAATTGACGACTTAACGAATAAGTGTGGAGATTGATCAAACTCGGTGAGATTTCGAGCCTTTCAATTTTTTATGAGTTTTTAAATCAATCCAAGTTTATGATTAACTCAAAGTTCTTTTCAACGTTTTAACAACTCGTTGATGATCTCAATCCATTGTTTTGATCGGTTATGGAAAATGTGTGAAATGTTGTCTCGAAATTCGTGCTAAGTATATCGTTAAACTTAATTAATCTCGAGATGCATATGGTAATATGATTAGCAATTTGGACAATGAAGTAGGCCCTCTTTTATTTAACCCAAAAATATTAGCCGTAATAAAGTTGTGAAAAAATTACCCCTTTGCAACCCACTTTGAGCCTAATAAAATATTTCCCTTTCGTTTGATAACCCGAAAAACCCAAATAGCCCGGAATTGTGAAAAAATTAAAATTCATCAAGTAAGTCCAAACAAAGTGTGTAAAAAAAGGGGGGGGGGGGGGGGGGGGGGGAAGAAAAGAAAAATAGCAAGAAAAAAAATAAAAATATAAAAAGAAAGAGAAAAATGAGTAAATGCCCGAAAAAGCACTAATGGACGTCATAAGGACATTTTCCAATTCTGAACATTCCGTCCATTTGTAACACCTCGCTCGCCCGGGGAGAGCGAATGGAGTGCTACTATCGATAAAACTAATCAAATCCATAACCAGCAAAGTATAGAGCATCTAAAAAAATTCCACAATATAAACGAAACCACTAATCTCAATTCTTCAAATTAATACAACAATATTCTCTCGAATAAATACAACTAAAGTAAATCGCTAATGCTCTATATATCAAAATAATTAAATACAATCTTCCAACTTGTATAAAAGAATTC
The DNA here is from genome assembly GCA_949130495.1 of Sambucus nigra. Lineage (NCBI taxonomy): Eukaryota > Viridiplantae > Streptophyta > Magnoliopsida > Dipsacales > Adoxaceae > Sambucus > Sambucus nigra. The sequence goes on along the minus strand of OX422208.1, from coordinate 213,134,740 downwards.
TTCTCAAATAATCCATACTAAAAAAATCATCCCAATTGGTCCATAGCGTCCCAATCCACGCTAACCTGCCAACTAAAGAAAATGTGGGGAAGTACACAATACGACAGAAAAGATGTTCAACAAATATATTAATGATGAATAAAGCGTAACAACACGAGTACGAATATTCAAATCAAATGCGAATCTCAATAGCATTTATCAATAAATTCCTCAACAACACATCAATGGGTCACCAGGCCTCACTCCATCCGCATATGCTTTATCAAGTCATAGCCCCGGGAAACAGGAATTTTTGGCAGGTACCCAACATCCGTATCAAATTAAAATCTCATGACAACGTGCTCAACAACAATATAATGATACCACATGAATCAAAATAATTCAACAATTATTTTTCCAGATTTCAATGAATTTAACAATTCAAAAATGAGTTCAATAATCACATGAAATCAAAGGGAATAACACTCGCGAGATTAAGGAGCATATTGTGTAAAACCCCATACCTTAAAGTCATTGCATGAATCGCCACATAAAAATCATCCTCAAAATCTGATTGCACCATCACCTTCCTCTCGCAAAAATAATCAAATCATGTTCTAGCACCAACACGAGATAACCCCAAATAGTCCTATTTTAAAAATCCAGAAAAATAAGATCCAAAAATTATTCGAATCTCCAATATGACTTCAGATTTGGATTCTACACGGAAAATTGAGTCAGGTATGTGTTTTAAGTTTTTATCAAATCTCATTCGAATGCACTTAAAAAGAAGATCTAAACATTCCAAATTGGCTCTTCTCATTCCACTCGTTTTTGCCTATTTGGATTTCGTTTTTGGCCTCTCTTTTTCATCTCCCTCTCCTTATAATCACCCATAATATTCCTTATACAGTCTCTCTCTCAAACCCTAGCTTGGAGCCTAAGCTATATTTCCCTTTATTACTATATTTCCCTTTAATTCAAAATTGTCAACTTTACAAATTTAAACCATTACAAAATGTCCAATAGCCAATTAAATTTGAATTTAAATATTCGATTCATTTCAAATAAAATAAAATAAAATATAATATCAATATCCCGATTAATAAAATAATAATATTATCAAAATTATATACCATATTCATAAATAAAGCCCTCAAAATTACGGGATATTACATACTTCCCCCCTTGAAAAGGAATTTCGCCCTCGAAATTCGACGAAACATAACACTCGAACTAAAATGTTACTCGATTCTATTTTCCAAAAATCACACACTAAAGTCCTCAAATTAATTATAAACATCCTCACCACAATGCCTAACACATCCTCAAAAAAATTATATCTTCAAACAAAACATGTCTAACTCGTATGCTAGACCCAATACCCCCAAATCATACACTAAAGTCCTCAAATTAATTATAAACATCCTCACCACAATGCCTAACACATCCTCAAAAAATTTCTATCTTCAAATAAAACATGTCTAACTCGTATGCTACACCCAATACCCAAGATCCAAGGGGTGTCATATATCTAAGCTCTGATACCATATGTAACACCTCGCCCGCCCGGGGAGAGCGAATGGAGCACTACTATCGATAAAACTAATCAAATCCACAAACAACAAGGTATAGAGCATCTAAAAAAATCCCACAATATAAACGAAACCACTAATCTCAATTCTTCAAATTAATACAACAACATTCTCTCGAATAAATACAACTAAAGTAAATCGTCAATGCTCTATACATCAAAATAATATAATACAATCTTCCTACTTGTATAAAAAATTCTTCTCAAATAATCCATACTAAAAAAATCATCCCAATTGGTCCATAGTGTCCCAATCCACGCAAACCTGCCAACAAAAGAAAATATGGGGAAGTACACAATACGACAAGAAAGATGCTCAACAAATATATTAGCGATGAATAAAGCGTAACAACACGAGTACGAATATTCAAATCAAATGTGAATCTCAATAGCATTTATCAATAAATTTCTGAACAACACATCAATGGGTCACCAGGCCTCACCCCATTCCCATATGTTTTATCAAGTCATAGCCCCGAGAAGGAGGAATTTTTGGCAGGTACCCAACATCCGTGTCATATTAAAATCTCATGACAACGTGCTCAATAACAATATAATAATATCACATGAATCAAAATAATTCAACAATTATTTTTTCAGATTTCAATGAATTTAACAATTCAAAAATGAGTTCAATAATCACATGAAATCAAAGGGAATAACACTCGCGAGATTAAGGAGCATATTGTATAAAATCCCATACCTTAAAATCATTGCATGAATCACCACATAAAAATCATCCTCAAAATCTAATTGCACTATCACGTTCCTCTCGCGAAAATAATCAAATCATATTCTAGCCCCAACACGAGATAACCCTAAATAGTCCTATTTTAAAAATCCAGAAAAATCAGATCCAAAAATTATTCGAATCTCCATTCCGACTTCAGATTTGGATTCTACACAAAAATTGAGTCAGGTATGTGTTTTGAGTTTTTCTCAAATCTCATTCGAATGCACTAAAAAAGAAGATCTAAACATTCCATATTGGCTCTTCTCATTCCACTCATTTTTGCCCTCTCTTTTTCATCTCCCTCTCCTTATAATCATCCATAATATTCCTTATATAGTCTCTCTCTCAAATCCTAGCTTGAATCCTAAGCTAACCTTTATTACTATATTGCCCTTTAATTCAAAATTATCACCTTTACATATTTAAACCATTACAAAATGTTTAAAAGCCAATTAAATTTGAATTTAAATATTCAATTCATTTCAAATAAAATTAAATATAATATCAATATCCCGATTAATAAAATAATAATAATATTATTATTATTAAAATTATATACCATATTCATAAATAAACCCCTCAAAATTACGGGGTATTACACCATTCCCATTTTTACCCTTTACACTTTTTAACCCGAAAAGTCCTAACCGAGTTCGAATTGCGAAATTAATTACTGCACGGAGAGCTAAGACATGAAAAGATAATAAAAGAGATTAAAATGGTGTGATTAAGAGATGATGGTTCCCGTTTCCTAATAATTGTATTCCGATGATGAGATCTTTTCACCATATATTTCTTTCTTTTCAATTTGTATGCGTGAATTTGTGTCCATTATATTTACTCTTTATATCATGCATACCAAGAGAAAACAACCGAGTGATTTGTTTGTGAGTGCATCCATAAGAATTTGAATCAAAACGAATTTTCAGAAAGTAATGTAATGTTCAATTGGTAGAAATTTGAGGTTTAATTTCTGGCTTTGCACAAACACACTATGGTTTGAGACATTTGAATATGAATTTTTGGTGATTATCTTTTGAAAACTTTAAATTGTACAATTTTTAAGTATTTTGATATTTATTTGAGTTAATAAAGAATTTTGTGGGTGTATTCACTACAAACCATCACGAGACAAAAATCGTCCTACTAGGGTAACCTAGGGGTTTAAAGGCTTATTGCATATGCTCAATACAATCACTTTCCAGCGAAAGTGGAATTTTATTTAATAAAGGGAATTGTAAAGGTCAACTCATTTCTCTTATATTGCTCGGGACGCGCAAAGTTCTAAGTTAGGGGGATTTGATTAGGCATAAATTCTTCACATGTATCCCATTAATTTCGGTATTTTTATGATCCCGTGCATTGTAAATAGCTTAGATTTGTCTTACATTAATGCTACTAACCCTTTTTCGCAAGAATTTCGTATTTTGTATATCTCTTATGTGTTTAACAGGTATTTCATGCAAATTAGTGCGGAAGAGAATGCAAAACAGTGAAATAAAGCAAGAAATGGGGAGTTAAAGGGAATTTTTGTAATTTTATATCCACATTCCGGAGGGAAAAACTAGAAAGTTGAAGAACTCTAAATTACAAGAACACAGGAAGAAACGACAGTCAAATCGAAGCTCTGGATCAAAAGATATGGCAAGTCAAAGTTGGAGAAAGAAAGTCACAATTGAAATTAATTCTGGAAAATGAAGAGTTTCAACTCTGAAAATTTCTTGTATAATTCCTTTTTCTTAGTTGTAAAACATGGAGAGGCATTGAAAAAGTCATATTTGGGTATTATAAAAAGCCAAGCCCTAGAGTAATGAAGAAAGGAAGAGAGAGAGTTCCTTTTGGCATATAATTTCATATTTTCTTAGGATTTAGAAACCCTAGTTTGAAGTTGAACAAGAGCTATTCAAGATTCAAGATTCAGTTTCAAGTTCAGATTTTCTTCTTCTATTCAAGTATTGCTAATTTCAACTTTCCATTTCTTCCATATTGTAAGTTTAAATTACTCTTGTAGTTTAATTTTGTTTCTCAATTCAAGTTTCTTTTCAATGCATAATAGACCTTTGATTTCTTGCACATTTAGAATTTTATTTTCATTTAATAAAATCATGTCTAGCTAAGTTTTTTTAGGGTTGGGATGCATGAACCCATCCCAATGTAAATTACAAATGTAGAAAATAGAATTTAAATTAAAATTTTGAAAGAGTCGTGCAAGATAATTCCACAATCATTATAGGTCTTTTAATCTCTCTTGCCCTAGGTGCTTGGGATGTTTAAGAATATAATGTGCGTAAAATTGTTTAGCACCGCTTTATATTTCCCTTTGATTTCATATGATGCGGGATTGAACCTCATATATGTAATGCTTAGGATTTATAAAGACTGGATTCATTCAAATTTCTAATTTATAATTTTAGTATTCTAGTAATTAATTACTAAGGATTGGGGGAGTGTATTCTTAACCCGTTTCTTCATTCATATTAATTCCTTCTTAGTTAGTTAATTTTGCATGTGTAGGTTAATTTAATTTAATTTAGTTAATTCATAGATAATATCCAAAAATCATTCATCTTTTTCTTTTTTTTCTTTTAACATCAACTTTAGGATTAAACTACCTTACCTTTGTCGTCACGTTCACACGTCCTAACTCAATGTGGATTCGATACCCAGACTCACCACTATACTCCTTAAGAGTTTAGTTATAAGTTTAGGTTTTTTGTATTAAGTTTGGAAGCCAATACCAACGACTAGCGTATTACACGGACGCTCGGTTTTTTAACTCAATTAGGTAGGACAAGGATGTGGTGGAGTAATGACATGTAGTTGACCAAGTGGACCATGTGCGTCGCCAAAACCCTCAAGCAGAGCAACACACTTATAATAGGAATCATTAGTCAATGTAGATTGAGGTTTTTTCTCAACTTCATCTAGAAGCAAATGAACTCCACACTCCAAAACCAAACGCATTATTAAATGACTGTATGGTAAAATGTGAGCTTTAAAATTATCCTCAGTGTGATAAAAATTGTTTCTCGAATAAAATCACACAAGCATATACCCATACTAATGACTGTGCACATTTTAGAGTTATTTTGTGCGGGTAGTACGTGGGAAAAATACAATAACACACAACCATATTTAAAATAAGAAAGTCCTTAGTAAGAAGTTCATGAGGAAAAGTCTTTCCATCCCAATAATGACGATGCTTGTCGCTCAAACGAGTGATAATGTTCTGATAACTAGGTTCACTTGTAACGATACTCGAGTCATTTTTCTTTTAGGATATGATAGTGGTTGCTTATCCACTTGGAAGAAAGTTTCACTTAAATTCCTCGAACATTGTCGTAAAACACTTTAGTGCCTTCGTTATACTTACCATATACAAGAGTTGAATAAAATTATCTCACCATGTTGGCGTAATATGATCTGATTTGAGAGCAAATACCAAACCAATTTCTCTTTCCACCCAATAAATCTCATAGACATGTGTTGAGAAAAGGGTCCAAATTAATTGACCTCTCCCAATGCATATGACGTGCAGCGAATAGCTCATCAAATTTGGAGCATTTGGACGAAGTCGAGGCCCGTGATCTTGATTTTAGAACCATAAGATAGCCTGAAATCATACACCGACACAAACACATAATTCATATGAGATGTGGAAATGAAAACCAATGATCCTATACTAACATTATAAGTAGATAAACCCCAAAAGTGTAAAGCAAAAGTTATACACACTAAAAGCCAGTCAAGAGATTAAATCTAAACTCAAATTAGGTAAAAACTCATCAGTCATAGAGAAGATTTCATCATCAAAATAAATATCACCAAGCCCTAACTATAAAAGTGATTAAATAAGAAAATCTATGAATGAAAAACTTACCGAGATGACGATCAATCCACTAAAATGAGGCAAAGACAACCAAAAAGACTTTTGAGATGCTAAAAATGTGAGGAAGGCGGGAGATTTCTCTAAAGGTGAAAGAGGTTTTGAGAGATAAATGGGTAAAAGATCTAAAACATCCCAATTTTGGTGTTTTTACCACTCTTAAGCATTGTCGTTCCATCAAAGCTTCAGTCCAGAGACATAATGTGAGAACCCGAATATAATTATGATAAATTATATTTAAATCATGCTTACCTTATGTGATATGAATAATGTGTTATTAGTATATCTAATTTTGAGTGATTATGTTTAGTCTAATCCTACTTTCATAAATCATGAAATGTCAAATTATATACAAATACAAGATTTTGTTGTTTTCGATAGAAATGTTCCTGTTGGAGACTAGTTTTGACCCTTATAATATAACAACTGACTTGAGGTGAAAACTAGATAGTCGTAGATATATGAGATAAGTTTGTAACACAATAAACGGTGTGTAAAAAAGAGGTTCGAGTAAGGAGTTATACCGAATTTACGAACAAAGGGCAAATATGTCCGTTCCTTTTAAGTCGTAATTTGTCTTTTAGTAAATGACATGGTTTACTTTGATTGGTTAGAATGGAGGGCTGCATTTTCTGACTTAAACCTCTCCATCTAACCTATTTCTTCAGTAAATTTAACCCTAGGTTAAGTTTTGGAGAGTTTTTGCTTGAGGAAAGAGAAAGTAGAAGTTTAAGGAAGAAATAATTACAAGAAAAGCTAGGAAAAATTCCAAGAAAATCCCTAAGGTGTTTCCAAGGTATAATTATGTGTTAATATTATTTTAATCTTGGATTACACTTATTTCAAAGTATATAAATAATAAATTTCTGATTAAAATTCCATCCTCCTTTGTGATAATAAGTATTTGTTCATATGTGAGATAAGTGGTGTATGTAACCCGTATTGCTTGTTATTGAAATTCCTTGTAGTTAAACTCGTATATATTTTTGTTCACTTATTGAAATTGATAAATTCCAATTGGATAGGAAACTATACTCATATATTCATATCATATTCGAATATTAGAATTTAACTCCTTATGGTTAGGCCTTAGTGATAGTTACAAGTCGGTACATAATTGATGTTTGTATATTTCATTTCGATATGCCCTCAGTTTGGTAAAACTTTTGACATAGCAAATGAATTATAAAAATTTTAAAACTTTAATTCTGTATTATTTAGTATGTGTATTAAAAATGTGTATAATATAATGGAAAGTTATGATGTAGAAAAATTATGAAAATTCTTGGTAGTTGAAGGAAAAATAGAGGAGCTTGTAGGGCAGATTTATTATGTTGTAAAGAAATGGTTATAGATTGCTCTAGGAAGCTTGAAAAATTACACCGTCACTTAAAATGGAAAATGTATTCAGATATTTTCTCATATTTATAAGCTTTGACACTTGTATATGTACAATTTATGAATATGGGATGGTTAATTATGGAGGACAATAATTTGAGGTCATACTGGATACCCCATGAAAGAATATTTTTATCTGCTCTTTCTAAAGGGTATTTTGAGTACATGTTTCATGTGTATATACATTGAGAAGTATACTTTTATGTTGAATTGATTTAGTTATAAATTCCTTATGAGGTATTTTCTATGGTTGAATGCTCATAACCTTATTAACATATAAACCATTGTTTCGTCTTTACTCATGTTTCATGAAATATGACTTAAGTGGAATTATATTGTTATTGTATAGTCATTGAAAGTTACATAAATATATTATGATAACACTTATGATAGAGATTCAATACTGATTTAGTTGGATTAACAAATCTAAGGTCAAATCAACCCAGTTCAGCTCCACTCGAAGGAAACGTGCATACATAGTTGACAACCCAAGGTGAGTGTACTTTCTGAGTTTATTGTGGATATGATGTGTATGTATTATATGTTGGGATGTTATGGGTTATTAAAAGTCAAGAGATGTTGAGATGTTATGGCTTTATAAAAGTCAAGATATGTTGAGTTGCTATGCAATTCAAGAGATATTGGGTTATTAAAACCTATGGATATGATTATTACCTACGGGTAAGAGATGTGGGGTTTATTTACTCCGGATATGTATATGGACTAATTTGACATAGGGATGGATATATTGATATGTTGAGATGTTAATATAGTACTTTTACTATATATAGATGTAGTACATTCACTGAGTTTTTAAACTCATAGTCTTTTATGTTTACATTTTCAGGTTTTGAAACTGTCACTGCCAGGTCTAGGATGTTTAGTGAATAGTAGTAAGGTCTCCTTAATTTTGTTTTATACATTGTACTAGTTGTAATTAAGTTAAATGGTATGGGACTTTATTTAAATTATGTCTCCTTAAAGCGATTGGATTTTTAGTATTCTGCATTTTAATCTTGAAGTTGTTTTAATGTGTATTACAAAATAAATAAATAAATAATAAATGTAGTTTGTGAACTATTTAGTTAATTATATCCTAATGGGGTTAGGGTGTGATAACTTGGTATCGGAGCTTTAGGTTTTTATATTCTGGGGTTAGAGAATCTAGATGTGGCAATGACAGAAATAGTGTGGTGTGGGTAATTTATATTAACTTGTGAGAAATACTAACCATTAAGTTAGAAATAAATGTTGTATACTTATTTTTGTAATTGTGGTTTATGACAAATAGTAAGATATGGAAATAGCAAATGTTCATGAGAGGGTAGAGGAGGAGGATTTAAATACAGTAAACCAACAAAATCCAAATAATGTAGATGGGGCACCTGAACAACTTACAGGTATGCAGAGAATGGCTCGTGCCGTGACTTCAATGGCAGAATAACAAAACATGTTTATGATGAAAATAACCGAATAGCAAGCCAAGTACTTGGAGGAGAAGACTTTGGCCAGAAGAGAAAGGGAAATACAACGAGAGGAGAAGAATACTCTGTACGAGAAGTTTATCAAATTAAACCTCCCAGCATTCTCAGGTTCTGTAGATCCTTTAGAAGTTGAGGCTTAGGTTAGAGACACATAAACTATCTTTGGGTTGCTTAATGTACCTGGTGCACAGAAGGTAATTTTGGCTACTTTCATGTTAAAGGGCGAAGCTAAATATTGGTGGGAGTCTTCCAAACATTTATCACTTACTCCGGGGGGAGGTGAGGCAATTACTTGGGATTACTTTATTAAAGTCTTATATGAAAATTATTTTCCTCCTACGTATCAAAAGCAAAAAGAGAGAGAGAATTTTAATCATTGACTCAGGTTAATATGTCGGTCTAGGAGTATGAAACTAAATTTATATCTTTGTCTCGATTTTCATTATGCTTCTTACATGATAAGGAGGACAAATGCACCATATTTTAGGATGGGTTGAATTTGATTATCAAGTTTAGACTCACTGCACTTGAAATGGTAGATTATACTTCTTTAGTTAACAAAGCTATGATGGTTCAAGGATATGTTAATGATGCAATAAATAATAAGTAAAAAAGGGAAAAGAAGAGTAGATTTGATCCATCTCAGCAAAATGAAGGTAATATAGAATACTTAAAATAAGGGAGTCAAACCAGCGCGGTAGAGGGACTGAAAATTATGTTCAAAATAGGACACCAAGCAGTTTTAGGGGTGAAGGATTTATGGGCCAACAGAATAGACAATAGGAGAATGCGAATGGGAAGTCTAAGACTATTACATGATATTTTTGCGAAGATGAGGGCCATATCAGTCTAGATTATCCCAAGCGAAAGGGGTAAGAGTGTTGTCACTGTCATCAAATTGGTCATACCAAAAAGAATTATCCTATGCTAATAGGAGGGACTCAATCAGCTACTGCTAGTCGAGGTTCATCACCTGGAGGCATATGGAGAGGAGGAGGTAGAGGACATACTAGTGGTTCCAGGGCTCCGGGAAGGATGTTTGCTATGACTTTACAGGACGCTCAGGCTACTCTAAAGGTGGTGACAGGTACATTTTCTGTCATGAATAAACATGCTTATGTGCTTATTGATCCAGGTTCTACTCATTCATTTGTAGCACTGTATTTACCATGCCTTTGGGTAGACCACGTTCTTATCTATATTGTGGTTTATATATTTCTACACCTATGGGGGATGTGATGTTAATGGAGCTTTTTTATAAAAATTATGTATTGCATGTGGGGGAGAAGGAGTTGACCATTGATTTAATTTCACTAGATATTAGAGATTTTGATATTATCTTGGGTGTGGACTTGTTATCTTCCTACAATGCATCGATTGATTGTTTTCGCAAGGAATTTACATTTAAAATTCCAGGGGAGGAAGAATTTAAATTTATTGGGAAAAGAAATGTGGTTTTAGATTGTCTTATTTCTGCCCTTCGGGCGAGAAAATTGCCAAATAAGGGTTGTCAAGGCTTTTTAGCATATATTTTGGATACAAACAGGGAATAAAAAAAATTAGAAGATATCCCAGTAGTTAAGAATTTTGTAGATGTGTTCCCAGATGAATTACTAGGGTTGCCACCTAGTAGAGAGGTAGATTTTACTATTGATTTAGTGCCTGGTACAACTCCAGTTTCTATTTCTCCATATAGAATGGCACCTGTGGAACTAAAGGTGTTAAAGGTTCAACTGTAAGATTTTCTAGATAGAGGTTTTATTCAACCCAGTATATCACCATGGGGTGCTCCAGTATTATTTGTGAAGAAGAAAGACGGCACCATGCGACTTTGCATTGATTATCAGCAGTTGAACAAGGTAACTATTCGAAATAAATATCCATTGCCTCATATTGATGATTTGTTTAATCAATTACATGGTGCTAAAGTGTTTTCAAAAATTGATTTGAGATTGGGTTATCATCAATTAAGGGTGAGAGATTATGACATTTCTAAGACAACTTTTCGTTCTCGCTATGGTCATTATGAATTTTTGGTATTGCCATTTGGGTTAACAAATGCTCCTGCAGTGTTTATGGATTTAATTAATCGAGTATTCCATCCTTTTATAGATTAATTTATGATTGTATTTATCGATGATGTTTTGATATACTCACCTAGCCAAGAGGAACATGAGAAGCATCTAAGAGTTGTATTGCAAGTTTTGCGAGATAGTCAATTATTTGCTAAGTTTAGCAAATGTGAGTTTTGGTTAAATCAGGTAGTATTTTTGGGGCATGTTGTTTAGGGAGATGGAATTTATGTTGACCCTAAGAAGGTAGAGGCAATTGTGCAATGGGAAAGACCAAGAATTGTAACGGAGATAAGGAGTTTCCTAGGATTGGCTGGATGTTATAAAAGATTCATAAAGGGGGTTTTCATCTATAGCCTTTTCGTTGACTAAATTAACCCGAAAGGAAGTGAAATTTGTGTGGAGGGATGAATGTCAGCACAACTTTGAAAAGTAGAAAAATAGGCTAGTATCAGCGCCAGTTCTCACTGTTCCATCCAGTGGAGAAGGTTTTGTGATTTATACTGACGCTTCACATTAGGGCCTGGGTTGTGTTTTCATGCAACATAGAAAGGTAATTTCTTATGCATCTAGACAGTTAAAGACGCATGAATGTAATTATCCTACACACGATTTAGAACTTACGGCTATTGTTTTTGCCTCAAAATTATGGAGACATCATTTATATGGAGAGACGTGTGAAATTTTCACTGACCATCAAAGTTTGAAGTATTTATTTACATAGAGAGACTTGAATTTGAGACAAAGATGTTGGATGGAGTTAATTAAAGATTATGATTGTACCATTCACCATCATCCAGGGAGGTCTAAGGTTATTGTATATGCTCTAAATCGGAAGTCATTTGAGGAGGTTATCTTGTAATCAATGTGCACGGGTTGGCAATATTATGGAATTAAGACTGATGGGAGTAAAATTGAACTTAACTAAAATGAGGGAATTAATTGCACACGTTACAGTGAGACCTTTACTGGAAGAATGCATACGAAATTCGCAAATCAGTGATCAATTCCTCAAGAAGAAGAAACGGTAAATCCTCGATGGTAAAGAAAGTGACTTTGAAATTAAGAATGGTGAATCGTTGTATTATAAAAACAGAATTTGTGTACTGAATGATCCATCCTTAAATAAGGTTATATTAGAAGAGGCACATATTTTTATTTACTCTATGCATCCTGGAGGTACCAAAATATACAAAGATTTGAAAGAGTATTACTAGTGGAATTATATAAAACGTGAGATTGCCGAATTTATAGCTAAATGTTTAGTATGCCAGCAAGTGAAGGTGGAGCATCAGAAGTCGACAGGATTATTGCAGTAATTGCCTATTCCGAAATGGAAGTGGGAACATATAAAGATTGATTTTGTTGTAGGATTACCACGATCACCAAAGGGGCATGATTATATTTGGGTGATTGTAGACCGATTGACAAAGTCAGCTAATTTTCTTCCAGTTAAGATGACCTACACTGTTGACAAGTATGCATGTTGATGAGATTATACGTTTACATTGGGAACCAGTGTCAATAGTATAAGATATAGATCCAATGTTCACTTCTATGTTTTGGCCTCATTTAAAGAATGAACTGGGCACAAGTTTGAAGTTCAGTACTGCATTTCATCCACAAACCGATGGGCAATCAGAAAGGACGATTCAAACATTAGAAGACATGTTACGAGCCTGTGTAATTTACTTCAAAGGTAGTTGGGATGATCATTTTCCATTGATGGAATTCGCGTATAATAATAGTTATTAGTCCACCATTGGTATGGCTCCTTATGAAGATTTATACGGGAGGAGATATAGAACGCCATTATATTGGGATGAAGTAGGTGAAAGGAAAATCTTCGGTCCTGAATTGATAGATATGACAACTGAAAAGATTAAAATGATTCGAGAACGGATAAAGATAGCGCAAAGCAGTAAACAATTTTATGCAGATAAGAGGAAGTATCCATTAGAATTTCAAAAGGGAGATTTTGTATTCCAACGTATTTCACCGTGGAAAGGCATCATGAGATTTAGAAAAAAAGGGGAAACTAAGTCAAATATACAATGGACCATATGAAGTGTTGGAAAGAATTGGGACCCTGTCATATAGATTAGCATTACCTCCAGAATTGTCTCGTTTACATGATGTGTTTCACGTATCTATGCTTCATAAGTATTTGGCAGATCCATTTCATCAATTGAAAACCCAACCTATTGAAGTGAATGAAGGCTTATCGTACATCGAGGAACCGCTGAAAATACTTGATCGTAAGGAGCAAGTATTGAGGAATAAAGTTATTCCCTTAGTTAAAGTTATGTTGATGAGCCATGGAATCAAACAAGCAACTTGGGAAATGGAGGATAGCATGAAGAAGCAGTATGCCCATTTGTTTGGTAAGTGACATTCATATTAAATTTCAGGGACGAAGTTTTCTTGGGGGGGGGGGGGGGGGATTGTGATAACCCAGATATAATTATAATAAATTATATTTAAATCATACTTACCTTATGTGATATGAATAATGTGTTATTAGTATATCTAATGTTAAGTGATTATGTTTAGTCTAACCCTACTTTCATAAATCATGAAATGTCGAATTATTTTCAAATACAAGATTTTGTTGTTTTCGATAGAAATGTTCCTGTTGGAGACTATTTTTGACCCTTATAATATAATAATTGACTTGAGGTGAAAACTAGATAGTTGTATATATATGAGTTACATTTGTAAAAAAACAAACGGTGTGTACAAAGCTTCGAGTAAGGAATTATACCGAATTTACGAACAAAGGCCAAATCTGTCCATTCCCTTTAAGTGGTAATTTGTCTTTTAGTAAACCACGTGGTTAGAATGGAGGGCTGCATTTGCCGACTTAAGACTCTCCATCTAACCTATTTCTTCAGCAAATTTAACCCTAGGTTCAGTTTTGGAGAGTTTTAGCTTGAGGAAAGAGAAAGTAGAAGTTTAAGGAAAAAAGAATTACAAGAAAAGCTAGGAAAAATTCCAAGAAAATTGCTAAAGTGTTTCCAAGGTGTAATTATGTGTTAATATTATTTTAATCTTGTATTGCACTTATTTTAAAGTACAAAAATCATGAATTTTTTATTAAAATTCCATCATCCTTTGTGATAATAAGTATTTGTTCATATGTGAGATAATTGGCGTGTGTAGCCCGTATTGCTTGTTATTAAAATTTCTTGTATTCAAACTTGCATATATTTTTGTGAACTTACTGAAATTGATAAATTCCAATTGTATATGAAACTAGACTCATATATTCATATCATATTCGAATATTAATATTTAACTCCTTATGGTTAGGCCTTAGTGATAATTACAAGTTGGTACATAGTTGCTATTTGTACATTTCATTTCGATACGCCCTTTGGTAAAGCTTTTGACATAGCAAATGAGCTCTAAAAATTATGAAACTTTAATTATGTATTATTCAGTATGTGTATTATGATGTAGAAAGATTATGAAAATTATTGGAAGTTGAAGGAACAGTAGAGGAGTTTGTAGGGCAGATTTATTATGTTGTAAAAAAATGGTTATAGATTGCTATAGGAAGCTTTAAAAATTTCATCGTCACTTTAAATGGAAACTATATTCAGATATGTTTTCATATTGATTAGCTTGGACACATGTATGTGTACAATTTATGAATATGGGATGGTTAAGTATGAAGGACAACATGGAATAATGTTTCTATCTACTCTTTTTAAAGGGTGTTTTGAGTACATATTTCATGTGTATATACATTGAGAAGTATGCTTTTATGTTTACTTGATTTTAGTTATAAATTCCTTACGCGGTATTTTCTATGGTTGAATGTTCATAACCTTATCGACATATATACCATTATTTCGTCTTTACTCATGTTTCATGAAATGTGACTTAAGTGGAATTATATTGTTGTTTTATAGTCATTTAAAGTTAAATAAATATATTAAGGTAATACTTATGAATGAGATTCATTACTGATTTGGTTGGATTAACAGGTGTAAGGTCAAATCAACCCAGTTCAGCTCCATCCGAAGGAAATGTGAATACATAGTTGACAACCTAAGGTGAGTGTATTTGCTGAGTTGATTGTGGATATGATGTGTATGTATCATATGTTGAGATGTTATGGCTTATTAAAAGTCAAGAGATGTTGAGATGTCATGGTTTTATAATAGTCAATATATGTTGAGTTGCTATGTACCATTTGTATATTTTATATTATTACATACATGTATAAAACTATATATAAGTAGCATATATGTATTGGTAATATTATTTAACATATATGTCTTAGTATACTATATAATTCAACAATACATACACATACGTAATTTTGTGTACATGTACATATATATTTTTTATTCATTATAATTACACACATATTATTGTATTGTATTGTACTGTACTGTATATGTATTTATATATTAAGGTATAAATTCAACATCTAGAAAATGAACTATTATAAGTTAAAAATAAAAAATCATTTAGAAAATAGGATTATAACCCATAAAATATTATAATTCAGTATTTAAAAACAGGCGTGCAAAACGCAAATTCTTGCCAAAATTGTATTTAAACACATAAAACAATATTATAATTCATAATCAAATAGACCCTTAATGTTTTAAAGAAAAAATCACAACATTTATAAGAGAGACCATAACCCAAATGATTTTGAAAAGAAGAAGATGTAATCTCAGTGCGTTCAATGAAAAAGAGAACACCGAGAGAGAGAAAGGCAAGGCGAAACCAAGAGGGCTATATAAAGATTGAGAGATCACAAACCTCAAGAATCAAGAAAGGCATCGGGGTAACGTTGGTATGATGGGTGAGGGTTCAAGTTTCCTCCCACCACGATTTAGAGCCATAAAGGGGGTGGGTATGTTAGAGTTAGGTGTTGTTTGTTTTTACCTCTGAAGTCTGAATTTAAACCATTCAGACTTAACATTCAGACTTAAGAAGTATAAAAAAGTATTTGTTTTTTTAAATGGTTAAGAGGTTAACAATCATATTTTACTCTTATTGATTAAGAGGTAGAGTTACGTCTGAAGTCTGAATCTGAAATCTATATATTTGTGCCCTACGTACATATTTGACTAATATGTGCCCTAACTTCCCTAAGGGCCCACGCTAAAAACTCAAAAATAGTATGGACAGAATTTCGATATACATTTAATAGGGTACAAATACTCATATAGAGCTCTTATACTAACTATTTAGAAGCTCAAAACATGTGCCCTACGTACGGATGTTATCAATTCTTCCATCCTTGATAACAAATATGATAACATTCGTACGTAGGGCACATGTTTTGAGCTTCTAAATAGTTAGTATAAGAGCTCTATATGATTATTTGTACCCTATTAAATGTATATTGAAATTCTGTCCATACTATTTTTGAGTTTTTAGCTTGGGCCCTTAGGGAAGTTAGGGCACATATTATCACAGCCCTTAAAATAAATAGAATATTGAAAAAATAATTTTTTTTTTATTAACGTTCAAGTCTTGGGGAAGGGGAATGGGAGGGGGTGAGTCTTGAACCTACAACCTCTTGCAAAGCAAGGGTTCGTGGTAACATTGTTTTGTTAAACAAAATATTTTTTTAATTGTTTTCAATTATTAAAAATGTTTCCGTAATAAAAAATAGTTAAAATCAGTTTTCTGTCTTTTTAATGGTAATTTTTTTACTTAAAAAAATATAACATACTTTTTTCTTATAAATAATGTACTCTTTTTATTTTTACATAAAACTATTTTACGTTCATTTTTAATTTGATTTTTTTACAATAACATTCTTTAAAACAGTTTATATATAAATGTTGTTTCTTTTAAAAAATTAACTTACTTATCCATCTTGGTTTGGTCCAGTGGTAAGGGGAGACCTCTGTGACACCCCGCCTAATTAAATACCGGGCGATCACTCCTTTATTAAATTAAAATCAAGGTGAACAGTTGGTTCATTCTTAGCATCACTGTCATAAAAATACTTTTCCAATTTAAACACCCTAAATAATTAAGCTAAGTGTCAAAACCATTTAAAATCTTATTCTCATTTTATGAAATCCGGTTATAAAACTTTATAACATTAACATCTAAAGAGTCACACATTAAAAATAAAAATAGAATTGAACATACACGAATTTAATCATCAATAATAAATCCCAACATTTACAACACTAAAGGAAAACATCCTGACAGTAATAAATCCCGAAATAAAGGTACTGAAAGTAAAAATTTCAATCTCCGACAATACCAACTAAATAATAGAAAGAGGGCGACACATGCCCCTCCTGAATAAAACTGAACTAGGAGTAGAATCAAATGGATGAAGTCGTCTAAAAAACAGGCCTGCAACTCCCACCTAAGTTGTAGCACGTTCCTTCCAAAGGATCCTAAGTAAGACGCCCCTGTGGTTGGGCACCTGTAATACATATATATATATATATAAGAGAAAAAAAGAAATAGAAATAGGTCAGAGCCCGATAGTGTATATGATTTAAAAATTCGTTTAGCAAGTATTTAAATTGATACATGCCAATGCAATAACATATTAGTGCGACACTCTCTTGAGAAATTCTCACCTCTCTTCTAATGTGCACACCTATCTCACTAACCTTCCCAATGGTCTATCTCGTCATATACCACACTATCTTTCCCCAATGATTTAACTTATCATAGGTTATTCGCAGGATTTACAACTGAACAACACAAGTATTTAAAACGTAAGATTTCAATTTGTAACCAAGGTTCTCCTTTTAACTTTATTAATCAATAAAGTTTTCCAGTGTCATATTATACTTTCTCAAAACAATTATTTATAATTTGAGTCATCAACCATGTCCTACATATCAAATCACAGTAGGAAGTTCCAGATTTCAGAATTCCATATATATATATTAACTACTCGTATAATATATATATATATATATATATCATAACAGCACCCCACATAAAAATTATGGTGCGGGCATACTCTGCTATCCAATCCCCGTATCAATCGTACTAAAGGGAATACACATTCGGAATCACTCTCGAACTGTATAAATACATACACAAACAATATTGAGGCGAAGCATAGTTTCCAAGTCCAAGAGGTCAGTACATACCCTCACGTCTCTTAGGACCGTGACTACCGATTCGATAGCCTGTACCTAGGATTCCTATCTTCTAGGGTACGAGTCAATATCCCCCATAAGGCACACGAGATAAGATCGTCCCAGCGCGGTAACCTCAGGGATAGAAAGTAGCGTGGGCATGATTTTCACAAGTATTTAATATATGCATACACAATCATATAAATATACCACTTTTATTATATCAATTTACATTTATCCAATAACCCACATTCACAACATTTAACCTTATTTTCCCATTATTATATATCAAGTATAATGGTTCGTTTCTAACTTTAATTCGAAGGGTTTTTCCAACTTACTACGTAACCCTCATGGACTCTATTCTTCCAAATGTACAATTCAGTAGAAATCTATTTTATGTTCCAACGTAACTCTCTCTTACGTGTCTCTCCCCTTTAATATATACTTACATTATTCCTTATGCAAAATATCCCAAAAATATAGATTTCGCATTACATTAAAGGATTTTGAATTTTATTTTCAAAGATGAGAATTTCAAAAGGTTTCAAAATCGGAATTACAATGGAGTTTTAATTGAATTTTTATTATCTCTAAGAGTCCTCAAAACATAAAACTGTCTAGCAAAAAAATATTAAAAAATATTGAACGGTCCGATCGAGCTGAATTTTTTTCTGTAGCTTCCTCTCGTCTTCAACTAATTCTCTGTAAAATTTCATCCAATTTCAACGGTCCGATCGTCCGGAATAATTTTTTTTAGTGTTTGTATCTGATTAGAACTCTTTTCTTAATCAAACTCTTAATCCTTTACATGACAAAGGGTTTTCAGAATATCATATAAATCATCACTACATGAAAATTTCCCATCTCAAATTGGGTTTTTCTTCCATAAATCTCATCCTAATAACTCCTAAACTAATATGGATGATGCATCAACGAAATGAGCAAGATAAACACTTGCCTGAGATTTTTGGTGTTCTGGTTTGGTGCCGAATTTGGTGTGGTTATGTTCCCCGTCTCTCGATCTACGCGTTGGCGGTGGCGGCGGTGCAAACGGGTGAGCTTTGAGCCTTGGAATGCCTTGAGAGCTCTCTCCTCTCCAATGATCGTTCTAGTGTTTTGAGTTATCTAACCCTAGGAGATAAACTAAACATCTGATATAACCCCTTTAATTTTCGTGGGTTTAATTACCCAAAAATACAAAATGACTAAAATGCCCTCCCGGGGTACTAATTAGGCCTAAAAATGCCCCGAGACCCAAATCAAACCCCTGGGTATACTTTTCTGACTATCTCGACCCTTCCGAACGCGTTGGCGCACTCAAAACAACTATACGAACAACCTATAAAATATTTACTTTTATTAATCCACATTTAGTCCCGACACGACACAGGCGCGTCCCGACTTAAATTTCCACAATTGTAATTTTATTCACACGTGACAATATTATAAAAATAAATCTCATATATTACTATACTCATCCAGTAATATACAACAAATAATATATTCCCAATAATTACTAACTCTTGTCACGCTAGTAAATATTTAAAACAACATTTCGGATTAAAATTAAATTAATTTATCTCAATTAAATTTAATAAATCCTTAAATTTAAAAGCCATGAAAATACGGGGTATTACATACTTCCCCCCTAATAACGGAATTTCGTCCCGAAATTCAGAAAATAAGGCCTACCAGGTAGCACAATTCTGGATATCCTTGTCAGTAGGCAAACTATCTACATAGTACGGCGCTCAATCACTATAGCTTTTTCCTCACAGCAACATTGTTTTACATTCTCATTGGAGACACTTCACATTGCACTCCCAACTGACAACATTTGAATAGGTTACGTCTATACGTTATAAATTCCATTATCTCACTATCATTAGGAGGCCGCACCTCACTACATGATAACTACTCGGATTTATTCATACACAAAATTCCCATTCTGAGAAGATCATACGAACATTTGACCACTCTTGATTGCCTAAAATATTCGTGGAATTCCACCATAGTTATCGGATATTTTCTCGACCGATCCAAAAATTCTAATTATCTACTCTCCTCTAAACATACGGAAGGAGAATAGTCGAGGTTCTTCCATAACAAAACCTTAATAAGTACCTCGTACGCAACAAACAGGTACGAGTGCTTCTACAGAGCATTCTTGAAATCATCGTACCAAGATTCCAAAATCTCCTTCACGTGGATCCACTAATCTTTAATCACCATGCGCTTATTCCCTGGCTAAGGGTGATACATCCTACTCGAAATGAAATCTTATCTCCGCTGGTTCCTGAAATCCCATATCAAAGGTGGGATTCACCAATCTCATCCTGATTCAGAAATTTATACCGCGTCGGGCCATGCACTGACGCGATCCTTCCTTTCAAAGGAAGTCTGGGGCATACTAGTTTATATTGTAAGCCAGCCCAAAGGAATATCAATCACTTCCTTCTCGGTGACTTAATTCAGATGTTCGGGATAAACCCTTGATCTTGTTTTGAGGATGGAAGCCCATCCAAGAACTTTACCGACTTTACCAACCTCTTCCAATTTCAGGAATTTTCGATAAACACAAAATTCTTTGGTTGATTCTCCTCTTTCAACCAAACCTTACCTATGGGCAGTGCATGTATAGACTATTCACTACGTCTCGCTAAACATCGATTCTTCCCTTGAAATGTCTCACATTAAGTGACACGTAATACTCCCCTTCCATCCTTGGAGTATGCCGAAAGTTCTGACCTGTGCTCTTCTCTCCACGAAGCGCACTTCTGGATCTCTTATACTATACTAACATCATTACTATTTGTATGCGCAAGTCGCTCTCACACTTGACTAATAACAACTCCGCTCCGGGTGTGCTTCATAACAATTAAATTCTACTATATTCAAGGAATACCAATTATTGAATGGCTTACCACAGCCTTCCAATCAAATTAGGGCGTGCTATTCTAATTGCACACTTATGTATGGATTATCGCCCCTCATGTGACGTTTAATCCACTCTATCACTTCCACTTCGTTATACTAGTCCCACAAACATATATTTCACACGTCTATTACTACGTCCCTTCGACTCGGACTATTTTAACTGTAGTTAACCAAGATGCCCACATTTTTGCAACACTCCGACCGCCCTGGGAGAGCGAACGGCGTGCTACTCATCTGTAGGACTAACTAAATTCAACTGAATAGAAGGAATAGGGCATTCAAATTCCATGACAATAAAAGAGGAATAATAATTCTCAACCTTCCTCAGATAAGTACAACAATTTTCCCAATTAGGTACAACAACCAAAATAAATCACTAACGCACTATTCATCAAAATAATTACAGGTCATCTCTTTTGTATAACATAAAGTTCTTTCCAGATAATTCATGCTAAAAATCATTCCAACTCTTTATTCACCTTGTGTTCTGTACGCGGTTATGACATTTGGGTACTCTCATTCACCCTAGAAATTAAAATTCTTAAATTCTCCTTATCATCGTTCCACCCCTCAACTCGTGGGGATAACTTTCAATGCTTTCCTACCACAAAAATCCGGCTCTAATGACCTTAAAATAAAATTCAACTTCCAACTTACATACATAATTACTTGATCCCATTTCGACCAGGGTACCGAACTCATGGAATAGTGACCAAACGTCTCCCTATTTCCAACCTTACACTAAGTTTCATGCGTGGGATGTCTCGCAAAGCGAAATCCGAACAAGGAACCCTCCCGATACACTACTACATAGCATTGTCGGTTATCGAAATCTATTAGGTCCTCCATCCATAGTATATACCCCTTTATTCCGTCCCTTGACAGAAAAGTTACAATTTCTCCCGTAATTATGCTTAACAAAGAACGTTTCACCAATTTCACTATCGTCCTGTATTGGTTGATGGTAATTACATTCTATAAACCTCGGATACATACGATCGAAATTCTCTAAATTTCCTTTTTCTAACATTAGGGGTATAACTCTTAACTCCCACATCTCTTAAGGATAAATATAACACTGCACTCTTCCTATCACTAAGTCCGGAGTGCTAAACATAATACCGAGTCAAGTCTTTTCGCTTAACGGTAAATCCCGGTACATACTGAATCATACTGACAAAGTCTATACATACATTGGTATCGAATATCTCGAGCCCACTATCTCCTCCGAAGTCTCTAGGATAGATAATATAAGTGCGAGTCCAACCTTCTTACAGGTAAAGCCTCGCCAAAACAAAACGTGTTGCACTAATGTAACTACTCTGATAGCCTTGCAATAAATGCCCACTATCATACTACCCATTTCTATAACATTTTAACAAAGATAATATCATACTAGTGTATCACATCACTACAACGAGTAACCTCAATAAAGTATAAAACACTGTTAATATACTCATTCATCCCCCGCGGATAGCACCAAAGAAAAATCCCGCTATACTAAGGAAAAATATTCACATAATGGTAACATTTATAATGATATGCATTAAACTCGTCTCACATGCTAATCTAGCAATGAACAAAATATGGTGACTCGCTCGTGTCACATAAACACGCCGCATCCTCTAAGGATACAACTTATACTTCCATCCTGGCAATCGTCTTGACTGTACAAATGGTTTTCGGACATAACACGTCTGCCCAAACCAAAACAAAATTATTTTTAATCGTCGTCCTTTACTAGGCACCGTATTCTTGTCCCTTTTTCTCACTTTGGAACATATTATCGCGAGCAATTTCAATCCGCACCAAAATACCTCAACACATAATCCACTTATCACCTGTCCTACGAACCAGGTTAGGATTGTCCTTCTCTCGGACTTTAGTAGACTCGATTCCTGTTAGCCATCCCGGTTGTTCCCTTAGCTTTTTAGGCCATAATGATCATGTTACTATCTATAATAGTACTTACTGAATTTACCATCACTTGGTAAGAATTTAACTATCTGAAGCATTTAAATGGTTTTCCTGATGTGTATCCACATCCTTTTGTGGTGCTATACCACCACCGTTGTATTCAGTCTTATTCTCGATTAAATCCTTCGATTCCTTTAACTTCCCCCACAAAGAAGCGTTATCATCTATATTGACAAAACATGACATTGTCAACCTCTGAATCGGTCGTCCATCAGAATTTCCTCCTCGAGTATTATCAACAATTATTACAAGTTGGTCTCCCACTTGGAGTCGTTTCCTCCACTAGTATCTACCTCTTTCGATACAAAATTTGCTAACGATTAGGATTCATATCCACAATTGGACTTCTGTCATGCCCTCCTGCGATGAGTTCAGAACCACGTTTGCTTCTCATCCTGAACAGTTGAGGAAGGAACATACGGTCAACACTGTACCTAAGGTTCTCCTATAGGCATAGCATTCCACTTCTAAAATTGGTGGTTGACTCCAACCATTATAATTTCGTCCCGAAAGCCAAGAAAATTTTCTCTAAATTTTCACTTTCAGTTTGCCACACTCCGTCCTATATTTAAGCCTTTGGATACTTTACCTCCTTTGGTAAACACATACAATTTTTGCGTTTCTAAAATTTCCCACTGACAGTCTCTGCACGTTTTTGCAATACGTTGGGTAAGTTTACCCTCGCACCTCATTTGACTATAACAGCATTTGAAAATCATTTCTGCACCTTAGTCGCCTTTCTAGTCGTGGCTTCTCGTGCCATAATAAAGGTGACCTCGACTACGGTTATCATCCTTGGATATATTTCATAATCTCAACTGAGCCCTGCCTCCTGATGTACGCTTAACGGTCCTCTTATGACATCCGTCATCGCTCGGCACACGCACACATCCGAACGAAATTAGAATTCACTAGTGTATACACATTATAGCAGGAGAACGAAATCTCGTCAAAGGAATCAACAATCCTAAACATAGGGATCTATAACAAACAAAGCAACGCTGAAAGCATAATAAACCGTACAGATCCTAAGGACACTAGAACCTGATGTTCTGACACCACCTGTGACACCCCGCCTAATTAAATACCGGGCGATCACTCCTTTATTAAATTAAAATCAAGGTGAACAGTTGGTTCATTCTTAGCATCACTGTCGTAAAAATACTTTTCCAATTTAAACACCCTAAATAATTAAGCTAAGTGTCAAAACCATTTAAAACCTTATTCTCATTTTATTAAATCCAGTTATAAAACCTTAAACCATTAACATCTAAAGAGTCACACATTAAGAATAAAAATAGAATTGAACATACACGAATTTAATCATCAATAATAAATCCCAACATTTACAACACTAAAGGAAAACATCCTGACAGTAATAAATCTCGAAATAAAGGTACTGAAAGTAAAAATTTCAATCTCTGACAATACCAACTAAATAATAGAAAGAGGGCGGCACCCTCCCTTGCTGGATAAAACTGAACTAGGACTAGAATCAAATGGATGAAGTCGTCTAAACAACAAGCCTGCAACTCCCACCTAAGCTGCAGCACGTTCCTTCCAAAGGATCCTAAGTAAGACGCCCCTGTGGTTAGGCACCTGTAATACATACATATATATACAAGAGAAAAAAGGAAATAGAAACGGGTCAGAGCCCGAAAGTGTATATGATTTAAAAATTCGTTTAGCAAGTATTTAAATTGATGCAGGCCAACGCAACAACATATTAGTGTGACACTCTCTTGAGAAATTCTCACCTCTCTTCTAATGTGCACACTGTAATAACCCTCGCTTATGAGAACGTATTTTATATTAATTACTAGGTATGGTAATTAGATATAAGTTTTGGGTTATAAATTGAGTGCTAATTTAATGAAGAAAAGTTAATATTCACTATGAGTTTGCATATATACCATAACTATGGGTGAATATTGCTATGTTATGCTTATTAATATCATATGAATTAAAATGATATTTGGCTTAATAATGAGACCGGAACTTAAATTGAATTATAAATGTCCAAATGATAATTTGGAGGCCGCAGTTGATTCCGGAACGTGCGAGATAGTCAGATATTGTGCCATTATGTGTTTTGAGATTTTGGGCATTTTTGACTGATTATGCCTTAAATATGCAATTGCGTATTATTTTATCGCAATGTCGATCAATTGAGTTGGGATTTTGGCTAAAGGCACGATTTATGTCTTGAGTAAATCACTATTCACCTAATTGTATTTTCTAAACCTAGAGAACTAAAGAGAGAAAGAGAAAGAGTAGAGAGAAGAAAGGGTATTGAAGATTTAAGAAGGATTCTTGCTCCCACACCAAGAAAATCTTCATTTTCTACATTGAGGCAAGTTTACTACTTGCAATTTATGGTTTAAGATAAATGATTTGTGTGAGAATGATGTATTTGATTATGGTTTACTAGTTTAGGGTTTGGATGTTGGTTGGTTTTGAATCATTAAAGGATAGTTGAATGATTGTTGATGTTGATGGTAGTGGTAGTAGCATTTATGTTGTGTGGGTGAGAATAAATGAGTTGGCTTTGGGATTTACTTGAAAATATGAAGTCTCGATCTAGGTCTGCAGGTACCGGTCGACCGAGTCTTCGGGAGAGGGTTCACTGCATTTCTTTCAAAGGCCTAAAATTATGGCACGGTCGACCGCGGTCCCCTGACCGGTCGACCGGCCCTGCCGAAATGAACTTTCTGCTTTTCTTCTTAGGCCAAATCTTGAGACGCGGTTGACCGCGGTCTTAGGACCGGTCGACCGGTCCCCTATTTTCTTCCCAAACATTTTATTTTCAGTCTTTAACTTCTTCTTTTCATAGGAACATAGGGACCTTCTTAAATGAAGTAAAAATAGGGTCTTAGAGTATTAGTTGAGTTCGGTCGACTCCCTAGACTCGAAGGGGTTCATCTAGGGTTCTTGTCAGGGGGGGGGGGAGATTTAATGTAATGTTTAGGCATTACTTATGTCATGTAGTTCTATAAGAGTCTATGAAATCTTAAGGTCGAATTTGGAGACTTTAGGAGTAAATGCGAACTAGATCTCATTTGATGGGTTATTATAAAGTCCAAACAAGGACATTTGGGAGAGATAACTTGGGAGTTTAAATATTCTTCGAGGTTATTATGATGATGTGAAGTACACCATAATGCATTTGATAAAATGTAATATGGATAAAGTAAAACATAATTTACTGAATCATAAAATGGAAATTAATAAAATGGATGTTACACACCTCTCTAAATACCATCTTAAGGGAAGTCCGTGCGTGAGGTGAAGCTCCCTGGCTAATGAATGCAGGGTGGATATAGTCCTAGGCCATATGAGCGCTTGTTTTATATTTTTCTGCGATGGGTAGGAGATTCTGGGTGTGGTATTGACTACCCCGCAGGCATATGGCCGCTTCCCGACGTTTGCGATAGGATCCCAGGTTGTCTTATGTTAGGCCCTGGAAGTGATGGTTATTTAGGGGTGCGCACAGTGGGGAAACCCGGACGGGCGGTCTTAGAATCGTTATATACATATTCATAACTATTCTATTATCGAGTTGGACTCGATGGAATATTAATGCCATAAAGAGAAAAGTATATGCCACAAAGAGCATACTATTGAGATAAGTGCCATAAAGAGCACATGGTAATAATTGCATTCCTGATAAGGAATGGAAAGAAGACGGAAATGAAAATGATGAAAGATGAAAAAGGCTTATAAGTACTTTTATTTCTTTGTATAATTGAATTTCATTTTTATAATCATTTAACTGTCTTAGTTCTTTATATGATGTTACCATGCTATAATATCATCCGTATCATCCATGCTTACCTGTCCATTATTGTCATACATGTCATTTATCTAGTGATCATATAAAATCGGCCTCTGACCGGTTCTTCGTTTTCTTGTCATGTTTGTATCTTCTATATTCATTCAGGTGTTCCGCCGCAAGGTCCCCCGTAATGACTTTCTTTTCTCTGAGTCTTTTGAGGAGCCGTGACATTTTGCGGGTATCACGGGATACTTTGTGTAGACGCCTCTATTATTATTTTCTAGCTAAGATCAGTCTTTATTCGGGCGTGTGGCCCAAATGGTTGTAATTGTATAAATGATGTATTATGTAACACATGAAACTTATTGTATATTGGATGGATTGTATCGACCGACTCTTTATTCGGTCCTTTCTTATCTATTGGATTACATATATATGTTTATGGGAGTTTCCACCCTCTTTTTCTATTATGGGTTGTTGAAAGTGTTTTCTTTAAATTACAAACTAAATTTTTGATAACCCGTTTTCTGGAATATTGTGTGGTTATTCCTGATACTTCTTATGATATTGTGATGCTGAGAATGATATATATCCATGATTCCTGTTTCATCGGGGTATCGGGCTGGCCACCCTTTATTTTGGATAGCGGGTTGTCACAGATGGTATCAGAGCATCAGGTTCTAGAGTCTTTAGGATCTATGCGGACTTGTCACGTTCTACCATAGAGTTCTTTGATATAGAGCTTAATGTTAGGATTGTCTTGTTGCTTATGTATGCGATCTTCTGCTAGATAGATTGTTTTATATAATATTCTAACTCTATCTCTTCTCTATCTCAGATGCCGCCAAAGAGAGGACATCCCGCTAGACGCAATAGGGTTGTCGAGGATGAGGTTGGTCCTCCACCGCCGCCACCGGGGAATATCAGTGCCGCTGATGTGGCAAATATCGTGGCCCAAGATGTTAATGCAGCGATGACTGCAGTGGCACAACAAATGCCACAAGCTCAAGCGAGGGGACAAGAAGCACTAGTTCCTACGGGACCTTCTCAGTGGGAACGGGTAAGAGAGTCTTTCCTAAAGGGTCATCCCCAGAATTTGAGGGAGGTTCGAACGTTATAAAGGCAAACCAGTGGAAGAAGGACATGCAGCGCCATCTTAGGATGGTGGAATGTTGTGAATAGAAAAAGCAAATCCTCGTTACCTTTAAGCTTGTTGGATCGGCCTTACACTGGTGGGAGTCAATAACGACACCCGAACAAAGGGATACAATGTTAATCACCAATTTTTGGGCTTTGTTTGATGGGAAGTATTTCCCTCCCGCAGTTCAAAGGGAGATGCAGAGGAAGCTTCAAGATTTAGTACAAGGGGAGAGATCGGTTGCCGAATACGAAGAGGAGTTTACCCGGTTAGCAAGCTTTATACCGGATGAAGTGACTCCGGAAGCGAAGAGGATCTCCAAATTTGTAGGAGGTTTGCACTGGCGAATAAAACAACATTTGCTTGGAAATCTATCTTTGGTAACCTTTGGGGACGTGATGAATGCTGCTTTACTTCACTGTCAAGAGCATAGATTATTTGTGCAAAATAATAAGAAGGCTGCAGCAATGGGGCAAGTGGTGAAATCGGGAAGTAATGGGATCGGAGGGGGAACATCTTCTTCGTCCCAATCCTCGGGGAACAAGCTGAAAGAGAGGGATCCTCAGTAAGGGGATTTGTCTAAGCGTCAACATTTTGGTGGGTTTAATGCGGGTGGCAATAATAATAATAATATTAGGCCGCGTCAAGGCGGACAACAACAACAGGGAGGTAGATGTGGAAATGGAGGTAGGGGCCAGCAGGGCCGGGGTGCGGGGCAATTTCGAAACAATCAAGGTAGGAATCAGGAGAATGCAGCTAATAAATGTTTTCAGTGTGGGGAGTTGGGCCATTATAAAAGGGCGTGTCCTCAGTTGGTTGGAGGGCATCTTCCTAGGGTTCCACAATAGCCGTATGTACAGTTTTCGCCCCAGGCGCCTAATCCGATTGCTCCTCCTCAGCAGGGGCAACTGCAGTATGGACGGGTTTACCATATTCAGGAAGCTATGCTTCCTCCACCCCCTCCGGCACCGCCAGTGATCAAGGGTAAGTTTTTCATTCATGGGCATATGGGTCGAGTACTATTTGATACGGGTGCTACACACTCCTTTATTTTTAGGAGTTTTGCTCAGACCACAGGTTTGATAAAATCTGCTGAAAGTACCTTCACTAGCGTTGAATCCTCTATGGGTGATGGTTCATTGATTTTCTTTGTTTGTAAAAATGTAGGGATTAATCTTGGTAACTTGTGTTTTAAGGCCGAATTTCTCGTCCTTGACATGGTCGGGTATGATGTAATATTGGTTATGGATTGGCTAGTGAAATACCGCGCGATAGTTAATTATTATGGGAAGTTTTTGCAGTTCCGGGACAAGAAATGTTCCTGGTTGTTATGCCTTGTATGGAAGGGAGTAGAGTGCTTATTTATACTGTATTACGGAAGATGCATCTAGGGATGTTATGGTTCCCCTAAATTCTCTTCCGATTGTTAGAGAGTTTGAATATGTTTTTTGGGAGATACCGGGATTACCTCCAAGTCGGGAGATAGAGTTTGTGATTGATTTAATGATGGGAACTCGATCGATTGCTAAAGCTTCGTATCGAATGGCTCCTGTGGATATGAGGGAGTTGAGAGATCAAATTCAGAAGCTATTGGAGCAGGGATTTATTAGGCGTAGTACATCTCCATGGGGTGCTCCAGTATTGTTTGTGAAGAAAAGAGACGGTTCTCTCCGGTTATGTGTGGACTACAGGGAGTTGAATAAAGTCACCATCCGGAATAAATACCCTTTGCCTCGCATCGATGATTTGTTTGACCAACTTAGGGGAGCATCATACTTCTCCAAAATTGATTTGAGGACGGGGTATCATCAATTGAGGATACGGGCGCAAGATGTATCCAAGACTACATTTCTGACCCGCTATGGATCCTATGAATTCTTGGTTATGCCCTTTTGGCTAACCAATGCTCCTGCTGTATTTATGGATCTTATGAACAGGGTGTTTCGGGATTTCCTTAACCAGTTTGTTATTGTATTCATCGATGACATCCTAGTCTATTCTCAGACAGAGTCTGACCATGCTACTCACTTACGGTTGGTCCTGCAGAGATTGAGGGATCACAAATTGTATGCAAAGTTTGAGAAATGTGGCTTTTGGTTGAAGGAAGTTCAATTTCTAGGTCATGTGGTGTCATCCCAGGGCGTATCTGTGGATCCTAGCAAGGTAATTGCGGTGAAAGAGTGGGGTCAGCTCACGACACCTACTGAGGTTCGTAGTTTTCTAGGCTTGGCGGGTTATTAGCGTCGATTTATTAAGGGTTTTTCAAAAATCGCTAGCCCGTTGACGAATTTAACCCGAAAGGGAGTGAAATTTATTTGGGACAGTTCATGTCAAGCTGCATTTGATGAGCTCAAAGATAGATTAACTTCGGCTCCAGTCCTTGCATTGCCAAAACCGGGATTGGAATACCTAGTCTTCACCGATGCATCTCTTCAAGGGTTAGGAGGTGTTCTTCATCAAGAAAGACAAGCTATTGCTTACGCTTCTCGTAAGTTGAAGCCTCACAAAAGGAACTATCCGGTGCA
Source organism: Sambucus nigra (assembly GCA_949130495.1). NCBI lineage: Eukaryota > Viridiplantae > Streptophyta > Magnoliopsida > Dipsacales > Adoxaceae > Sambucus > Sambucus nigra. Next base: position 213,104,148 of record OX422208.1, on the reverse strand, counting down.
TGACTTAGAGTTTGCCGCAGTTGTCTTTGCCTTGAAGATATGGAGGAATTATCTCTTGGGGGAAAAGTTTAGTCTTTTCACAGACCATAAATCGCTTCAATATTTATTTTCCCAAAAGGACTTGAATATGCATCAGCGTCGTTGGTTGGACTTTGTGAAAGACTACCAATTTGATATCCATTATCATCCTGGAAAGGCGAACGTAGTAGCGGATACCTTGAGTAGGAAGCCCGAGGGAGACTTAGCTAATGTGTGGAAAGCTTAGTGGAGAGAGCTCAGTCAGGAGGATGCGGGGGTAAGAGCATTTATTTCCGTGATGACCGTTACTCCTACGATTATAGCGAGAATTGTGGAAGCCCAGGGAAGAGATAAAGGTTCTCAAGACCATATACACCGACATTTGTCCGAGGGAGTGGAGTCGTACCCGATTGGTTCTGAGGGTGGACTACGCTTCCATGGAAGACTTATTATTCCCGAAGATGGGGACTTGAGGCGAGCGGTGATGAAGGAATCTCACGGGTCAAAGTTTACGGTACATCCAGGTGGGGACAAGATGTACCAAGATATGCACCGTCAGTATTGGTGGGATGGTATGAAGAGGGATATCTCGGAGTTTGTATCCCAATGCACTACTTGTCAATTGGTTAAGATTGACCACCAACGACCGACAGGTTTGTCGCAACTGCTCGAGATTCCAGTATGGAAATGGGAAAGCATTTCGATGGACTTCATTACGGGCTTACCTAGATCACAGAGAGGTCATGATTCGATCTGAGTGATTATCGACCGTTTGACTAAGTCAGCACACTTCTTGCCTGTACGTACGGATTATGATACCGCTCGCTATGCCCAATTGTTCATCGAGGAGATCGTTAGACTTCATGGGGTACCTTTAAATATTGTTTCTGACCGAGATAGAATATTTGTGTCCCACTTTTGGCGAAGTTTTCAAGAGGCCATGGGGATCGAGTTGAAGTTAAGCTATTCCTATCATCCTCAAACAGATGGTCAAACTGAAAGGGTAAACCAGATGTTGGAGGATATGCTTCGTATGTGCATGCTTGATTTTAAGGGCGGTTGGGAACAATACCTCCCATTGGTTGAGTTTTCTTATAACAACTCATACCAATTTACTATTGGAATGGCACCTTATGAAGCTTTGTATGGCCGACCATGGAGGTCACCCGCTTGTTGGTTGGAAGTGGGTGATAACAAATTCCTTGGACCTGAAATGATCCAAGACACTTCTTCAAAGATTGAACTTATTCAAAATCGCATTCGGATAGCCCAAGACCGTCAAAAGAGCTACGCCGATGCGGGTAGGATACACATGGAGTTAGAGGTTGGAGACCAAGTGTTGGTGCGAGTGTCTCCAATGAAGGGCATTAAACGTTTCGGGAAGAAAGGAAAGCTTGCACCGCGTTTTGTTGGACCTTTCCCAGTTATTGCAAAAGTTGGTCCCGTGGCGTATCAACTTGCTTTACCGGAGCCTTTGCAACAAATCCATGATGTATTCCATGTCTCCTCTTTGAAGAAGTATAGAAGATGTGAGGGTGCCCTTTGGCACATCCCTTTTGAAGATATCGACTTGCAACCCGATGTTTCATATGAAGAACAACCGGTTGCTATTCTTGAGTATGGGGAGCGCAAGTTAAGGTCTCGTGTGGTGCCCTTAGTGAGAGTTCAATGGAGCCATCACAATGCGAAAGAATCAACGTGGGAGTGTGAGGACGAGATGCGGGAGAAATATCCACATCTTTTCTTATAAGGCACGCCTGAATTTTGGGGACAAAATTCCCTCATAATGGGGGGAGTATGTAATAACCCTCGCTTATGAGAACGTATTTTATATTAATTACTAGGTATGGTAATTAGATATAAGTTTTGGGTTATGAATTGAGTGCTAATTTAATGAAGAAAAGTTAATATTCACTATGAGTTTGCATATATACCATAACTATGGGTGAATATTGCTATGTTATGCTTATTAATATCATATGAATTAAAATGATATTTGGCTTAATAATGAGACCGGAACTTAAATTGAATTATAAAATGTCCAAATGATAATTTGGAGGCCGCAGTTGATTCCGGAACGTGCGAGATAGTCAGATATTGTGCCATTATGTGTTTTGAGATTTTGGGCATTTTTGACTGATTATGCCTTAAATATGCAATTGCGTATTATTTTATCGCAATATCGATCAATTGAGTTGGGATTTTGGCTAAAGGCACGATTTATGTCTTGAGTAAATCACTATTCACCTAATTGTATTTTCTAAACCTAGAGAACTAAAGAGAGAAAGAGAAAGAGTAGAGAGAAGAAAGGGTATTGAAGATTTAAGAAGGATTCTTGCTCCCACACCAAGAAAATCTTCATTTTCTACATTGAGGCAAGTTTACTACTTGCAATTTATGGTTTAAGATAAATGATTTGTGTGAGAATGATGTATTTGATTATGGTTTACTAGTTTAGGGTTCGGATGTTGGTTGGTTTTGAATCATTAAAGGATAGTTGAATGATTGTTGATGTTGATGGTAGTGGTAGTAGCATTTATGTTGTGTGGGTGAGAACAAATGAGTTGGCTTTGGGATTTGCTTGAAAATAGGAAGTCTCGATCTAGGTCTGCAGGTACCGGTCGACCGCGGTTCTCAGACCGATCGACCGGGTCTTCGGGAGAGGGTTCACTGCATTTTTTTCGAAGGCCTAAAATTATGGCACGGTCGACCGGCCCTGCCGAAATGAACTTTCTGCTTTTCTTCTTAGGCCAAATCTTGAGACGCGGTCGACCGCGGTCTTAGGACCGGTCGACCGGTCCCCTGTTTTCTTCCCAAACATTTTATTTTCAGTCTTTAACTTCTTGTTTTAATAGGAACATAGGTACCTTCTTAAATGAAGTAAAAATAGGGTCTTAGAGTATTAGTTGAGTTCGGTCGACTCCCTAGACTCGAAGGGGTTCATCTAGGGTTCTTGTCGGGGGGGGGGGGGGGGGGAGATTTAATGTAATGTTTAGGCATTACTTCTGTCATGTAGTTCTATAAGAGTCTATGAAATCTTAAGGTCGAATTTGGAGACTTTAGGAGTAAATGCGAACTAGATCTTATTTGATGGGCTATTATAAAGTCCAAACAAGGACATTTGGGAGAGATAACTTGGGATTTTAAATATTATTCGAGGTTATTATGATGATGTGAAGTACACCATAATGCATTTGATAAAATGTAATATGGATAAAGTAAAACATAATTTACTGAATCATAAAATGGAAATTAATAAAATGGATGTTACACGCCTCTCTAAATACCATCTTAAGGGAAGTCCGTGGGTGAGGTAAAGCCCCCTGGCTAATGAATGCAGGGTGGATATAGTCCTAGGCCATATGAGCGCTTGTTTTATATTTTTCTGCGATGGGTAGGAGATTCTGGGTGTGGTATTGACTACCCCGCAGGCATATGGCCGCTTCCCGACGTTTGCGATAGGATCCCAGGTTGTCTTATGTTAGGCCCTGGAAGATGATGGTTATTTAGGGGTGCGCACAGTGGGGAAACCCGGATGGGCGGTCTTAGAATCGTTATATACATATTCATAACTATTCTATTATCGAGTTGGACTCGATGGAATATTAATGCCATAAAGAGAAAAGTATATGCCACAAAGAGCATACTATTGAGATAAGTGCCATAAAGAGCACATGGTAATAATTGCATTCCTGATAAGGAATGGAAAGAAGACGGAAATGAAAATGATGAAAGATGAAGAAGGCTTATAAGTACTTTTATTTCTTTGTATAATTGAATTTTATTTTTATAATCATTTAACTGTCTTAATTCTTTATATGATGTTACCATGCTATAATATCATCCGTATCATCCATGCTTACCTGTCCATTATTGTCATACCTGTCATTTATCTAGTGATCATATAAAACCGGCGTCTGACCGGTTCTACGTTTTCTTGTCGTGTTTGTATCTTCTATATTCGTTCAGGCGTTCCGCCGCAAGGTCGCCCGTAATGACTTTCTTTTCTTTGAGTCTTTTGAGGAGCCGTGACATTTTGCGGGTATCACGGGATACTTTGTGTAAACGCCTCTATTATTGTTTTCTAGCTAAGATCAGTCTTTATTCGGGCGTGTGGCCCAAATGGTTGTAATTGTATAAATGATGTATTATGTAACAGATGAAACTTATTGTATATTGGATGGATTGTATCGACCGACTCTTTATTCGGTCCTTTCTTATCTATTGGATTACATATATATGTTTGTGGGAGTTTCCACCCTCTTTTTCTATTATGGGTTGTTGAGAGTGTTTTCTTTAAATTACAAACTAAATTTTTGATAACCCGTTTTCTGGAATATTGTGTGGTTATTCCTGATACTCTGTATGATATTGTGATGCTGAGAATGATATCTATCCATGATTCCTATTTCATCGGGGTATCGGGCTGACCACCCTTTATTTCGGATAGCGGGTTGTCACACACACCTATCGCACTAACCTTCCCAATAGTCTATCTCGTCATATACCACACTATCTTTCCCCAATGATTTAACTTATCTTAGGTTATTCGCAGGATTTACAACTGAACAACACAAGTATTTAAAATGTAAGATTTCTATTTGTATCCAAGGTTCTCCTTTTAACTTTATTAATCAATAAAGTTTTCCAGTGTCATATTATACTTTCTCAAAACAATTATTTATAAGTTGAGTTATCAACCATGTCCTACATATCAAATCACAGTAGGCAGTTCCAGATTTCAGAATTCCATATATATATTAATTACTCGTATAATATAATATCATCACAGCACCCCACATAAAAACTATGGTGCGGGCATACTCTGCTATCCAATCCCCGTATCAATCGTACTAAAGGGAATACACGTTCTGAATCACTCTCGAACTGTATAAATACATACACAAACAATATTGAGGCGAAGCATAGTTTCCAAGTCCAAGAGGTCAGTACATACCCTCACGTCTCTTAGGACCGTGACTACCGATTCGATACCCTGTAACTAGGATTCCTATCTTCTAGGGTACGAGTCAACATCCCCCATAAGGCACACGAGATAATATCGTCCCAGCGCGGTAACCTCAGGGATAGCAAGTAGCGCGGACATGATTTTCACAAGTATATAATATATGCATACACAATCATATAAATATACCACTTTTATTATATCAATTTAGGTTTATCCAATAACCCACATTCACAACATTTATCCTTATTTTCCCATTATTATATATCAAGTATAATGGTTCATTTCTAACTTTAATTCGATGGGTTTTTCCAACTTACTACGTAACCCTCATGGACTCTATTCTTCCAAATGTACAATTCAGTAGATATCTATTTATGTTCCAACGTAACTCTCTCTTACGTGTCTCTCCCCTTTAATATATACTTACATTATTCCTTATGCAAAATATCCCAAAAATATAGATTTCGCATTACATTAAAGGATTTTGAATTTTATTTTCAAAGATGAGAATTTCAAAAGGTTTCGAAATCGGAATTACAATGGAGTTTTAATTGAATTTTTATTATCTCTAAGAGTCCTCAAAACATAAAACTGTCTAGAAAAAAAATATTAAAAAATATTGAACGGTCCGATCGAGCTGAATTTTTTTCTGTAGCTTCCTCTCGTCTTCAACTAATTCTCTGTAAAATTTCATCCAATTTCAACGGTCCGATCGTCCGGAATAATTTTTTTTTAGTGTTTGTATCTGATTAGAACTCTTTTCTTAATCAAACTCTTAATCCTTTACATGACAAAGGGTTTTCTGAATATCATATAAATCATCACTACATGAAAATTTCCCATCTCAAATTGGGTTTTTCTTCCATAAATCTCATCCTAATAACTCCTAAACTAATATGGATGATGCATCAACGAAATGAGCAAGATAAAAACTTGCCTGAGATTTTTGGTGTTCTGGTTTGGTGCCGAATTTGGTGTGGTTATGTTCCCCGTCTCGCGATCTACGCGTTGGCGGTGGCGGCGGTGCAAACGGGTGAGCTTTGAGCCTTGGAATGCCTTGAGAGCTCTCTCCTCTCCAATGATCGTTCTAGTGTTTTGAGTTATCTAACCCTAGGAGATAAACTAAACATCTGATATAACCCCTTTAATTTTCGTGGGTTTAATTACCCAAAAATACAAAATGACTAAAATGCCCTCCCGGGGTATTAATTAGGCCTAAAAACGCCCCGAGACCCAAATCAAACCCCTGGGTATACTTTTCTGACTATCTCGACCCTTCCGAACGCGTTGGCGCACTCAAAACGACCATACAAACAACCTATAAAATATTTACTTTTATTAATCCACATTTAGTCCCGACACGACACAGGCGCGTCCCGACTTAAATTTCCACAATTGTAATTTTATTCACACGTGACAATATTATAAAAATAAATCTCATATATTACTATACTCATCCAGTAATATACAACAAATAATATATTCCCAATAATTACTAACTCTTGTCACGCTAGTAAATATTTAAAACAACATTTCGGATTAAAATAAAATTAATTTATCTCAATTAAATTTAATAAATCCTTAAATTTAAAAGCCATGAAAATACGTGGTATTACAACCTCTAGTGGATATCAGCTAGAATTTAAGCGGGGCGTGTGGTAGGGTGGCTATAGCGTAGCGTCCCTCCAATTTATCTCGCTTGGGGGAGTCCAAATGGCTCGTTCGTGTGGAGGCTCAGGGTTATAAAAAAAAAGTTACATTTTTAATAAATAACGTAGTTTTAAAAAAGATTGTTTTTTGAATTTTAAAAAAAATGAATCTAAAACTGTTTTGTGTTGAAAAAAAAAGAGTTTGTTATTTGTAAGAAAAAATATATTATTGCTATAAAAGAGTTTAGAATGTATATTACATAAAAAAAATTAATGTGTATTAATGTATTTAAGGGTATGACAGTCTTTTATGTTGAAAAAGTGGATCAACTAACGATCTAATTGGTCAACTAACGTTTTTTGTTAGTTTTGTATCCCAACCAACTAACAAGAAGATTGATGTACCTCAACCTCAAATAATGAGAACTATTGACTCCTGAACAGTAAATGACCCAAATTTTTTGCGTTGTATTTTAATTGTGTCATGTGCATGTTGGTCAACAAAAAATTGGTATCGTGTCATGTTTTAATTAGGTCATGTTTGTATTTGGTAAAAAAAATCGTGTTTTATAGCATTTTGTTGTTTTTAGGATTAATATAATTTTGGTGTTTTTTTAAAGCAACTTTTAAAACAAAACATTTTTTAAAATAATCAAATTAAAAAAAACGATTGCATATCCTGTGTGGTAAGAAAACTTGTGTCGTGCCTTAAAAACAAAATTTTGTGTCGTGTGGCGTCTTATTTTAAATTAGTCGCGTGATAAAAATAAATTGTGTCGTGTCATGTCGCTTTTATTTGTGTTGTGGTCAAGTTAGATTGAAAAAAAAGTGTTTGTGTTGTGTCATGTTTTATTTGTGTTGTGTGGTGTCGTGTTTTAATTAATTCGTGTCTGGTAAAAAAATTGTTTCATGCCATGCCGTTTTTATTTGAATTGTATTCGTGTTAGGTGGAAAAAATTATGTTGTTGCACATGTTGTCCCATGTTAATTAGGTAAAAAATAAGATGTGACTTAAGATTTATTATTTTACTAAGTAGTTACCCTTTATTCTTAATTAATTTTATTAAGAGTTCATATCAAGCTAAAAAATTTGTATCTATAGTGAAACTCACTAAGAGTGTTTATAACTTTTGTGGAAATAAGTTAAAATTGATGTGGCTAATTATCAATTTGCTTTGATTGGCCCAATACATGTGAGCCTTCAGTATGGTGTCGGGAGAAAGTAATCGGCAAGACTAACACTGTCATATCCTAATCACTAATGGTGACATATGATATGACTTCACTAACAAAGTTTCTGCATTCCTTATTTACAAAAGGACACAAATCCCCCCCCCCCCCCCCCGCTAGTAATAGCTGAAAATAGGGGAGAAACAATAGAACAATGAAAATCATAATTTTATCCCCCCAAATCTTGTCCTATTCACATCGCTCTCCTCTATTTAAAAGAGTCCATCTTTGAACTCAAAGTGGTACACCACATGTATCCAGGGCAAGTGAGATGGTGCTTGAGAGCAAAGCCCTCATTGTACTATCTCCTCCTCGAAATTCTCCTTTGAGTAGGTGCCATCCATAAAAAAATGAGGGATTCTACACGTACAGATGATTCGTACAGAATCGTCTGTACAGACTGACGTGTCGTGTCTGTATTGGTCCGTGTCTGGACCCACTCAAGGCATAGACCAATACAGACACGACACGTCAGTCTGTACAGACGATTCTCTACAGATTCCTCTGTACAAATAGAATTTTTATAAAAAAATACAACCTTCTTATTTCTCTTAGGGGTAATCCGAGGCTCGATTGTCAATTGTCAAACTAGCTGCACTCAAGACGCTTCATACCACCAGGTGTAGGCTCGACCGCAGGACTCCGACAAAGCTCAACGCTCCTTGTTGAAACTCGTCGAGCCTACCCTGAGTACGTACTCAACAACCTTGACGAAGGTAGGATCCTCTTAGAGGTTAAGCTTTCGCGGATGATGTTACGGAGAATCCGTTAATCCTCACTCTTAGAATGGCGCCGATGCACAAAGTGTAGGTAGTTAGCGAAAAACCATAATGCAGCCCCGTGACGTGACCAAGTAACTTCCCTTGTAAACATATCTCTCTTGTAAGTGAGAGAACAAATAAGGTCCTCAAATAAGCCCACAACTGAATTGGTTTGAGTTAGGCTGCTTCCCTATGTTGCACAATAATATTCCACCAAACCTTGGTGAACCCTTAAAGTTTAGTTACATTGATCTCTACTCATTTCAAACCCATTGCATTTGCTAAAAAAAACCTTCTTTAAATAGTGAAGCCAGTTGATAAATTCAGTGGGGTCTTGAATAGCCACCGGAAGAATCAATAACGGGAAAATCATCCCCAATACCAAAAAGTGGGAAGAAATCTCCATCACAAAACTCAACCTCTTCTTCCCCAAAGTTGGGAAAAAAGTCCTCGACCTTATATTTCTCCAAATCTTGGAACCAAATACGAGTAATCCAACCGTCCACCTAAAAAATGGAAAATATATAACGAGAAAAGAACCGGAGATCCATATCATCCTCTGATGGTTCCTCGATATCCTCGGAGAGGTCATCACGACGCGTGATAGGGTAGTCGACATCATCGTACACGAAAATAACGTCTACTGGAGGGGATATTACGCCTGCTCCTCATACTCCCCGATGAAGATGGCGATGAATTCTGGAGCTCCTTATACAGATACTTTCCCGCATGAGCCCAACAGTTGAGGTGAGCTTGGAGTTCCTCAATTGAGGCACGACTCACTGCTTAAACAACACGCATGCCTCCATAAATATCTCATACTCGATACCATCACTGACGTCCCATAATAAACCGGAAGGGGAATAGGTGTCGGGGAAGAAGCTGGGTTTGGATTAGAGGTTTAGGAAAATATAGGGGTTGATACCAGAATTTAAAAAAGTTTGGGGGCTGAAATGTAAATTTCAAAAGTTGAGAGGGGCTCCAAATTATTTTGGAAAGGAGAGGGGTGGGTTGAGTGATTATAGTGGGAGTTTGGGGGATTTGTTCATAATTTTCGTTACGGGTTTAAGCTTGTAAATTGTTGGGGTGTTTTCAAAGCCTCAAGTTTTTGGGGGCAGCATAGCAATTAAAACAACGAGGAGTATTTTTGGATTTTACTTCAACATTGAGGGCAAATGAAGCTCTCCCTTCTTCAAAAACTCTATCTGGAACATAAATAGTAGATTCGCGGCCATAGACGCTGTTGGAGGTTGATCGGTCATTGATCATGATCGAAGGTGGTCTCTGGTGAAAGAAGTCTTCAAGGGGGTCACCGACCTTGAAAGTTGCATAAAACTATGCTTTCATCCCCTCAGTTACTACAGTGGCTTGAAATACAAGAGGTAATACCAATAAAATGAAATCGGATCAAAGTATGAGTTGTGGATCAGAATATGTATGGATTGAAACCTTTAATGGGGTCTCGAAAAACTAGTAATTTTTGCTCGCCGTTATCCATATTCTTAGGTTCATTAGGATTCTTATTCATTGGAACTTCCAGTTATCTTGGTAGAAATTTCATATCTTTATTTCCGTCTCTAAGTGATTGAATGTTTTGAAGTCGGTGGCATACATATTTGTTATGGCGGGCATAGGGAGGGATTTGTGGGTCTCGCCGAATGTCGGCGATGATCATATGATGCCAACGAGGGTTGGAGGCCGAGGAATCTGGTGGTAGAGTGCAGACATGGATGGCTTATGGGGATAGGGTTAGGGTTTGTATAGTTTTTGTGGATAATTTCAGATTTGGTGACTCACAAGTGTTTTGGGAATATTTGAAGCAACAATGGATTTGGTGTCGCTTGACTGTGGGAGGCGGGAGTCAAACTTGGAGGAATGGATCGTTGGTTCATCCAAGATGTGCCCACGGCTCCACAACAAGTACAATGACCACGTTAGGATTGAATATAGTTGGAAGCGGAAGCGGTTTAATCACACTACACTACACTACACTACACAACAAGAATAACATTGATTTGGAGTCAAATTGCCCATTTTCCTCTCTAATTCTCATTATCTCAAAAGTAATAGTAATAATTATAATGGGAGGCCAATGACCTTATTTATAGGGCAAGTTATCTTATAGCTAATATAACCACCAAAGGTAAAATGACAAAAGAGAGCCTACAGACCTTTTCTCGAAAAAAACTCAGGATGCCGTGTCCGGAAAGTGCATCTCTTTCTCTGCCATTCCTACCTTGTTGATAGTTATAACTTATTAATAAGGTCAGTTCAGTACGGGAGGCTAGTTTGAAACCCGTACTCAATGAGGTTCACACACTTTTCTTTCTTAATGAAATTACACAGGAAATTCGAAGAGCATCCCTAATGAGAATCAATTCTCTCAATCCACCAATGACTCCTTTATTTATTGTTCTTCATTTATTCCAAGGGAATATTACTTTCAACCTATTATTGATGGAAATGGATCACTTTTTAGGGATTATTTGTCATTTTTATTTTCTTTTGTATTTTCTTTTCTTTTGTTATTGTATTGTATTTTTCTTTCTTTTACTTTATTATTTAGAGGTAAGGAGTAGTAATGGTATTTTTGTAATTAGGGCCTTTAGCTTGGAGCCTAAGCTACTCTTCCCTTTTAAATACCTACTTATAAGCCTTATTTGAGTAGCTTGAAGGATTTCGTCAGAGAATAAGACTAGATGCAATGGCGCTAGTGAACAGCCCAGGGAAGACCCATCAGTAGACCCATTTAAATGATTTAGATAAACAGATTTCTACGGAGTGACGATGGATTTAGCTGAGACTGGTAAAGCCAGTAGTGTGTTCCTTAAGACCAGCGAAGCTAAGGGAACAACGGGGGTAGCCAATAGGGTTGAGGCTACTAAGGTCCGAGAGAAGGACAATCCTAGCACGGTTAGCATGGCCAGGTCCGGAATAGAGGAATATAGGGGGATATTTTTGTGGTGAGTAAGACCACATACATAAATTTTGCCCAAAGTGAGTAAAGGGACAAAGTATGGTGCCTAGTTGGGGCAATGATTAAGATAGTTTTTGGTTCAGTTCGGACAAGCGTGTTATGTCCGGGAACCATTGTAGCAGCCAGGGAGATTGGCAAGGTCTAAATATGATTTTAACCTCGGTTGTATGAGGTGTGCTTGGGTGACACGAGCGAGTCACGGTATTTTGATTAGCGCTAGATTCACGTGTGAGACAAGTTTAGTGCGTATATTGATAACATTATAATGTTTATATATATTTTTCGTGGTATGGTTGGGTTATTTTTAGTTTCATCCGGGGGGAAACGGGTGTAGGCATAGTGGTATATTTTTATTGAGATTACTCGTCTTGTGATGTGTTATATTAGTATAATATTATCCTGAGTATAGATTGGTCAGAACCATAGTGGGCATCGTATTTGCTGCTCTAGGGCAGGGTTTGCGGTTTTGGCGATGTATCACCTGCTTGAGGGTTGAGATCACATTCATATTATATTATGATAGAGACTCCGAAGAGTACAGTTGTCTCGAGATATTTGATACCGGCGTGTAGGGACTACATCGATATGATTTGACGTATATTGGATTTGCTGTTGAGTGGAGGGATTTAGCTCATTATTATGTTTCGTGCTCAGAACTTGGTGATAGGGAGAGCGCATTGTTATAACGCTCCTTTAGAGACGTGGGAGTTGAAATCAATGTTTATATGTCTGGGGGACAGGAATTTGAGTTCCGGTTGTGTATTGAGGTTTATAGAATGTGTTTACCACCAATGCTGAGTGATAGTGCATTTGACGGGAAAGTTTTGTGACACCCCGCCTAATTAAATACCGGGCGATCACTCCTTTATTAAATTAAATCAAGGTAAACAGTTGTTTCATTCTCAGCATCACTGTCGATAAAAATAATTTTCCAATTTAACACCCTAAATAATTAAGCTAAGTGTCAAAACCATTTTCATACATAACTTTCCAAATTTTATTTAAAAAAACATTTATTTTATTAACAACATTCAATAAGTAAGAATCACACCACATTAAATATCTGCAACATAGTCCAATTAATTTAAAACATTCTTCAATCGAATGTCAACATGTGAAATATAAAGTACACAATCAAACTGAATAAAAGACGGGTCAGAGCCCGAAAGTGTGTTTGATTTAAAATATGTTTAGCAAGTATTTAAATTGATACAGGCCAATGCAACAACATATTAGAGCGACACTCTCTTGAGAAATTCTCACTTCTCTTCTAATGTGCACGCCTATCATACTAACCTTCCCAACGGTTAACTTATCATCTTATCATACTAGCCTTCCCAATAATTTAACTTATCTTAACTTTCTCATAAGATTTCAAAACCGAACAATATCAGTGTTAAAAAGAATACTTCCAATTGTAGCAAAATTCTCGTTTTAGCTTTAATTAATTTATAAAGTTTCCAAGTGTCATATTATACTTTCACAAAACAAGTATTTACTATTCGAGTCATCAACCATGTCCTACTTATCAAATCACCGTAGGCAGTTTCAAATTTCCAAATCTCTATATATATTAACTACTCGTATAATATATATAAAATAACAGCACCCCACATAAAACTATGGTGCGTGCATACTTCTACTATCCAAACCCCATACCACTCATATCAAGGGGAATACAAGTTCGGAATCACTCTCGAACTGTATTAACACATACACAACCAATATCGAGGCGAAGCATAGATTCCAAGTCTCTAAGAGGATGGCACATACTCGCGTCTCTTAGGACCGTTTGAACTATCAATTCGATAGCCTGTACCAAGGATATCTATCTTTTAGGGTACAAGTCAATATCCCCCATAAAGGTCCCATCGAGATAAGACTGTCCCAGCGCGGTAACCTCAAGGATAGCAAGTAGCGCGGTATGTTTTTCACATGTATATAATATATGTACACACAATCATATAAATATACCACTTTTATCATATTAATATAGGTTCCTCTCGTCACCCATAATTACAACATTTATCCTTAATTTCACATTATTAGTATTACGTATAAGGTTTCATCTATAACCTTAACTCGAAGGGTTTTCTCACTTATTTCGTGACACTCGTGGAATCTATTCTTCCAAGTAGAAAAATTCAGTAGGTGACACATTTACGTTTCATCGTAACTCTCTTACGCGCCTCACACTTTAACATATCAATTTACTAACCCTAAAGTAAATATTCTATAAATACCATTCTCGTCGAATATTAATGATCCCAACATTTATTTATACGCCCTAATGGTCCTCTATGTCTCCCAAATCATTATACTAAGAATGCCCAAGAATTATATCACGCCAATTCAATTTTTAAATTATTTACAAAGGGAAATAGTAGTCTGCCAGGAGGGGTCGATCGATCGAGGTTTGGGGCTCGATCGATCTAACCTTCGATCGATCGAAGCTCTAGGCTCGATCGATCGATCAAGCAGGTCTGCGAAAATCTGCAGAATTGCAGTTACGGGTTCTACCGATTTTCTTCATCCAAAACCATGTTTTTCCATTCTAAACGTCCCAAAAATACTACTACTAACATTATATCAATATACCAGATGTTTTCAACGTAAAGCATGTGTATATCTAACATTAAACATGGATAATTAACCCAAAATCTCATCTAATCATCAAGAACCCTAGAGTTTTTCTTAATCATGGTTCTAATCTGTTTTTATCGGAATTTCCTTCTAATATATCATCAAAATTTCGTGGGTTATCTTCCTCTACATGGCAAAGATTCCATAATTATCATATAATCAATACTACATGGATTCTCCTATCATAAATTGGGTTTTCTTCCATAGTTTTCATCACAAATCATTCCTAAACTAATATGAAGATTGCACCAACGAAAATACGCAAGAAATACTTGTCTGGGATTTTTTTGGTATTCTGATTCACGGCTGATTTTGGTATGGCTGCGTTCCTCGTCTCGCGATCTACGCGGTGGTGGTGGTTGTGGTGCAAACGGAACACTTTTAGGGCCTTGGATTGCCTTGGAGCTTTCTCCTTCCCTCTCTTATGGCCGTCACTTGTGTTTTATTTTCTAACCCTAGCTGACTAACCTAAATAGCTGATATAGGTTGCTAAGTTTCGTGGGTTTAATTACCCAAAAAGGTGAAATGACTAAATTGCCCTCCCGGGGTACCAATTAGGCCTAAAAACGCCCCGAGACCCAAACTAAACCCCCGGGTACACTTTTCTGACTATCTCGACCCTTCCGGACGCGTTGGAGCACTCAAAACAACCATACGAACAACTTATAAAATATTCACTTTTTATTTAACAAAATTAGTCCCGACGTGACACGGGCACGTCCCGACTTAAATTTCCAAAATTGTCATTTAATTCATTCATGACATTCAATATAACCAATATAATATATCACTCTGCTCATTAGTAATATTCAACAATTTTCCCATAATTACTAACTCTCGTCACGTTAATAATTATAACATAATTAATTTCCGAATTTTTATTAAATAAATCACTCACATTAAATTTAATAAATCCCCAAATTAATATAGCATAAAAGTACGGGGTATTACAAGTTTCTTGTTTAAATATGATTGCGGGATGAAATACGCATGGATCTTGGTAAATGTCGTGAGTATAGAGAGACGGGAACCTAAAGGTACATGCTATGGACTAAGCCTAACGGATTTCGATGACCGACAATGTTAGGTAGTAGTGTATCGGGAGGGTTCCTTGTTTGGATTTCGCTTTGCGAGACGTCCCAGGCACGAAACTTAGCGCAACGTCAGAAGTGGGGAGATGTTTGGTCATTGGTCCACGAGTCTGGTACCTCGATCATTATATAAGTATGTAGTTATAACTATGAGTTGAAAGTTATTTTATAATTTAAGGCCAGTGGAGCCAGTTGTGCTGTGAGGAAGCACTGGAAATCTTTCTTTTCACCACGAGTTGAAGGGTGGAATGATGTCGAGGATAATTAAATTTCGATTTACGGGGGACTGAGAATACCTAAGTGTTATAGACACGTTGTGAATACGGGGGGAATAGAGAATTGTGTGTTAAGTGTGAGGCGTATGTGATGTTTATGCCAGTATGCGCGATTTATAGGGTGTGTAGGGGCCCTGGCTAGCTGATTTGTATCTTCCGAGATAGGAGGACGTAGGAATATATGTGTGAAGTATATGTCTGTGGGGCAGTTATTAACAAGTTAGAATGGCATGATGGATTGAACGTCGTGTGAGGAAGACGATGATCCAAGTATATGTCTGTAATGAGAGTAGCGCACCTGAAATGAGTTGAGAGGCTGTGAGAAGCCATTTAAAAGGATATCTCTTGAGAAGAGAAAAATCTAACTATTTTGGAAAAGTGGAGCGAAGCCCTACTTTACGGATGTGAGGGTGGCTTATGCGTAAATAGAATCTTGATATTTATAAGGAATAAGGACCTAGAAGTGAGCATTGTGGTGCATAGGCCGAAACTTTTGGTCTACCCCAGGGAAGAAGGGAGTATTAAATACCAATTAATGTAAGACGTTATAAGTGGTAGTCGGTGTTGAGCGGGACATAGTGAATTGTCTCCGGGTGCACCACTCATAAATGGAAATAGGTTGGTTCGGGATGGCCAACCAGAACTTTTGTATCAAGCCGATAATTCCAGTGTTGGAACGGGCGGACCGGCTAGTAAATGAGGAGTGCACCGGTGCTAGGTGCCGCCTAATATTGTTGTGAATCAGAATGAGATCCTTGAACCCCACCTCTAATAGGGATCTTTAGGAAGCAGTGGGGATAACGTTTTGTTTTGGGCAAGTCATGTCATTTATGGCCTAATGAGTAGACAGGAGGTGATAGACGACTAGTAAAGTGGTATGGATGTGATTTTGGAGTCACTGCGGTTGTTTTACTTTCGCAACTGACATAACTTGTAATTGAAGTAAAGCATAGTACGATAATTGGGAGAATAAATTACCGAATGGTAGAGTTGGGTATAGCCACTCGTACCTGTTTGTTGAGGACAAGGTGCCTATTAAAGTTTTGTATGGGGAAGCCTGGTCATTCTCCCGCTGGTTGTTTAGAGGTGAGCGGATAACTAGACTTTTGAACCGAAAGTGATTTATAATCCATTGTCAAGAGGGGCATTAACTACAACTGTATTGGGATGACTTTTGAGCGTCGTAAGAGTTATATCGCCATGAAACGAGATTTGAAGGACCGATTGGAGTGGTCCGATGTTCTTATGATTTCTCTCAGGATGGGAAATTTGTGTTGGGGATGGTTATGGGAAGCTGGGACTTAGTGATGTGCGGCCTTCCAATAGAAGTTAGGCAATAGAGCCAGTGAAGTATAGGCTCGTCTTATTTGGATGCCGTTGGTAGAAGCACAATGCGTAATGTGCCATTATTGAGGTCGAAGTTTATGACTGATGGAGTGTATCGGTACGAAGATAATTGAACAAGCTTGTTGTAAAGCTGAGGCTACAGTGGTTAAGCCTTTAAACCACTGGGTACTACTAGCGAGCATATGGTGGAGTGACATTTGTGTTAGTATGATTTTATTTTGGGTATTAATGCAGGTGGTGTGGTTGTGATCTAAAGTCTTTGGTACCGGTTTCATCCGAATTTCGAGGATGAAATTCTCATGTAAGGGGGATAGAATGTAATACCTCGTACTTTTATGGATGATTAAATTCCATGAGTGGGTGTAATTTAATAATTTGAAAATTTAAAGTAAATGAGATGGACTAATTATATTTCATGTTGCAGGTGAATAAAAGCGATAGGCGATGTTTTATGTGGAAAACACGTGTAGAGATGTGTTGGGTTTAAGATGTGAATTTTTGTTACGTGACTCAGATGGAGATTTCGAGCGCACAATTGGTCTCGGAAGGGCCGATATAGTCAGAATAGGTTACTCGAGAGTAGTGTTTGGATTCCGTGGGCTTTTTGGATCAGTAGGGACTCACAATTATGTATAAAGTCAATTTTGGGTTTATTAAGGGAAAAGCCCTCATTTCTCTCTTATAAGTCACGAGAGAAAGAGAAAGGGAAGAAAGAAAGAAGAAAGAAGAAAGAAGAGAAAGAAGGAAGAAAAAGGAGAAAAATAGGAGACTCGGCTAAGCTCCGGCGGATTTCGGCATGAGATCGTCGGATTTATCCAACCAGGCAAGTGTTTAACTTGCTTTAATGATTTAAGTGTGTTTATTTTTCATGTTATAGTTGGTAATGGAAACTATAAGATTTTGGGTTGGGATTATTGCACAAAAATGGGTTTTTGGGAGATGATTTCATACGATTTCGATGTGATAATAATCCTACATGAAATCTAAGCTAAAATCCATGTTAATGGTATAAGCTTTGGTGAGAAAATTGGAAGAAATGAAAAGTGTGGTATAAATAAGAATTAGGGTTGAAATTCTTGAATAAATTGAGGAATCCCATAAATTAATTGATGTGTTGGGGAACTCATAGTGTGTAGATATATATATTGATGTTGGGTGATGTTATAAACCCTAGAAATTGAGTTCGATGAGTTTTAGAATGAATTTTTGGAGTAGGAGAAGATGAAATCCCAAAACTGTACGTGCCGGACCGGTTCGTTTTTGGAGTACCGGATCGGTTCATTTATTTAAGCTCCAAACCAGTTCGTTTTCTGGCAATCGATTCGGTCCGATTTTGACAGAAAAAACTGGAGAAGTTTTCTTGGACTAAAGGGATTGGAGAAGAATTTCCTTTTGGGAGATAGATATTAGGAAATCCTAAATAGAGTGCGAGGACCTCTAAAAGAGTAAATGGGTGATGTATAGGTCTCGAGTTAGTTGGAAAGATCCGGGGTTTAAATTTAGGAATGTTTGGGATGAACGACATTCGAGTAATTATTCGAATGTACATTTATGTGAAAATTGTATCATAAGTGAGTGGATGCTTATGGAATTAATATAAGTTGTGTGTATACATATAAATTATTACAAATTGTTATATTCGGTTGTGACACCCCGACTAATTAAATACCGGGTAGCTACTCCTTTATTAAATTAAATCAAAATGCCTAGTTGGCTCAGTTAATAGCATCACTGTCGAAAACATTTTATTTTTACTAACCACCTAGTATTTAAAAAGTAAGTTGCCAAATTTTAATTAAAGTCTGATTAACGTGCAACAAGTGTAATGAAAAAATAATAACACCATCACCATAACGAAGTAAATAGAATAACCATCACATAATGTAAATAAAGTCTGGAGGAAAACTCCTCACTACAAATCCCACATCTGAAATAAGTAATTAAATATTGAATCAATACATGCCAAAGTCTGAAAACTGTAATGGAAAAGTAACTCTAAAGGATCTGGGCAACATGCCCTAAAACTGAAGAATACGGAATACGGAATCCAACTGATAGAAGCGTCTAAAAGCAAATCCCTGTAGCTTCCACAAACAGCTACAGCTCGTCACCTGAATGAGTATCCTATGCATGGTGTCCTTGTGGCTGGGTACCTAAAATGGTTTTACAAAAAGTAGATTTGAAAGCAAACGGGTCAGAGCCCGAATGTGGAGATATTTTAAAAACCTGCAAGTGCTTTAAAAACATTTAAACATTAAATGCAAAGTACATGTTAGGACGTGCACTCACATGAAATTCTCACCTCTCGTCTAACTGTGAACTCCTAACGTAATTACCAATCTAAAATGACACAACCACTAGCTAAGTGATATCATATCTAGCTAGACTGCCATAGGTTCTACCCTTATTACTCTGTTCCCATTAACATTATAACGATCGCAATTAAATAGGAGCTTAACGTAAATTCAGGTTCTCATATAAAAGTAATACAACTCATTATAGATTAGCCCTCTATGTTATTCCATAGTTACACACAATCCATATGAAAATTTCCAGTTTATTAAGCGTATATTTCCCACAACATAAATATACAATATAAGCACCCCGAGACTAAACTGTGGTGCACACTTACTCTGATATCCATCCCGGTACATCACGTACATAAGGATCACATATTCCGAATCTCTCAGGAATAGTTCAGATAACACAAATCACAAACAGTGGAGGCGAACACAGTCACATCACATGGGTCACGCACATACCTGCGCTCCCACGATCAGCAGACTTATTAACATCCCAATAAGTCCTTCTCTGACCTATGTTCATCGAGGTAACCAGTCTAAATTCGGGCAACACAAGGATTAGAGGGCCCTAAGCGAACGCAAACCTCCCGTGATAGCAAGTATGGTAGGTATGTCATACACACAATTCATATACCAATACTAAGTAAACACACATCTTAGTAATCCCGTAGTTTAATTGTAGTACTATTCTCATTCTAGTACCAATATATAATTTACACACTTTATACGATTTCGGTTTATAATCATACGCGCCATAATTTATTCTCACGTCGTAGTAGACACTCACGTCTCAACCCAAACAGTCCATTGATTTAAATCACTTGTATATAATTTACTCCTCATAATAACCCAAAAGTCCCAAATCTGTCAATACATCATCAAAGGAATGTTATCTCAACCCTCGAACAAGTTTACGGGACTCCCAAAATCAAAACAGGCCAAAAAGGCCTAAACTGCCAGCTCGTTAGAAGTCTCGTTCGAACGAGGTTGTTCGAACGAGATTCCAGTTCGTTCGAATGAACTGTACCTTCTAACGAGATCTCGTTCGAACGAAGTATCGAACGAAATTCCCTTTCGTTAGAAGTGACTGGTCAACTCGTTAGAAGCTCGTTCGAACGACCTGGGAAGGTCTTCTAACAAGGGACCAGTTTCGGCCCAGATTTTTCCCCATCTCGTTTTTCATCATTTTTACTCCTCAAATCTCCTCTAAAATTAGTCCCAACGATTGTTTTAAGGTCTCTAATCAATCCTAAATATACCATAGTCACATCCTAACACGTTTTAAAGGATTAATTCATCCTAACATCAATCAATTTACAAATCTCTACACTTTTCCTCTAATTATTCAAGAACATGAACCCTAAACTTTTAAGTCCTCAATTAGTCCATTCTAAATCCATTTTTCTTACATCTAACATATATTAATACCAGAATAATCATCTCTATATGATCCTACATGCAATTTGTCCTCAATATTCAAGTTCTAAGTCCAAACAACATGGGTTTTCATTTATCTTCCAAGAACAATTGTAAATCTTCAAATTATCTAACATGGAGGAAACATTCTCTGAATTAAAAGAAATTAAATCACTTGCCTCGATTGTCTCTGAATTTGGTGTTGATTTCCTCTCTCTTTCTGCAGAATTCCCTCTCTCTCTCTCTTTCTCCAAGCTTCTTCTCCAATGGCTATGGTGGCTAGGGTTTGTTTTGGGGAAACTTAGAAAACCTAATCTAACAACCCCCGTAGCTTGTTGGGTTAATAAGGGTTGGTTAGTGGCTTAGTGGGTCAAACCCACATCAGATTTACTTCTCTAATTTTAGTCATTTTTAATTCCTAAAAATACGAAATTACTAAAATACCCTTTATATTGCCGGTATGGCCTAAAAATACCCCGGGACCCAAACTACACCCCCAGCTAGTGTTTTCTGACTATCTCGACCCTTCCGAATGCGTTGGCGCACTCAAAACGACCATACGGTTAATAGAATTTAAATTCACTTTTATAATTAAAATAATTATATCCTGACGCGACTGTCACACGCGTCCCAATAAAATGACTAAATTGCCGTATATCAATCTCACGACAAATTTCATAGTTCAACATTCAATATAACATCATATATACTCAATATAGTCAACTACCAACTCACATCTCGCTAGTATTTTATCCGGATTAATTCCCAATTAATTCTCATTTAATAATTAATCCCAAAAATAAATATAGCCAAAAAAATACGGGGTATTACATCGGTATTATAGGCTAATGCCAAGTGAGATAGGTAGAAATAGCCGGGTTCGATGACACACACACACACACACACACATACATATATATATATATATATATATATATACACACACGGGTATAGAGACAGTATATATATGATATCATTATGAATATATCTGTGTGTGAATGATATATTTATGTGAAACAATACTCCTCTAGTGCTATCATGGGAAGTTGCGCGATGTGGGTGAATCCCCCGACTTGAGGAGCTGGGAGAGTATAGTCCCCAGGTCATAGTTGTCCATTATTTATATTGTGTGATACTATTCTGGGTGAGATGTTTTTGTGATATGGTTTTTATCAAGTCGATGTGAGAGTCCGACCGCTGGTACCCGGGATGATGTGTGAGTATGCCTGGAAGATTATAGCACTGAGAGACCGCATCCAGTGAGTTATAGTTATGAGGGATGATTGTTATACTTGTATAGTGTGTGATATATAAGTATTAATATACTAGACGTGTATAGTATATATATATATATATATATATATATATGGACTAAAACAAGGAAAGATATGTAAGTTAATTTCTGGACTATCCGAGAGTATAAAATCCAGAATAAAATAGGTGACGTACGTATATAAAGATGAGAATATTATATACGAGGCTAATAACACTAAAACGTGAATATTGTAAATAACTAGTGAGAGTTATACATTATGAGCTTAACTCTAAGTGAGAGATTATAATACATAAGCTTGGTCAAATGCTTAGACTGTGATATACGCGGGACTTGAGATAGCGTATGATGATTTAGTTGCTGTGAGGATTAGTTAGGCGGGGTAGCTTAACTAGGATGTTTTAAAATACATGCGTTAGGTGCGCACTGTTAGGGGAGAGGTGAGGGGTATCTCATGTGAGTGCGACACCAGTTTAAATATGGAGAGTACCATTTTAAATATTAAAGTATGTTAAGCACTTGCTAAAATATTTTTCGAAATTCGGGCTCTGACCCGTATCTATTTTTCTTTTTCTTCCCTTTTTGTATTACTTTTTAGGTGTCCAGACATAGGGACGCCTGGATGACTACTCTTTCGAGTCAGAAGTTGCTGTCGCAGCTGTGGATGTTGGCAGGAAATTGTTTAGACGCTTCTCTCCTTGTGATTTAGATAGGAGGTACCGTGAGTTATACTCGGGCATATTGCCCAACTGTTATCTTTTATTTTAATTTCGCGCATTTTCGTTTATGCCCATTCGATATGATTGCATAAATATTTTACCGAGAGTTCTCGATTATTTATTTATTCATTGTATTTGTGGTTTATTTTCCTGTGTGAATGGTTTTACAATGAAACATATACCGACAAACCACTAAGATGAGATTAATTCCAACACATACCCACCTATTCAACTAAACCCAAAATACCCAATTACCCATAATTTCCAAAACCCTAACCCTAGTAGACATCTATGGTCAATCCCGACAACCTCCCACCACATCACATACCCTAATCAAAATTTTCTACCACCCGGACCTCCTCAACACACTAATCCCCTACCAATTTTTAGGAATTACAATTTAGCCCCTCGATTTTCTGAAATTTACAAATCTGCCCCAAATCCATCAAGACTCTACGATTTAATCCCTCCCTTACCCAAAGAATACCTTTCTTCCAAATCATCTATGAAGCACGGACACGTAATACGTGTTTCGACACGCGATACGCGACACGTGATTGGTCCAAAAACTAGGATACGACACGCTATGATACGTTATATATAATATATATTTAAATATATATATTAATGAAATACAACATATTTTTTTTCATAAAATACATTATTAGAGCATTCGTAACATGAAAATAAGAAAATGAACCATACAAAACAAAGTTTAAACACACTTTGACATTAAGAAACATAAATAAAGCAGAATCACCATCACATTTTGGAGCGTGTCGCGTGTCCGACTTTAGTCAAAGTTGACTCGTGGCTTCCGGGAGAGTGTCAGTGTTTCATAGTGTCCGACACGACACGTTGCCTTCTGAGAAGTGTCCGTGCTTCCTAGCAAATCATCGTGAGATGGTTCCATATACGGGCTCGATATGAAGGCATGTGCCAATTTTGACAAGGTAAGTCATGCCATCATCAAGAAACTCCAAAGTCTTATAGATTCTTGGGCCGCAATGAAGTCATATCTATCTCAAAAGCTTCAAATATTAGAATAGAGTGCTTACTCCATCGCGGAGTATGAAATGTATCATCAAACACCTAAATAGGTGTCGAGCCGAGTATCTTGAGATGGAGACGACACGTGAACAATGGATACGTGCACGAGCGAGACATATGGTCCAATTTTTTGAGTACTTGTGCACCGATGTACCTCTTACTACGTCTGATGTCATTCCCGCTCACACTAATGATACTGTCTCTTCGGTCATGCTTTACGAGGATGTCTCCGAGGTTGTTGACCCTCGGACGATGTTAGATATTGACTATGGGTTCCTTCCTTGTTACTTTAATTCTATATTCGAGGAGGATGGGTGGATCACTCGCACCTAGGGGTGTTCACAGGTCGGTCGGTTCGGTTTTGGCCGGGTTTTTTGAGCCGAACCGACCATGTCGGTTTTTAGAGGAGAAGAACCGAACCGAACCGAAACTGTTGAAAAATCTAACCGAACTGAACCGAACCGAATCGGGTCGATTTTTGACAGGGCCGGTTCGGTTTGCCCATCGATTTTAGACAAGGCTGGTTTTATACAGGGCCGGTTCGATTTTTTCCTTTATTTTAGTAAAAAATATATAATTTTTTAATACCTAATATAAATATAAAATTAAAAAATATAATATAATATGTCAACACTAATATAAATATAATATAAAATATAAAATTAAAAAGTATAAAAATTAATTCGGTTCGGTTCGGTTCAAAATCGATTTTTTGATGCCAAAATCGAAAACCGAAGCGACCCTGTCGGTCTTATACCTGATCAAACCGAACCGAACCGACCCTCGGAAAAACCCGGCCCGAAAATTTTCGGTTCGGCTCGGTTTTATCGGTTTTTTTGCACACCCCTACTCGCACCCGATATAGAGGTTTGGAAGCATTTGAGATTGGACTTCTTTCCCATCTTTGGGGTAGAAAATGAGGGGTACTTTCTATGA
Source organism: Sambucus nigra (assembly GCA_949130495.1). NCBI lineage: Eukaryota > Viridiplantae > Streptophyta > Magnoliopsida > Dipsacales > Adoxaceae > Sambucus > Sambucus nigra. The sequence continues at coordinate 213,079,491 of OX422208.1, read as the reverse complement.
GATTTTTTTGACGTATTTGTTGAAGAAGGTTGGGAGACTCGCATTCACTACTGCAAGGTGGAGGTATTTGATTTAACGGATTTCTTTCCACTTTTTGGAGACGATGGCGAGATTTGTGATGATAACTCGGTGGTTGAGTATATGTTGCTTGGGATAACCACGATTAATGTGTGTTTTATGGACCCCTTCGAGTTATTTTTGAGGAGCGCGCCACGGCTCATTTCCATGCTTTGATGCTGCAGAGGCTCATCATGGGGAATTTGGATGAGATTTGGCACCGATGGCCATCTCCGCATCAATATTGTCTTAGCTTTCATTTGGGTAGTTTAAAAGCCGAATTCCTATTTATCGGCCATGGCGTGAATTTGTGGTTTCTCTTTGAAGTTTTTTTGTCAGTCGGGACGTTTTAGAGGAAGACTTCCTTTTCAATTAGGGAAGCCCGTGGATGATGCCCTCACACACTTTCTTCGCTCGGGATGAGCTCTCTCAAGTAGGGGAGAATGATGGAAATGAGAAGGGACAAATTAGTCAATTGTATTTTTGTTCTTTTTGTTACTTTGTACTTATTAGGTATTTTGTACTTTACTGATGTATATGTACTTGTTAGTTCTAGAACATTCTAGAAGCATTTAATAAGTGAGAGTGCATCTAATTGGTTAGTAAGTTACACCCATTTGTGCAAGTGGACCCACTTGTAGATATTTGTAAACTGACTCTAGAATCTTCCCTACACAACTATAATACCCGTGTATCTCATCATTTGTAAGGGACTTGAATTTTGAATAGAAACACGCATTTGCATTTATACTTCTTTTTATGCTGGTGTAACTCCTGTTGTCATTATTTGTATTTCAGGCTGGAGATGCTCTCATTCAGCTATATCATAATTTCATCACCGACTTCGAGACTAAGATCAATCTTCTCAAGCTTGCACATTTTGCTGTGATAGTATCTCAGCAATGTTCCGAGAAAGAAGCCGCCATTAGTCATCTTGAAGGGGTGATTGAAAAGCTTCGAGCTACTAGAGAGATGCGAATTGAGGAGCCTATCCTTTATATTAACATGCAGATAGCTATATTTGATCTTGAGAAAGGTGACCAAAAGGAGTGCAAGAATATTCAAGAAGATGGGAAGAGTACGCTTGACAGCATGACTGACATTGATCCAACCGTGTATGCCAACTATTATTGGGTTTCATCTCAATACCATAAATCTCGTCGGGAATATGCCGTGTTCTACAAAAATGCCCTTCTTTATCTGACATACACCTCTGTCGAGTCTCTGTCAGAAACATTTAAGCTGGTACACTACTATCTGTTTTATTCATTATATCATTCGCGCTTTGAAAAGATCCAAGGCGTTTGCTGATGATCTAATGTGATGCCACTAGCTAAGGCTGTTTTGCGTCACATTTAATGGAAAGAAATCTGTTGTGGTGTGTTGTACACGAGAACTAGTATTTTAAAATGTCTCGACACTCCATTTACTGAAATTTGAGCTGTTCTTATATGTTTTAAAATGTCTCAACACTCCATAATGGGTTTGTACAAAACTGTTTATCATTATGATCAGAGGTTTTATTGGGCATATTTTGAATATGAAACCCTAATAATTGGTTCATTTTTTTTTTCTTTTCCGAATTATGAGCAGTGAATTTTGTTAAAGAGTGCAAAGCGAATTATAAAAGGGAATCTGTTTGGGTAAGAATGGAAACAAAAAAGGTAAATGTAAATTGTATCGAGAGACCTCAAGTGGCTTAGTGTATGAAGCATGTACACGGATTCAGGATACATATACGATAAGATACGGATATGGTGACAAAGGCAAGTTATAAAAAAGTAGGACGAGAACTTTAAGGATATCCAATTATATGTTTATTGATTAGTAATAACTACCTGTAGCTGTAATAGAAGCAAGTACACACAGTAAGATGCTTACTTTTATTATTTAAACTTCTTTTAGCTTATCAATTAAATTCTTTCATGTAAAAAAAGAAGCTGTATTTCAACATCTATGGGTTGTCGGTCATGTTTGTCATCCAAGAAGTGTTGGACACATGTATAGAATAGGGAATTTTATGTTTGCATTAGGGACACTAGAAAAAGAATACGTTCCTGTCACAGACCTGTTCCGTTCTTACTAGTGTCCGTGCTTCCTATTGCTAAACCAACAAGGATATTGGAATAAACACTCAATGGGGATATAGTTTCACTATAGGTATTAGGTACTAGTGGTTAGCTGTGCAACTCCATTGCAAATTACCGTGCCTTTGTACTACTCGTGTCTGTGGTGAATTACCCGTCTACATCACTACCCATGTTTCAAAGCCGGTTTAGAAAAAATACTAAAGGGGGTTGTAGTTTCACTCTAGATACTAGCTGGTACCCACGCAACAAAGTCGGTGCCCATTGCAAATTACCATGCCTCCCGTACTATGCCTATGGTTCGTCAAGCCCATGCTTATGACACTACCGGCGCGTTCAATACTCAAATCTGTAACAACCAACACCGGTACTAATACATTTTTGAAATCTCCAACATAAACTCACAATGGTTCCAATCACGACATTCAATTAGAGAAGAGACAACCATGTAAAAAACATACGCAAACACTTCAGCTACTTGTTATGAATTCACGGCACTGGTTGAAATATTGGTGTGATGAATCTATGTTTTACGGTTTGTAAACATATCATAGTTGGAGTGTGAAATAAAATTTAATTCACACACTTGCACCTTACCCTTTTCCTCTGTTTTTGTCACATTTTTTATAATTATATATACATGTTTGTATGTATGTGTTTAAGTATTGTAAAAAGTTAGAACTTATCTAGTGAATACTTAAACCCTAATGCGCAATCATTTATTTCTCCCGAAAGAGAGCCGAATAAGAGTAGAAGAGAATCAGCCAAAAACACTAAAAAATGTGTAGTAAAATACTTCAAACTCAAACACAGACTTTTGACTAAATGCCCCAAGTATAGTAGTGCAATTTGCAATCCTGATTTTGCTTTCAAAACAGCTAGAAAACAAATTGATGCGGGGAAACTATTAATAAATTTGCACTACACCAAATTGATGAAGAGTAAGAGAATTTGCTCTTGAAGCAAAGAGCAATAATTAGAAAAGACGGAAAGAAGAAAGTAGTAGAACTAATAATCAAGCGAAATCTCAATATTAAATTCATGCATTCTATAGTTGCCTTCAATAATGAAGGTTACAATTATTTATTCAAAGTAGTCCCCAACAGAAACATAAAAGAGACGCATCATCTGCTGCACGTACATGGCGTCCCCCGTGTACATTAATAAACTCCTTAGAACTAACCCACTCCAAAGGCCTCAAAGCCGCCTTTATAGTCTCACTTATCAACCATAAGGACTGATCCACCTGCACCTGCATACCCTCTCAAGGCAAGCCTAATATCTAATATACATCTGCGGGCATCACTGTCATCTCCCCCACCCCGACATGGAAATAAAATACCCCATTTTTTTAAATATTTTTAAAACGGGATTAATTAGAATTAATTATGGGATAATTAATTAATCCGGATTTAAATATTACTCGGGAATAATGTAATATGTGATTTATACTGAATAATGCTTAGTGATTACAAGTAATATATTATTATGACTTTACATATGATTATGAATTAATAAAATTGTCGCAAGTGATAAATATGACAATTACGGTAATTAAGTAGGGACGCGCGTGTGAGTCGTGTCAGGACTAAAGTTAAATGGAACGAAAAGTAAATTATTTTTATGTCATCCAAATGGTTATTTTGACTTCGCGAAAGTGTCTGGAAGGGTTTAGATAGTCAAAAATGTGTACTTGGGGGTTTGATTTGGGTCTCGGGGCATTTTGGAACCGAAGGGGTATTCTGGTCATTTTACAAATAAGGTGAATAGTACCCATGAAATTGAGTGTTATTATATAAGTCTAAAGGTGGTAAGATTCAGAGTCATTCAACAAAATTAGAGGGAAAGACTTAGGGGAGATTGAGAGACTTGTCTGGGGAAAGGAAGAGACTCTGTAGGAAGCCAAAAGGCCAAAAGTCATCCTCCACCACTACCACCGCCGGAAGATGGCCGAAAAAGGAAGGAACACCAGTAAAGTATTGTCCCCAACATTTTAGACCTACAATATAAAGGCAAGTGGTTTAAACTTTGGAAAATTAGCAAGTATATTTTCCATGTTAGGATAGTTATGAAATTCTAAAAAGTTGCATGATTCCAAGATAAAATATGGTAATTTTAATTAATTCCTTGAAATGAGAATTATGTAGGGTTAATCTTTTTGAATATGAATTTTAATCCACAAAATTTGGGAATCATTTGGTGAAGAAAAAATCTGGGTTCTTGTATGGGTGACATAATAAGGAGTTTCTGAATTTTAAGGGAACACATCATGATTAATTCATACTTATTGATGGATTTATGTTGTTTAATGATTAAAGATCACTTATATACCTTGATATATCATTTGGGATGATTTACAAGGAGTTTGGGATCATATAGTAGAGGTTTTGAGGATGAAAAATGATTAAACCCATAACTGTTAAGGATATTTGGGCAAATAACTGATCGATCGATCGACCCAAGAATATCGATTAATCGACCAAATTCATCGATCGATTGACTCCCCTGAAAAATTTGATTTGTTTCTTTTTTTATATTTGGTTAAATCCCAACTTTTAAGAATGTTTAGTGTTAATTAATTTGAGCATAATGGTTCTTAAGGAAGATCAATAGGGTGGTTAGTAAGACCCGAAAAATGTTAATGTGTGGGATTAATCCTTTAAAATGAAATAATGGGTTATAAATTGAATTAGAGATTATCGAAGAATAAACCCAATTGAGGATAATATTAATTCGTGAAAATTCGTGATTTGGGATGACATGGACCAATAGGGTGTAGAGGTCTATCTACTAGACTTATATGAGAAGAAATTGATAACCTTTAAGTGTCGGGAAAGCTCGGGAGTATATAAAAAGTATAGTCATAATCAATAAATACGTAGGATAGTAGAGATAAAAATATACAACGTATGAAATTGTCATATGGGTTGTGCGAATACTTATATATATATATATATATATATATATATATATATATATAGGTGGGGTGAATACCTATACTCTAATTTGACTTGTATATGACATACCTTCACTGCTTACTATCGGGGTGGAGGTTTCGCATTATGGCCGATCTTATCCTGACGAGCCCATTAGGGGGAACTTAGATTCATACCTCGAGCATAGGGCCTTGGACACGTTCTATCGGTGAGAATGATAGTTTCGATGGTTGAATGGGAGTGTAGGTATGTGCCTGACCGATTCGGCTGGAGAGTATGCTCACCTCCAAATATGTGTGTTATGTTATTTATGGTTCGGGGGAGATGTCGATCCAATAGTCCTTTTTACAGTGAGAGATGTAACTGGACATGATATTAGAGTATGCATGCACTGCAACTGTGTCTGGGAGGTGCCATATTAGTATATGTAATAGTGTGATGTATATATGATGAGAGGTGATATTCTCAAGTGATAGCTCGAGAACTAACATGTATATAGTGTCCGCTTAATTGCACTTGTTAAGCACTTGATATTTTAAAAATCTTTTACAATCGTGCTCTGACCTGTTTTCTTGCATATTCTCTTATCTATTATATCTATTATACCAGGTACCCAGCATCAGGGATGCCCGACTTAGAGTATGGATATTTTGACGTGCTTAAGGAGGTGCAGACTTAGATTAGACGCTTTGATTTCATTTATTACTATTTTTGTAGTACCTGTGTCATCCCAAGATTCTAGTAGTTCCATTTCTATTTCAAATATTGTATTGGTTTAATATCGGTACTATTATTACCATTTTTGTTTTGGATAGTGATATTGAGATATTTAAACTGGAGAGTTTAAGCCAGTTACATTTATTCTTGTTGGCTTTTAATTCAGTTGTGATGTGAGGTTACTTATTTTATTCCATGTGGTGGAATGAATTTAATTAAATTAAAAATTGAAAAGTTTTGACACTTAGCTTAATTAATTATTAGGTAAATTAATAAAGAAATTGTTTTTCGACAGTGATGCTAAGGCTGAACCAACTGGATATTCTGATTTAATTTAATAAAGGACTGATCAACTGATACTAAAAATGTATCGATTGAATGGTTACGTATTTGGCGCAAAAGTGTACGAGGAAAGTACAAATGTACATAACTCGGGCATTTCATACAAGGCTCTTACTTTCTTTCGAGCGAGCGCAAAAGATAAAAACCTCGTTGAAGCTGAAATGACTTACTATGGTGTAATTCAAAATATATTTGAATTGAATTATATAAGCTTCAAAGAGGTTGTATTTTACTATGACTAGGTAAGAGTTGAGGAAAAAAATGCTTGTAAAGTTGATCCTGTCACCAATTTGATCATGGTTGACTTGTCCAAGTTGAAAAGCAACGACCACGTGAGTGATGAGTCATTTGTTTGTGCATTTCAAAAGGTTAACCAAGTGTTTTACTCGGAGTATATCAACAACGAGCCATGGTCAATTGTTCTACACACGCCAAAGCATCTAAATAGTAGTGTGGATGACTTGGCTGCTGCTACCGAATATCAATCCATTTTTTATGATAACCCGAATTTGAAACAATTTTTCAATTTGTAATAAATATTCCAATTTGTACTTTATCAATCCATTTTTAATGCTTTTAATTGATTTTCACTTTATCATTTTCACTCTTGTGTAGTGTGCATGTGTGTGGGAAGTAGGGGTGGGTGTGGAGATATTTCGGATTTTTAGTAATTGTACATATTATGAGCTAGATGCTGTTGTTTTGAAATTCAGAATTGAGGTGTTAAACAGTAACAATTCATTTGGATTTGTAGTAATTGTTCATATTTTCATGTCTTCTTCTAATTCATTTTGATTTGTACTAATAACAACATTTTTTTACAACAAATGTCTCCTTCAGGTATTAAGGCGAGGATGATGATGCTGATTGTGATGATGTCGACTGGGCTCAGTGGTAGCGGAGGCGAGGCGGGCTCCTCGGCCCCTAGGCTCCCCAAATATGGCATACTGGGGATGGCCATCGAGAAGAAGATGGGCTATTAGCGAGATCCCTCGAGCTGGTAAAGACGATCATCGGCCCGGGGTACACTAGTTGGAGGGAGGTGCCAAATGAGCTCAAGTTAGCTATTTGGGTGGCACTACAGGTAATGAATTTATATTTATATTTATATTTATATTTATATGAATATTTCAATTTCAATTTCAATTTTATTTTATATTTATATTTATAATTATATTTATTCGCAACTAACATTGTATTTGTTGGACAAGAACAATTCAGCCTGGATCCAAAGCTACGCGATTCTGTCTTGGAGTAGTTGAGGGAGAAACACAAGAAGTGGAAGAAAAATATGCTGACCCGGTACTTTGGGAAGACCCGAGAGTCCGTTATCCAAATGCGTGAATCCGTCTCATCAAAGGAGCTGATCTCATTGGCACAATGACAAAAGTTCATTGACAATGAGATCGGAGAGCGACAATTGGCATCTAGCCAATCAGGGAGGGGAAATCGGGAAAAAAGACGGATGTGCACTACTCCGACTGGACGTCTTACGCTTAGGTGGAGCATACGATGATGGTAAGATTTAATTTTTCTATAACTACAAAAATATATTATTCTGCATTATTTTACTTTGCGGGGCCGATATTAATTTTACTTTATTTTATTTCAGGGGATAGGGAGTGGCCCTGGGGGTAGGCCACATAGGCACAATACTTATGTGGCTATTAGGACTAAGAAGGGGAAGGATAAGGAGGTGTCCTCGAGCTTCACAACCACGATTGTAAGTAATCTGACAATTTACTTTTTATTAATTATGTTATAATTTTTTTATTTACTTATTTTACTAATCATGTGCTTTTTGTCCTTTCAGGCAAAGCTTAAGGAAGTGCATGAGTCGCAGTCTGATGCCGACAAGGCATCTTTGTCCATAGACGCACTCAGCCAAGTGCTTGGGACTGATCACAAGGGGAGGACAAGGGGGTGAGCTTGCGGGTGGCCAAATCTAGGATCATTGGATTGGAGACGAGCGACACCGGGTTGGGTCGAATGCTGGACTCGCATGACATGAAGCTATCCCATTTGGAGGCGATGGTCCAAGATATGTTCTCATTCATGAAGCATTCGTAGGGAGAAAATCGTAAGGGGAAAGGAAAGGAAAAGGTGGTGGAGGAGGAGTTGCAGGAGGACGAGGTCCAGGATGATGAGGATGTGAACCTCGCTGCTTTATCGCCGACATGTGTGGACTTTGATGATCCACTCCCTTATTTGGATCCCTTCAACCGACCGATGTCGACACATGGTTGGATGAGCGTGTTTTTACTGGACATATTTTATGGTCAGCAGATAGGGCGGGGGTTGAGGGACCCAAATACTGTCCAGGGTATGCCAGTTCATGGACATTTGCTTCAAGACATCGAGTCCACGGTGCTTGTCACGCATGTGATACCCGAGAAGGATAACTCCCCCTTATGATGGTGCAAACAATGCGGTACGATGTATATTGTTGGGTGTGTAATTTCGTATATCATGTGTCCTACTCACCTCCTCAGAGCTAACCTTACCCCAGACATGTAGTGACATTATTTGAATTGAATTGTTTTAAGTTGTTACATTTGAATTATATTTTGATTATATCGTGATGCATAATGTTTGAATGTATATTTGCATTATCTCTATTTTATTTAAATATATGATGTTTGAACAGGTACAACTTTGCTATAACAGGTACAAATATACTGCTGGGCAGTGGCAGTGGCCATACTGCCCAGCAGATGTTTTTTTAATGCTGCCCAGAATTATCACGGTCATTGACCGTAACAAGTCTGTGACAAAGGAAAATTGTCACGACCTTGTCACGGACAATAACTGTGACAATGTTTAAATATTGTCACGGGTTTGTCACGGTCCTTAATCGTGACAAAACTTGTCAAGGTCAAGGACCGTGACAAGTCTAATGAACTTGTCACGGTCAATGATCGTGACAAGTCCGTGACAATAAAAGTTGTCATCCCCAGAATTATCACGATCATTGACCTTGAGAAGTCTAACTTGTCAAGGTCAATGATCGTGACAATTTGACAAATATGGTGTAGTGTAAATACCGGGTGATCAGTCCTTTATTAAATTAAAATAGAATATCTAGTTGGTTCATTCTTAGCATCACTGTCAAAAACTATTAATTACTAATCACCTACATCAGTTAATTAAGCTGGAGCCAAATTTTAATCTTTTAAATTAATATGCAATGATCTGAAATAAATAAATAAACCACATTCACCGTTCCAATTGACCAACATCATAAATAGCGAAATAACTGAATCAAATAAGATATGACTGGAAAAAACACTCCAACCTGAAACTCTAATACAATAATCCATATCTAAAACTGAATCCAATAATTGAAAATAAATGAAGTAAAGTGTCTCTGTAAATAACTACTAGTGGCAGATGGGCGACGTGCTCGACGAAATAGATAAAATTATGCATATGATCTGAAAGGAATGAAAGTGTCTACTACTGAGGTCCTGCAATCGTCCACAGTAACTGCAGCACGTCAAATGAGAATGAACTCCTAAGCTGGGCGTCCCTGTAGCAGGGCACCTAAAATGATTTTTACAATATAGATTTGGAAAATGGGTCAGAGCTCGAGTAAAGAAGTTTAAAAATATCTGCAAGTATTAAAATGCATAATCAGCATATGTTATATACATGTTAGTTTCACGTGCTCTCATTTGAGGTCCTCACCCCTCAACTAATGTTGACGCCTTACGTGTTCTACTAACCCGTCCTATTTATGCTACCCCACCTAACTAGTTCAAGTCCATTATCTTACTACACATACTTACTCATGGTGCCCACCCGTATTGCCCGTACAATACGTTATTGATTTATTTTCTTATAGAATTAAAATCAATTAGAAATTCACCAAATAGATTTTAAGTTTCCACCTTCTTAAGTTGTTTTAGATATCACTATCCTTCTTATCTACTAAGCACACACAGTAGGATAAACCACAAGTATTTATATTTATCACTCTCTCTCTCTCTCTCTCTCTATATATATATATATATATATATATATATATATCTCCCCTAGACTGAGACATGCGGTGCATGCATACTCTGCTATCAAGTCCCGGTACGTCATGTACTAAATAAAGGACTATCCGTTCTGAATCACTCTCGAACCACAATATACAATTCACACGTAATTGGAGGCGAATATAGTTCTAGACCTTTGGGATATGCACATACCTACGCACCCAAATGACCGGACACACCCTCATTCACACAAGAAGTGGTCATTCCTAAGTTTTATGTTCTTAGGTATAAGTCTAAAATCCCCGAAGATGGCTCATCAAGATAAGTGTGACACCCCACCTAATTAAATACCGGGCGATCACTCCTTTATTAAATTAAAATCAAGGTGAATAGTTGGTTCATTCTTAGCATCACTGTCGTAAAAATAAACTTTTCCAAATTAACACCCTAATTAAGCTAAGTGTCAAAACCATTTTCCTACATACTTTCCAAATTTTATTTAAAGAAAAGTCATTTATTTTATTAACAACATTCAATAAGTAAGAATCACACCACATTAAATTCTGCAACATAATCCAATTAATTTAATACATTCGTCAATCGAATGTCAACATACGAAATCTAAAGTCACACATCCAAACTGAATAAATACCATAGTAACAATACTGGAAATAACTGAAGTACAAATGTCCAATAACAACGGAATAATAGAAAGAGCTACACATGCCCAACTAGATGAAAGTACTAAGAGTGGATCCGAATGAACGAAGTCGTTTAATCAAGAGACCTGCAACTCCCACCTAAGCTACAGCGTGTTCCTTTCCAAGAGATCCTAAGCAAGACGCCCCTGTGGCTGGGCACCTGTAATACATACATATATATACAAGAGAGAGAGAGAGAGAGAGAGAGAGAGAGAGAAACGGGTCAGAGCCCGATAGTGTATATGATTTAAAAATTTTTTAGCAAGTATTTAAATTGATACAAGCCAATGCAACAACATATTAGTGCGACACTCCCTTGAGAAATTCTCACCTCTCTTCTAATGTGCACACCTATCGCACTAACCTTCCCAACGGTTTGTCTTATCATTTATCGCACTACTCTTCCCAATGATTTCACTTATCTTAGATTACTCGTAAGATTCAAAATTTAACGATTCCATTGTTTGGAAAGAATATTTCAATTAGTAACCAAAGTTCTCATTTTGACTTTATTAATCAATAAAGTTTTCCAATTTCATATTATACTTTCTCAAAACAAGTATTTACAATTTGAGCCATCAACCATGTCCTACATATCAAATCACAGTAGGCAGTTCCAGATTTCAAAATTTCATCATATATATTAACTACTCGAAAATATATATATCAAAACAGCACCCCATATAATAACTATGGTGCGGGCATACTCTACTATCCAAACCCCATATCACTCACATTAAGGGGAATACAAATTCGGAATCACTCTCGAATTGTATAAACACATACTCAAACAATATTGAGGCAAAGTATAGATTCCAAGTCTCATAGGACCGTCTGAACTATCACTGCGATAGCCTGTACCAAGGATACCTATACACAAACAATATGAGGCGAAGCATAGATTCCAAGTCTCTAAGAGGAAAGCATATACCCGCATCTCTTAGGACCGTCTGAACTATCATTCCGATAGCCTGTACCAAGGATATCTATCTTCTAGGGTACAAGTCAATATCCCCCATAAAGGTCCCATCGAGATAAGACTGTCCCAGTGCAGAAACCTCAGGGATAGCAAGTAGCGTGGGCATAATTTTCACACATAGATAGTATATGCATACAAAATCATATAACCATACTAATATTACCATATCAATAATGGGTAAATTCTCAATTCCCATAATTACGTCATTCGCATTTATTCACATTATATAGTTATCGCGTATAACCATTCACATCTTACTTTAATTTGAGGAACTTTTCCACTTACTACATAACGCTTCATGGATTCTATCCTCCCTATTATAAAATTCAGTAGGTATACACATTTGTCCCAAAGTAACTGTCTTACGTGTCTCTCTCTTTAAATCATAATTTCACCGACCCTTATGTAATTATCCCAAAATACAATCTTTGCCCGACATCAAGGGTCCCAAAATCTATTCACATGTCCTATTGGTCTTCTCTATCTCCCAAAACATTTTATTAAGGATGCTTAAGAATTATCTCACAATAATTTGAATTTAACTCATTTAAAAAGGAAATAGGAGTCTCCCAGGAGGGGTCGATCGATCGAGGTCTGGGGCTCGATCGATCGAACCTTCGATCGATCGAAGCTCTAGGCTCGATCGATCGATCAAGCAGGTCTGCGAGAACTGAAATTCTGCAGTTACGGGTTTCATCTCCAAACTTCAACAATTTCCATATTTTCTAATCCCAATCGTCTCAAAATTTGCACTACTCACATCCTATCATGATATTATGCATTTCCTACGTAAAGCATGTCAATTTACGTCACTAAACATGGATTAATCATGCCATAATTCATTTAAATGTTCAAGAACCCTAGAAATCTCTAAATCATGATTCCAACCTGTTTTTCCAGAATTTCCTTCTTATACTACATTAAAATTTCGTGGATTATTCTCCTACATCACCAACAATTTCCAGAATAAGGTTTAAGTCATCACTACATGCAAATTCCTATCACAATTTAGGTTTTCTTCAATGAAATTCATCCCTAATCATCCCTAAACTAATATGAAGGATGAACCAGCGAAATAATCAAGATAAACACTTGCCTGGGATTTTCGACGTTCTGATTTACAGATGTTTTTGGTGTGGTTGCGTTCCCCATCGCGCGATCTACGCGTTGGTGGTGACGCCGGTGCAATCGGAGTTGTTCTTGGCCTAGAACTCCTTCGAGAGCTTCCCTTTTCCTCTTCAATGACCGTCATTAGAATTTGGTTGTGCTAACCCTAAAATATGACATTTCCCATATGATATAACCCTATAAAATTCGTGGGTTTAATTATCCATAATTGCGAAATGTCCAAACGCCCTCCCGGGGTACTAATTAGGCCTAAAAACATCCCGAGACCCAAACTAAACCCCTGGGTACTCTTTTCTATCTATCTCGACCCTTCCGGACGCGTTGGCGCACTCAAAACGACCATACGAACAACTTATAAAATATTCACTTTTATTAATCCACATTTAGTCCTGACGCGACACAGGCGCGTCTCGACTTAAATTTCCACAATTGTCATTTTATTCACACGTGACAATATTATAAAAATAAATCTCATATATTACTACTCTCATCCAGTAATATTCAACAAATAACAAATTTCCAATAATTACTAACTCTCGTCACGCTAGTAAATATTTAAAACAACATTCCGGATTAAAATTAAATTAATTTATCTCAATTAAATTTAATAAATCCTTAAATTTAAAAGCCATGAAAATACGGGGTATTACATACTTCCCCCCTAATAACGGAAATTAGTCCCGAAATTCGGAAAATAAGGCCTACCAGGTAGCACAATTCTGGATATCCTTGTCAGTACGCAAACTATCTACATAGTATGGCGTTCAATTACTATAGCTTTTTCCTCACAGCAACATTGTTTTACATTCTCATTGGAGACACTTCACAATGTGCTCCCACCCGACAACATTCGCATAGGTCACGCCTATACGTTATAATTTCCTTATCTCACTATCATTAGGAGGCCGCACCTCACTACATGACAAACTACTCGTATTTGTTCATACACAAAAATCCCATTATGAGAAGATCATACGAACATTTGACCACTCCTGACTGCCTAAAACAGTCGTGGAATTCAACCATAGTTATCGGATATTTTCTCGACCGATCCAAAAATTCTGATTATCTGCTCTCCTCTAAACATACGTAAGGAGAATAGTCGAGGTTCTTCCATAACAAAACCTTAATAATTACCTCGTACGCGATAAACAGGTACGAGTGCTTCTACAGAGCATTCTTAAAATCATCGTACCAAGATTCCAAAATCTCCTTCACGTGGATCCACTAATCTTTAATCACCATGCGCTTATTCCCTGGCTAAGGGTGATACATCCTACTCGAAACGAAATCTTATCTCCGATGGTTCCTGAAATCCCATATCAAAGGTGGGATTCACCAATCTCATCCTGATTTAGAAATTTATACTGCGTCGGACCATGCACTGGCGCGATCCTTCCTTTCAAAGGAAGTCTGGGGCATACTAGTTAATATTGTAAGCCAACCCAAAGGAATATCAATCACTTCCTTCTCGGAGACTTAATTCACATGTTCGGGATAAACCCTTGATCTTGTATTGAGGTTGGCAACCCATCCAAGAACTTTACCGACTTTACCAACCTCTTCCAATTTCAGAAATTTTCGGTAAACACAAAATTCTTTGGTTGATTCTCCTCTTTCAACCAAACCTTACCTATGGGCAGTACATGTAGAGACTACTCGCTACGTCTCACTAAACATCGATTCTTCCCTTGAAACGTCTCACATTAAGTGACACGTAATACTCCCCTTCCTTCCTTGTAGTATGTCGAAAGTTCCACCCGTGCTCTTCTCTCCACGAAGCGCACTTTTGGATCTCTTATACCATACCAACCTCATCACCCTTTGTATGTGCAAGTAGCTCTCACACTTGACTAATAACAATTCCGCTCCGGGTGTGCTTCATAACAATTAAATTTTACTCTATTCAAGGAATACCAATTCTTGAATGGCTTCCCACACCCTTCCAATCAAGTTAGGGCGTGCTATTCTAATTGCACACTTATGTATGGATTATCGTCTCTCATGTGACGTTTAATCCACTCTATCACTTCCACTTCGTTATACTAGTCCCACAAACATATATTTCACACGTCTATTACCACGTCCCTTCGACTCGGACTATTTTAACTTTAGTTAACCGAGATGCCCACATTTTTGCAACACTCCGACCGCCCTGGGAGAGCGAACGGCGTGCTACTCATCTGTAGGACTAACTAAATTCAACAGAATAGAAGGAATAGGGCATTCAAATTCCATGACAATAAAAGAGGAATAATAATTCTCAACCTTCCTAAGATAAGTACAATAATTTCCCAAATAGGTACAACAACCAAAATAAATCACTAACGCTCTATTCTTCAAAATAATTACAGGTCATCTCTTTTGTATAATATAAAGTTCTTTCCAGATAATCCATGCTAAAAATCATTCCAACTCTTTATTCACCTAGTGTTCTGTACGCGGTTATGACATTTGGGTACTCTCAATCACCCTAGGAATCAAAATTCTTAAATTCTCCTTATCATCGTTCCACTCCTCAACTCGTGGGGATAACTTTCAATGCTTTCCTTCCACAAAAATCCCGCTCCAATGACCTTAAAACAAAATTCAACTTCCAACTTACATACATAATTACTTGATCCCATTTCTACCAGGGTACTGAACTCATGGAATAGTGACCAAACGGCTCCCTATTTCCAACCTTACGCTAAGTTTCATGCGTGGGATGTCTCGCAAAGAGAAATCCAAACAAGGAACCCCCCGATACACTACTACCTAGCATTGTCGGTTATCGAAATCCGTTAGGTCCTCCGTCCATAGTATATACCCCTTTTATTCCGTACCTTGATAGAAAAGTTACAATTTCTCTCGTAATTATGCTTAATAAAGAACGTTTCACCAATTTCACTACCGTATTGGTTGATGGTAATTACATTCTATAAACCTCGGATACATACGAATGGAATTCTTGAAATTCCCTCCCCTAATAATAGGGGTATAACAATTAACTCCCACATCTCAAAAGGATAAATATAACAATGCACTCTTCTTATCACTAAGTTCGGAGTGCCAAACATAATACTGCGTCAAATCTTTTCGCTCAACGGTAAGTCCCGATACATACCGAATCATACTGACAAAGTCTATACATACATTGGCATCGAATATCTCGAGCCCACTATCTCCCCTGAAGTCTCTTGGATAGATAATATAGGTGCAAGTCCAACCTTCTTACAGGTAAAGCCTCGCCAAAACAAACATAAAACATATATCACCAATGCAACTACTCCGATAGCCTTGCAATAAATGCCCACTATCATACTACCCATTTTTATAACATTTTAACAAAGATAATATCATACTCGTGTATCGCATCACTACAACGAGTAACCTCAATAAAGTATAAAACACTGTTAATATACTCATTCATCCTCCGCGGATAGCACTAAAGAAAAATCCCGCTACACTAGGGAAAAATATTCACATAATAGTAACATTCATAATTATATGCATTAAGCTCGTCTCATATGCTAACCTAGCAAGGAACAAAATATAGTGACTGACTCGTGTCACATAAACACGCCGCATCCTCTAAGGATACAACTTATACTTCCATCCTGCCAATCATCTTGACTGCACAAATGGTTTTCGGACGTAACACGTCTGCCCAATCCAAAACAAAATTATTTTAACTGTTTCCTTACTAGGCACCGTATTCCTATCCTTTTTCTCATTTTGGAACATATTATCGTGAGCGATCTCACTCCGCACAAAATACCTCAACACATAATCCACTTATCACTTGTCCTACTAACCAGGTTAGGATTGTCCTTCTCTCGGACGTTAGTAAACTCGATTCCCGTTAGCCATCCCGATTGTTCCCTTAGCTTTTTAGGCCATAAAGATCATGTTACTATCTATAATAGTAGTTACTGAATTTACCATCACTTGGTAAGAATTCCATTATCTGAATCATTCAAATGGGTCCCCTGATGTATATCCACATTCTTTTTGGTGCTATATCACCACTATTGTATTCAGTCTTATTCTCGACTAAATTCTTCGATTTCTTTAACTTCCCCCACAAAGAAGCGTTATCATCTATATTGATAAAATATGACATTGTCAACCTCTGAATCAACCGTCCATCAGAATTTCCTCCTCGAGTATTATCAACTATTATTACAAGTTGGTCCCCCACTTGGAGTCGTTTCCTCCACTAGTATCTACCTCTTTCGATTCTAAATTTGCTAATGATTAGGATTCATATCCACAATTGGACTTCCGTCATACCCTCCTGCGATGAGTTCAGAACCACGTTTGCTTCTCACCCTGAACAGTTGAGGAAGGAACATACGGTCAACACTGTACCTAAGGTTCTCCTATAGGCATATTATTCCACTTCTAAAGTTGGTGGTTGACTCCAACCATTATAATTTTGTCCCGAAATCCAAGAAAATTTTCTCTAAATTTTCACTTTCAGTTTGCCACACTCCATCCTATATTTAAGCCTTTGGATACTTTACCTCCTTTGGTAAACACATACAATTTTTGCGTTTCTAAAATTTCCCACTGACAGTCTCTACACGTTTTTGTAATACGTTGGGTAAGTTTACCCTCGCACCTCATTTGACTATAACAGCATTTGAAAATCAGTGCTGCACTTTAGTCGCCTTTCTAGTAATGGCTTCTCGTGCCATAATGGAGGTGACTTCGACTACGGTCATCATCCTCGGATATATTTCATAATCTCAACTGAGCCCTGCCTCCTGATATACGCTTAACGGTCCTCTTCTGACATCCGTCATCGCTCGGCACACGCACACATCCGAACGAAATTAGAATTCACTAGTGTATACACAATATAGCAGGAGAACGAAACCTCGTCAAAGGAATCGATAATCCTAAACATAGGGCTCTATAACAAACAAAGCAACGCTGAAAGCATAATAAGCCGTACAGATCCTAAGGACACTAGAACCTGATGCTCTGATACCACCTGTGACACCCCACCTAATTAAATATCGGGCGATCACTCCTTTATTAAATTAAAATCAAGGTGAACAGTTGGTTCATTCTTAGCATCACTGACGTAAAAATAAACTTTTCCAAATTAACTCCCTAATTAATTAAGCTAAGTGTCAAAACCATTTTGGTACATACTTTCCAAATTTTATTTAAAGAAAAATCATTTATTTTATTAACAACATTCAATAAGTAAGAATCACACCACATTAAATTCTACAACATAATCCAATTAATTTAATACATTCGTCAATCGAATGTCAACATACGAAATCTAAGGTCACACATCCAAACTGAATAAATCCCATAGTAACAATACTGGAAATAACTGAAGTACAAATGTCCAATAACAACGGAATAATGGAAAGAGCTACACATGCCCAACTAGATGAAAGTACTAAGAGTGGATCCGAATGAACGAAGTCGTCTAATCAAGAGACCTGCAACTCCCACCTAAGCTGCAGCGCGTTCCTTTCCAAGAGATCCTAAGCAAGACGCCCTTGTGGCTGGGCACCTGTAATACATACATATATATACAAGAGAGAGAGAGAGAGAGAGAGAGAGAGAGAGAGAGAGAGAGAGAAACGGGTCAGAGCCCGATAGTGTATATGATTTAAAAATTGTTTAGCAAGTATTTAAATTGATACAGGCCAAAGCAACAACATATTAGTGCGACACTCCCTTGAGAAATTCTCACCTCTCTTCTAATGTGCACACCTATCGCACTAACCTTCCCAACGGGTTGTCTTATCATTTATCGCACTACTCTTCCCAATGATTTAACTTATCTTAGATTACTCGTAAGATTCAAAATTTAACGATTCCATTGTTTGGAAAGAATATTTCAATTAGTAACCAAAGTTCTCGTTTTGACTTTATTAATCAATAAAGTTTTCCAATTTCATATTATACTTTCTCAAAACAAGTATTTACAATTTGAGCCATCAACCATGTCATACATATCAAATCACAGTAGGCAGTTCCAGATTTCAGAATTTCATACATATATATTAACTACTCGAAAATATATATATCAAAACAACACCCTACATAATAACTATGGTGCGGGCATACTCTACTATCCAAACCCCATATCACTCACATTAAGGGGAATACAAATTCGGAATCACTCTCGAATTGTATTAACACATACTCAAACAATATTGAGGCAAAGTATAGATTCCAAGTCTCGTACGACCGTCTGAACTATCACTGCGATAGCCTGTACCAAGGATACCTATACACAAATAATATTAGGCGAATCATAGATTCCAAGTCTCTAAGAGGAAAGCACATACCCGCATCTCTTAGGACAGTCTGAACTATCATTCCGATAGCCTGTACCAAGGATATCTATCTTCTAGGGAACAAGCCAATATCCCCCATAAAGGTCCCATCGAGATAAGACTGTTCTAGCGCGGAAACCTCAGGGATAGCAAGTAGCGTGGGCACGATTTTCACACATAGATAGTATATGCATACACAATCATATAACCATACTAATATTACCATATCAATAATGGGTAAATTCTCAATTCCCATAATTACGTCATTCGCGTTTATTCACATTATACAGTTATCGCGTATAACCATTCACATCTTACTTTAATTTGAGGAACTTTTCCACTTACTACATAATGCTTCTTGGATTCTATCCTCCCTATTATAAAATTCAGTAGGTATACACATTTGTACCAAAGTAACTCTCTTACGTGTCTCTCTCTTTAAATCACAATTTCACCGACCCTTATATAATTATCCCAAAATACAATCTTTGCCCGACATCAAGGGTCCCAAAATCTATTCACATGTCCTACTGGTCTTCCCTATCTCCCAAAACATTTTATTAAGGATGCTCAAGAATTATCTCACAATAATTTGAATTTAACTCATTTAAAAAGGAAATAGGAGTCTTCCAGGAGGGGTCGATCGATCGAGGTCTGGGGCTCGATCGATCGAACCTTCGATCGATCGAAGCTCTAGGCTCGATTGATCGATCAAGCAGGTCTGCGAAAATTGAAATTCTGCAGTTACGGGTTTCATCTCCAAACTTCAACAATTTCCATATTTTCTAATCCCAATTGTCTTAAAATTTGCACTACTAACATCCTATCATGATATTATGCATTTCCTACGTAAAGCATGTCAATTTACGTCACTAAACATGGATTAATCATGCCATAATTCATTTAAATGTTCAAGAACCCTAGAAATCTCTAAATCATGATTCCAATATATTTTTCCAGAATTTCCTTCTTATACTACATTAAAATTTCGTGGATTATTCTCCTACATCACCAACAATTTCCAGAATAAGGTTTAAGTCATCACTACATGCAAATTCCTATCACAATTTAGGTTTTCTTCAATGAAATTCATCCCTAATCATCCTTAAACTAATATGAAGGATGCACCAACGAAATAAGCAAGATAAACACTTGCCTGGGATTTTCAACGTTCTGATTTGCAGATGTTTTTGGTGTGGTTGCGTTCCCCATCGTGCGATCTACGCGTTGGTGGTGACGGCGGTGCAATCGGAGTTGTTCTTGGCCTAGAACTCCTTCGAGAGCTTCCCTTTTCCTCTTTAATGGCCGTCATTAGAATTTGGTTGTGTTAACCCTAAAAGATGACATTTCCCATCTGATATAACCCTATAAAATTCGTGGGTTTAATTACCCATAATTGTGAAATGTCCAAAAAGCCCTCCCGGGCTACTAATTAGGCCTAAAAACGCCCCGAGACCCAAACTAAACCCCCGGGTACACTTTTCTGACTATCTCGACCCTTCCGGACGTGTTGGTGCACTCAAAACGACCATACGTACAACTTATAACATATTCACTTTTATTAATCCACATTTAGTCCCGACACGACACAGGCGCGTCCCGACTTAAATTTCCACAATTGTCATTTTATTCGCACGTGACAATATTATAAAAATAAATCTCATATATTACTATACTCATCCAGTAATATTCAACAAATAACAAATTTCCAATAATTACTAACTCTCGTCACGCTACTAAATATTTAAAACAACATTCTGGATTAAAATTAAATTAATTTATCTCAATTAAATTTAATAAATCCTTAAATTTAAAAGCCATGAAAATACGGGGTATTACAATAAGATTGTCCCTTTTGTTAACCTTTTGCGATAACAAGCAGCATAGGTATGTCATACACGTAATAATTCGCACATTAGGTATTCACTTGACCTATAATTCACACATTAGGTATTCACTTGACCCATAATTCATACATTAGGTATTCACATGACCTATGTATATAAGTTAAATAAAGGTAAGCACGTACCCTACAATATATCCCACACATAGTCTATATTACTACATAATAGCCTACGTACCATTAATTTGCCTCCCTTAAGTCAATTCTGTAACTATCTCACTCATACCCTACTGGTCTAAGTCACCGGTCCCCTAGGAATCCTCGTGTCATGATAAGGTTACCCAAATTCAAATCTCAACACATAATTCTGTTCAATTAACTTTAGCTATAAATTCTCCTCATGTGATTAAGTCTCCAAATAATCCTTGGCCTATTAATATTTAAAATAACTCCCATTATATTTAAAAATTACCTCATAAGTTAACCTGATCGCTTACCATGCGTTTGAAGCAAAATTGGACAAATTTGCCAAAATCTGGGTAACCGAATCGATTCGGCCTTGGAGCTGAATCTATTCGCCAGCTATATGTCTTCATCGTCTTCCTTAAACAGTTATGGGTTTCACCATTTTCACTTAACCAAACCTTCATTACATGAACCTAATTGTGACACCCCACCTAATTAAATACCGGGCGATCACTCCTTTATTAAATTAAAATCAAGTTGAGCAGTTGGTTCATTCTTAGCATCACTGTCGTAAAAATAACTTTTTCCAAATTAACACTATAATTAATTATGCTAAGTGTCAAAACCATTTTTCAACATTTCTAACCAGTTTTATTTTTAAAGGAAAGATTATTTATTTAATTAGTAACAACATTTTCAATAAGTAATAATCATACAACAATTAACCTGGAACATAATCCAAATACTTCAAACATTCAACATCCAAAATTCCAACATTAAAACTTAATGTAAATCATACATGCTGAATAAATTCCAAAGTAACAGTACTAGGAATAACTGAACTATAAATGTCCCAACGAAACAGATAAATAGTGGAAAGGGCGACACATGCCCCAATAACTGAGAATCATAGGAGTGGAATCAAGTAAATGAAATCGTCTAAGCAAGTGGCCTGCAACACCCACCTAAGCTGCAGCACGTTCCTTCCAAGGGATCCTAAGCAAGACGCCCCTGTGGCTGGGCACCTGTAATATATACATATATATACAAGAGAGAGAGAGAGAGGGAAAAACGGGTCAGATCCTGATAGTGTATATAATTTAAAAATTGTTTAGCAAGTATTTAAATTGATACAGGCCAATGCAACAACATATTAGTGCGACACTCTCTTGAGAAATTCTCACCTCTCTTCTAATGTGCACACCTATCGCACTAACCTTCCCAATGGTCTATCTCATCATATAACACGCTATCCTTTCCCAATGGCTTAACTTATCTTAGATTATTCGCATGATTCAAAATTTAACGATTCAATTGTTTTAAGGGACTATTTCAAATAGTAACCAAAGTTCTCATTTTAACTTTATAAATCAATAAAGTTTTCTAGTGTCATATTATACTTTCTCAAAACAAGTATTTACAATTTGAGTCATCAACCATGTCCTACATATCGCATCACAGTAGGCAGTTCCAGATTTCAGAATTTCATATATATATATATATATATATATATATATATATCACATCAGCACCCCAAATAAAAACTATGGTGCGGGCATACTCTACTATCCAATCCCCGTATCACTCGTACTAAGGGAATACAAATTCGGAATCACTCTCGAACTGTATTAACACATACTCAAACAATATTGAGGCGAAGTATAGATTCCAAGTCTCTAAGAGGATGGCATATGTCTACGTCTCTTAGGACCGTCTGAACTATCACTGTGATAGCCTGTACCAAGGATACCTATACACAAACAATATGAGGCGAAGCATAGATTCCAAGTCTCTAAGAGAAAATCACATACCCGCATCTCTTAGGACCGTCTGAACTATCATTCCGATAGCCTGTACCAAGGATATCTATCTTCTAGGGTACAAGTCAATATCCCCCATAAAGGTCCCATCGAGATAAGACTGTCCCAGTGCGGAAACCTCAGGGATAGCAAGTAGCGTGGGCATGATTTTCACACATAGATAGTATATGCATACACAATCATATAACTATACTAATATTACCATATCAATAATGGGTAAATTCTCAATTCCCATAATTACGACATTTGTATTTATTTCTCATTATTTAGTTATCACGTATAACCATTCACATCTTACTTTAATTTGAGGAACTTTTCCACTTACTACATAACGCTCATGGATTCTATCCTCCAAGGTATAAAATTCAGGAGGTATACACATTTGTCCCAAAGTAACTCTCTTACGTGTCTCTCTCTTTAAATTATAAATTCACCGGCCTTTATGTAATTATCCCAATATACAATCTTTGCCCGACATCAAGGGTCCCAACATCTATTCACATGTCCTACTGGTCTTCCCTATCTCCCAAAACCTTTTATTAAGGATGCCCAAGAATTATCTCACAATAAATTGAATTTAACTCATTTAAAAAGGAAAATAGGAGTCTGTCAGGAGGGGTCGATCGATCGAGGTCTGGGGCTCGATCGATCGACCCTTTGATCGATCGAAGTTCTGGGTTCGATCGATCGATCAAGCAGGTCTGCGAAAACTAAAATTTTGCAGTTACGGGTTTCATCTGCTAACTTCAACAATTTCCATGTTTTCTAATCCCAATCATCCCAGAATTGATACTACTAACCTTATATCATCATATTAGGTATTTTCAACGTAAAGCATGTGGATTTCAGTCATTTAATCATTGATTAACAGCCCAAGATCTACACAATTATCAAGAACCCTAGAAATTTCTTAATCATTGTTCTAATCTGTTTTTCCCAAAATTTCCTTCTAATACAACATTAAAATTTCGTGGATTATTCTTCTACATCACCAATAATTTCCAAAATAAGGTTTAAGTCATCACTACATGCAAATTCCTATCACAATTTAGGTTTTCTTCAATGTAATTCATCCCTAATCATTCCTAAACTAATATGAAGGATGCACAAATGAAATAAGCAAGATAAACACTTGCCTGTGATTTTTGGTGTTCTGATTTGCAGATGTTTTTGGTGTGGTTGCATAGCCCATTGCGCGATCTACGCGTTGGTGGTGGTTGCGGTGCAAACGGGTGGATTTTGGGCCTTGAATTTGCCTTGAGAGCTCTCTCCTTCCTCTCCTATGGTCGTTCTTGTGTTTGATTTTTCTAACCCTAGTTGACTAACCTAAATGGCTGATATAGATTACTGATTTTCGTGGGTTTAATTACCCAAAAAGGTGAAATGTCCAAAACGCCCTCCCGGGGTACCAATTAGACCTAAAAATGCCCCGAGATCCAAACTAAACCCCAGGGTACACTTTTCTGACTATCTCGACCCTTCCGGACGCATTGGTGCACTCAAAATGACCATACGAACTACTTATAAAATATTCACTTTTATTTATCAATATTTTGTCCCGACGCGACACGGGTGCGTCCCGACTCAAATTTCCAAAATTGTCATTTTATTCACTCGTGACATTCAATATAACCAATATTACATATTACTTTGCTCATTAGTAATATTCAACAAATTTTCCATAATTACTAACTCTCGTCACGTTAATAATTATAACATAATTAATTTCCAGATTTTTTTATTAAATAATTAACTCACATTAAATTTAATAAATCCCCAAATTAATATAGCATAAAAATACGGGGTATTACATACTTAATTTAATAAATCCCCAAATTAATATAGCATAAAAATACGGAGTATTACATACTTCCCCCTAATAACGGAATTTCGTCCCGAAATTCAGAAAACAAGGCATACCTGGTAAGAACAAGTCTGGATATCTCTTGCGCATATCGGCCTCGCGCTCCCAAGTGGATTCCTCCACATTATGATGCTCCCACTGGACTCGCACAAGTGGAACTATCTTCGACCTCAATCTCCTCTCACTATAGTCTAGGATAGCCACCGGTCTCTCCTCGTAAGAGCTGTCAGGCTGTAAGTCTATCTCATCTATCGCGATGTGAGTATGGGCCATATCATCCCGAAGATACCATCTTAATGATGAGATGTGGAATACATCGTGAATGCGATGCAAATATTCTGGTAGTCCCAATCTGTATTCTACTGGCCCAATCCTCTCGATGATGGGAAATGGTCCCACGTACCTCGGGGCCAATTTCCCTTTCTTCCTGAACCTCATCACTCCTTTCATAGGAGATACACGCAGTAATACTTGGTTCCCCACATTAAACTCTCGGAAGAACCGTTTTGCATTAGCGTAGCTCTTCTGCCTGTCATGGGCTACTCGAATGCGACTTCTGATCATCTCAATCCTCGCGGAGGTTTCCTGAATTACCTTCGGTCCCAACAACTTGTTATCCCCTACCTCGAGCCAACAATTTGGAGAACGACAAGGCCTGCCATACAAAGCCTCAAATGGAGCCATACCAATCGTAAACTGATAAGAGTTATTATAAGCAAACTCTACTAGTGGAAGATGTGGCTCCCAACCTCCTCCAAAATCAAGAACACACATGCGTAGCATATCCTCTAACATCTGATTAGTACGCTCTATCTGTCCATCTATCTGTGGGTGATAAGCTGAACTCGACCTCAACTCAGTACCCATAACCTCCTGAAAGCTTTCCCAGAAATGAGACACGAAAATCTTGTCTCTATCTGACACAATATTCAGGGGCACCCCATGTAATCTAACAAGCTCAGCAATGAACAACTGAGCATACTGACCCGTGGTATAGTCTGTCCGCACCGGGAGAAAATGAGCTACCTTGGTCAAACGGTCTACAATCACCCAGATAGAATCGTGGCCCCGCTATGATGTAGGCAACCCTTTAATAAAATCCATGGAAATACTCTCCCACTTCCACGCGGGTACTTCCAATGGCTGAAGCAATCCTGACGGTTTCTGATGGTCCACCTTCACCAGCTGGCAGGTTGAACACTTGGACACGAACTCAGCAATGTCCTTCTTCATCCCACTCCACCAGTATTGCCTCCTCATATCCTGGTACATCTTATCTCCTCCAGGATGTACTGCAAATCGGGACCCGTGAGACTGGGTCATCACTGCATGACGTAATTCTGCTCCTTCTGGAACCACCAATCTCCCATTAAACCTCAAACCCCCATCAGAACTAACAGAGTAGGACTCAGCACCCTCAGCTAAAAGTCGTACAATCTGCTCCTGGAAAAACGGGTCTATGGTTTGGGCCTGTATTACCCTCACAACAATCTCGGGTGTGACTGTCATAACAGATATGAAGGAATGGGCTACTGCGTCCTGGTGGCCTAACTCCTTCCACTTTGCTTTCTAGGCATCCGCTACCTCGTCTACTGGTCTACGGCTCAACGCATCAGCAACTACGTTGGCCTTCCCCGGATGATATTGTATGTCAAACTGATAGTCCTTCATAAACTCTAACCATCTGCGCTGTCGCATATTAAGCTCTCGCTGAGTGAATAGATACTGCAGTGACTTATGGTCTGTGAACAAACGGAACTTCTCCCCCAATAAGTAGTGCCTCCATATCCTCAATGCAAAAACGACCGCTGCTAACTCCATGTCGTGGGTGGGGTAATTCTTCTCATGCGACTTAAGCTTGCGGGAGGCAAAAGCTATAGCCTTCTCCTCCTGCTGAAGTTCTCCCCCAAGTCCTCGTAAAGAGGCATCGATGTAAACCAGGTACTCCACACCCAGCTTCGGTAAAGCAAGAACTGGTGCTGAAGTAAGCTTGTCTTTCTACTCGTCGAAAGCCAACTGACAAGCGTCATCCCAAACATATGGTACCCCTTTGCGAGTCAGATTCGTCAATGAACCCGCTATTTTGGCGAATCCCCGAATGAATCTCCTATAGTATCCGGCTAACCCCAAGAAACTACGCACTTCCATCGGTGTCGTGGGCTATCCCCATTCCCTCACCGCTGACACTTTACTCGGGTCAACTGCCATCCCCTGCTCATAAATAACATGGCCCAAGAACTGTACTTCTCGCAACCAGAATCCACACTTCTCGTACTTAGCATACAACTGATGCTCTCATAGAGTCTGAATAACCTGCCTCAAATGCTCGGCGTGCTCCTCCTCAGAGTGTGAATATATCAAAATGTCATCTATAAAGACGATGACAAACTGATCCAAGAACTCTACGAATACTCGGTTCATTAAGTCCATGAATACAGCTGGAGCATTTGTGAGACCAAATGGCATCACTTTGAACTCTTAAGACCCATATCTCGTCAAGAAGGCCTTCTTTGAAACATCCTACTCTCTAATATGTAGCTGATGGTACCCC
Organism: Sambucus nigra; assembly: GCA_949130495.1. Classification (NCBI taxonomy): domain Eukaryota; kingdom Viridiplantae; phylum Streptophyta; class Magnoliopsida; order Dipsacales; family Adoxaceae; genus Sambucus; species Sambucus nigra. Next base: position 213,052,004 of record OX422208.1, on the reverse strand, counting down.
GGCCTCAGATCTATCTTCAAAAAGAAAGTTGCTCCCCTCAGTTGGTCGAACAGATCATCGATTCGAGGCAACGGATACTTATTCCGTATTGTGACCTTGTACAACTCCCGGTAGTCCGCACACAACCTCAGTGAACCATCTCTCTTCTTCACAAACAGAACCGGAGCACCCCAAGGTGAGGTACTCCTGCGAATGAAGCCCTGACCTAACAGCTGCTCTATCTGATCTCGTAACTCTCGCATCTCCGCCGGAGCCATACGGTATGGAGCGCGTGCTATAGGTCTGGTATCTAGTAATAAATCTATAACAAAGTCTATCTCTCGACTGGGGGGTAGGCCTGGTATTTCCTGAAACATATCGGAATACTCACGAACAACTGGAATCGAGTCTAACGGAATCACAACCTCCTTAGAGGTATCCTCCTCTATATAATACAAATGAGCGGTCGAACCTCCCTCTGGGCGAGGCATCGCCACTACAAACATCTCTTGCCCCGGAATGGCAAAAACAATGCTCCCACCGAAGCAATCAATCATGTCTCTATAAGCTGCGAGCCAATCCATACCGATAATAACATCATGCTCATGCATATCTAAGACTAACATGTCTTGCAGGTAATACCCAACTACCAATCTCTACCCCCACTCCTCGGCATATAAAGAAGATAAGCGACCCACTCCCCAGTGGTGAGTCTACACACATCACTGTGCTCTCTGCTGTGGCTAACAACCCTAAGGCCTTCGCAAAATGCATAGCTATAAAATAATGAGTCACCCCAGTATCAAACAAAACCCAACCCATAGTACCATGGATAGGAAACATACCCTCAATCGTGGGTGGTGCCTGTGGAGCTGCTGCCTGGTGGACGTTATAGACACGTCCGTACTGTAACTGCCCCTGCTGCACTAGAGCTGCTGGAACGGCTGGTAGGGCTGGCACCTGGGCTGGAGCTGGGAGTGCAGCCGGAAAAAGTGGTCTCTGTGGCTCATTATGGGCACTCTACTGCTGTGGGGACCTATCTCCTTCCGGACAATCCTGGCGCCTATGGCCGTGTCTACCACACCCAAAACATCAGCCCTTGAAGTTGCCTCCCCTCTGACCCTGCTGACAACGGCCCTGCTGGCCCTGATGAACACTCTGTTGTCCCTGTTGGCCCTGCTGCTGACCCTGCTGTCGGTGTTGGCCTTACTGGCCCTAATGATTAGGCTGGCCCTGCTGACCCTACCTATAACCCCCAAATCCCTGCCTGGAATCACCTGAATGGAATCGCTTAGCAGGGTCCCCCTGATGAAAACTCTGCTCGTACTGACGAGTCTGTCCATGAGATGGTGCCCCATTAGCACTATTTCCCCCGGTCCTACCCTGTTGGCTGGACTCTCCTACTCTCTTGCTTCCCTGCAGATGGAAGCGGTGATCCTGGAAACGTAGTAACGCAGTATTGAGTACATCAGTAAAAGTACTCAGAGATAGATTCCCAATAAGATGCTGACGGATCCTCCAAGCTAACCCGTCCACAAATAATATAATCTTCTTGCCCTCAGTGGGTGCCTCATCTGGCACGATGGTGAGACGTCTCGTTAACTCCTCCTCATACTCAGCTACGGTAGAGTTCTCCTGCTTCAAATTCAGTAATTTTTGCCTCATCTCAGTCTACACGGCGGGTGGAAAGTACTTGCGGTCAAACCGCTCCCAGAACAACTGAATAAGGATCGTGTCCCTCTCCTCCAATGTGGTAGTGGACTTCCACCACTGCAAAGCGGCCCCCACCAGCTTAAAGGAAGCCAATAACTGCCTTTGCACGTTGGTGCACTCATACATACGAAGATGCCGCTGGATGTCTTTCTTCCATTGGCTGACTGTGACGATATCTGAGCTACCAGAGAACTTAGGTGGATGCGCCTTCTGAAAAGCATCCCTAACCCTCTCCCATGCAGATGGAAGCTGTGATGGTACTGGCGCCACTGCCTGAATCTGGGGTGGAGCCTGCTGAACCACCGCTAGCGCTGCATTCACCGCCTGAGCAACAATGGCGGCTACTTCATTAGCATTCATATTGCCTTGTGCCGGAGCTGCTGGCTGCTCGGCCTGGGCAGGCCTATCCTTCGGTGCACGTCTCGGAGGCATTTGAAACGTGAAGAAGTTTATTAGTCTACAGTCATTATCAAATCTCAAATAGCTGAAGACATAAACTTGAAAGAAAGAAGACAACCATCCTAAAATAGGGCTCTATAGCAATAACGTTAAGCTGGAAGCGAAATAAGCCGTACAGATCCTATGGACACTAGAACCTGATGCTCTGATACCACCTGTGACACCCCGCCTAATTAAATACCGGGCGATCACTCCTTTATTAAATTAAAATCAAGGTGAGCAGTTGGTTCATTCTTAGCATCACTGTCGTAAAAATAACTTTTTCCAAATTAACACCCTAATTAATTAAGCTAAGTGTCAAAACCATTTTTCAACATTTTTGACCAGTTTTATTTTTAATGGAAAAATTATTTATTTAATTAGTAACAACATTTTCAATAAGTAATAATCATACAACAATTAACCTGGAACATAATCCAAATACTTCAAACATTCAACATCCAAAATCCCGACATTAAAACTTAATGTAAATCATACATGCTAAATAAATCCCAAAGTAACAGTACTAGGAATAACTGAAATATAAATGTCCCAACGAAACAGATAAATAGTGGAAAGGGAGACACATGCCCCAATAACTGAGAATCATAGGAGTGGAATCAAGTAAATGAAATCGTCTAAGCAAGTGGCCTGCAACTCCCACCTAAGCTGTAGCACGTTCCTTCCAAGGGATCCTAAGCAAGACGCCCCTGTGGCTGGGCACCTGTAATATATACATATATATACAAGAGAGAGAGAGAAAGAAAAACGGGTCAGAGCCCGATAGTGTATATGATTTAAAAATTGTTTAGCGAGTATTTAAATTGATACAGGCCAATGCAACAACATATTAGTGCGACACTCTCTTGAGAAATTCTCACCTCTCTTCTAATGTGCACACCTATCGCATTAACCTTCCCAATGGTCTATCTCATCATATAACACGCTATCCTTTCCCAATGGTTTAACTTATCTTAGATTATTCGCAGGATTCAAAATTTAACGATTCAATTGTTTGAAGTGACTATTTCAATTAGTAACCAAAGTTCTCATTTTAACTTTATAAATCAATAAAGTTTTCCAGTGTCATATTATACTTTCTCAAAACAAGTATTTACAATTTGAGTCATCAACCATGTCCTACATATCACATCACAGTAGGAAGTTCCAGATTTCAGAATTTCATATATATATATATATATATATATATATATATATATATATATATATATATATATATATATATATATATAATAAAAACTATGGTGCGGGCATACTCTACTATCCAATCCCCGTATCACTCGTACTATGGGAATACAAATTCGGAATCACTATCGAACTGTATTAACACATACTCAAACAATATTGAGGCGAAGTATAGATTCCAAGTCTCTAAGAGGATTGCATATGTCTGCGTCTCATAGGACCGTCTGAACTATCACTGCGATAGCCTGTACCAAGGATACCTATACACAAACATTATGAGGCGAAGCATAGATTCCAAGTCTCTAAGAGGAAAGCGCATACCCGCATCTCTTAGGACCGTCTGAACTATCATTCCGATAGCCTGTACCAAGGATATCTATCTTCTAGGGTACAAGTCAATATCCCCCAAAAAGGTCCCATCGAGATAAGACTGTCCCAGTGGGAAACCTCAGGGATAGCAAGTAGCGTGGGCATGCTTTTCACACATAGATAGTATATGCATACACAATCATATAACTATACTAATATTACCATATCAATAATGGGTAAATTCTCAATTCCCATAATTACGACATTTGTATTTATTTCTCATTATTTAGTTATCACGTATAACCATTCACATCTTACTTTAATTTGAGGAACTTTTCCACTTACTACATAACGCTCATGGATTCTATCCTCCCAAGTATAAAATTCAGTAGGTATACACATTTGTCCCAAAGTAACTCTCTTACGTGTCTCTCTCTTTAAATCATAAATTCACCGACCCTTATGTAGTGATCCCAAAATACAATCTTTGCCCGACATCAAGGGTCCCAACATCTATTCACATGTCCTACTGGTCTTCCCTATCTCCCAAAACCTTTTATTAAGGATGCCCAAGAATTATCTCACAATAAATTGAATTTAACTCATTTAAAAAGGAAAATAGGAGTCTGCCAGGAGGGGTCGATCGATCGAGGTCTGGGGCTCGATCGATCGAACCTTTGATCGATCGAAGCTCTGGGTTCGATCGATCGATCAAGCAGGTCTGCGAAAACTGAAATTCTGCAGTTACGGGTTTCATCTCCTAACTTCAACAATTTCCATGTTTTCTAATCCCAATCATCCCAGAATTGATACTACTAACCTTATATCATCATATTAGGTATTTTCAACGTAAAGCATGTGGATTTCAGTCATTTAATCATCGATTAACAACCCAAGATCTACACAATTATCAAGAACCCTAGAAATTTCTTAATCATTGTTCTAATCTATTTTTCCCAAAATTTCCTTCTAATACAACATTAAAATTTCGTGGATTATTCTTCTACATCACCAATAATTTCCAGAATAAGGTTTAAGTCATCACTACATGCAAATTCCTATCACAATTTAGGTTTTCTTCAATGTAATTCATCCCTAATCATTCCTAAACTAATATGAAGGATGCACAAACGAAATAAGCAAGATAAACACTTTCCTGGGATTTTTGGTGTTCTGATTTGCAGATGTTTTTGGTGTGGTTGCGTAGCCCGTTGCGCGATCTACGCGTTGGTGGTGGTTATGGTGCAAACGGGTGGATTTTGGGCCTTGAATTTGCCTTGAGAGCTCTCTCCTTCCTCTCCTATGGCCATTCTTGTGTTTGAGTTTTCTAATCCTAGCTGACTAACCTAAATGGCTGATATAGATTACTGATTTTCGTGGGTTTTATTACCCAAAAAGGTGAAATGTCCAAAATGCCCTCCCGAGGTACCAATTAGGCCTAAAAACGCCCCGAGATCCAAACTAAACTCCCGGGTACACTTTTCTGACTATCTCGACCCTCACGGACGCATTGGCACACTTAAAACGACCATACGAATGACTTATAAAATATTCACTTTTATTTATCCATATTTAGTCCCGACGCGACACGGGCGCGTCCCGACTCAAATTTCCAAAATTGTCATTTTATCCACTCATGACATTCAATATAACCAATATTACATATTACTTTGCTCATTAGTAATATTCAACAAATTTTCCATAATTACTAACTCTCCTCACGTTAATAATTATAACATAATTAATTTCCGAATTTTTTTATTAAATAATTAACTCACATTGAATTTAATAAATCCCCAAATTAATATAGCATAAAAATACGGGGTATTACATACTTAATTTAATAAATCC